>CAUYWW010000280.1:1361200-1981200 GCA_963576845.1 Megachile leachella
AACATGCATTATTACCCATATTATACAGTTATTATCGATAGAACTATAATAAATATACCTATTACTTTTATTATTATCAATATAACATGCACTATTAGCCATATTTTAGTATTATTATCGCTAGAACTATAATAATTATAGTTATTACTCCCGATATTATCAATATAAAATGCATTATTACCCATATAATGCAGTTATTATCGCTAGAACTGTAATAATTATACTTATTACTTATATTATTAGCAATATAACGTGCATTATTACCCATATTATGCAGTTATTATCGCTAGAACTATAATAAATATACCTACTACTTTTATTATCAGCAATATAACATGCATTATTACCCATATTATGCAGTTATTATCGATAGAACTATAATTAATATACTTATTTCTTTTATTATTATCAATATAACATGCATTATTACCCATATTATGCAGTTATTATCGCTAGAACTGTAATAAGTATACTTATTACTTTTATTATCATCAATATAACATGCACTCGTAGCCATATTTTACTAGTATTATCGCTAGAACTGTAATAATTATACTTATTACTTATATTATTATCAATATAACATGCATTATTACGCATATTATGCAGTTATAATCGCTAGAACTATAATAAATATACTTAGTACTTTTATTATCATCAATATAACATGCACTATTAGCCATATTTTACTATTATTATCGCTAGAACTATAATAATTATACTTATTACTCCCGATATTATCAATATAACATGCATTATTACCCATATTATGCAGTTATTATCGATAGAACTGTAATAAATATACTTATTACTATTATTAATATCAATATAACATGCACTATTAGCCATATTTTACTATTATTATCCCCCGAACTATAATAATTATAGTTATTACTGCCGATATTATCAATATAACATGCATTATTACCCATATAATGCAGTTATTATCGCTAGAACTGTAATAATTATACTTATTACTTATATTATTAGCAATATAATGTGCATTATTACCCATATAATGCAGTTATTATCGCTAGAACTGTAATAATTATACTTATTACCTATATTATTATCAATATAACATGCATTATTACCCATATTATGCAGTTATTATCGCTAGAACTATAATAAATATACCTACTACTTTTATTATCAGCAATATAACATGCATTATTACCCATATTATGCAGTTATTATCGCTAGAACTATATAAAATATACGTATTACTTTTATTATCAGCAATATAACATGCATTATTACCCATATAATGCAGTTATTATCGCTAGAACTGTAATAATTATACTTATTACTTATATTATTAGCAATATAATGTGCATTATTACCCATATAATGCAGTTATTATCGCTAGAACTGTAATAATTATACTTATTACTTATATTATTAGCAATATAATGTGCATTATTACCCATATAATGCAGTTATTATCGCTGGAACTGTAATAATTATACTTACTACTTATATTATTACCAATATAACGTTTATTATTACCCATATTAAGCAGTTATTATCGCTAGAACTATAATAATTATACTTATTACTCCCGATATTATCAATATAACATGCATTATTACCCATATTATGCAGTTATTATCGATAGAACTGTAATAAATATACTTATCACTTTTATTATCATCAACATAACATGCATTATTACCCACATTATGCAGTTATTATTGATAGAACTATAATAAATATACTTATTACTTTTATTATTATCAATATAACATGCACTATTAGCCATATTTTACTATTATTATCCCTCGAACTATAATAATTATAGTTATTACTGCCGATATTATCAATATAACATGCATTATTACCCATATAATGCAGTTATTATCGCTAGAACTGTAATAATTATACTTATTACTTATATTATTAGCAATATAATGTGCATTATTACCCATATAATGCAGTTATTATCGCTAGAACTGTAATAATTATACTTATTACCTATATTATTATCAATATAACATGCATTATTACCCATATTATGCAGTTATTATCGCTAGAACTATATAAAATATACGTATTACTTTTATTATCACCAATATAACATGCATTATTACCCATATTATGCAGTTATTATCGATAGAACTGTAATAAATATACTTATTACTATTATTAATATCAATATAACATGCACTATTAGCCATATTTTACTATTATTATCGCTAGAACTATAATAATTATACTTATTACTCCCAATATTATCAATATAACATGCATTATTACCCATATAAGGCAGTTATTATCGCTAGAACTGTAATAATTATACTTATTACTTATATTATTATCAATATAACATGCATTATTACCCATATTATGCAGTTATAATCGCTAGAACTATAATAAATATACTTACTACTTTCATTATCATCAATATAACATGCATTATTACCCATATTATGCAGTTACTATCGATAGAACTGTAATAAATATACTTATTACTTTTATTATTATCAATATAACATGCACTATTAGCCATATTTTACTATTATTATCGCTAGAACTATAATAATTATACTTATTACTCCCAATATTATCAATATAACATGCATTATTACCCGTATAATGCAGTTATTATCGATAGAATTATAATAAATATACTTATTACTTTTATTATTATCAATATAACATGCACTATTAGCCATATTTTACTATTATTATCGCTAGATCTATAATAATTATACTTATTACTTATATTATTATCAATATAACATGCATTATTACCCATATTATGCAGTTATTATAGCTAGAACTATAATAAATATTCTTATTACTTTTATTATTATCAATATAACATGCACTATTAGCCATATTTTAGTATTATTATCGCTAGAACTATAATAATTATAGCTATTACTCCCGATATTATCAATATAACATGCATTATTACCCATATAATGCAGTTATTATCGCTAGAACATTAATAATTATACTTATTACTTATATTATTAGCAATATAACGTGCATTATTACCCATATTATGCAGTTATTATCGCTTGAACTATAATAAATATACTTACTACTTTTATTATCAGCAGTATAACATGCATTATTACCCATATTATGCAGTTATTATCGATAGAACTATAATTAATATACTTATTTCCTTTATTATTATCAATATAACATGCCCTCTTAGCCATATTTTACTAGTATTATCGCCAGAACTGTAATAATTGTACTTATTACTCCCGATATTATCAATATAACATCCATTATTACCCATATAATGGAGTTATTAACGCTAGAACTGTAATAATTATACCTATTACTTATATTATTATAACTATAACATGCATTATTACCCTATATTATGCAGTGATTATCGATAGAACTATAATAAATATACTTATTACTTTTATTATTATCAATCTAACATGCATTATTACCCATATTATGCAGTTATTATCGCTAGAACTGTAACAATTATACTTATTACTTATATTATTATCAATATATCATGCATTATTCCCCTTATTATGCAGTTATTATCGCTAGAACTATAATAAATATACGTATTACTTTTATTATCATCAATATAACATGCATTATTACCCATATTATGCAGTTATTATGGATAGAACTATAATAAATATACTTATTACTTTTATTGTTATCAATATAACATGCATTATTACCTATATTATGCAGTTATTATCGCGAGAACTATAATAAATATACTTATTACTTTTATTATTATCAATATAACATGCACTATTAGCCATATTTTACTATTATTATCGCTAGAACTATAATAATTATACTTATTACTCCCAATATTATCAATATAACATGCATTATTACCCATATAATGCAGTTATTATCGCTAGAACTGTAATAATTATACTTATTACTTATATTATTATCAATATAACATGCATTATTCCCCTTATTATGCAGTTATTATCGCTAGAACTATAATAAATATACGTATTACTTTTATTATCATCAATATAACATGCATTATTACCCATATTATGCAGTTATTATCGATAGAACTATAATAAATATACTTATTACTTTTATTATTATCAATATAACATGCACTATTAGCCATATTTTACTATTATTATCGCCAGAAATATAATAATTAGACTTATTACTCCCGATATCATCAATATAACATGCATTATTACCCATATAATGCAGTTATTATCGCTGGAACTATAATAAATATACTTATTACTTTTATTATTGTCAATATAACATGCACTATTAGCCATATTTTACTATTATTATCGCTAGAACTATAATAATTATACTTATTACTTTTATTATTGTCAATATAACATGCACTATTAGCCATATTTTACTATTATTATCGCTAGAACTATAATAATTATACTTATTACTCCCAATATTATCAATATAACATGCATTATTACCCATATAATGCAGTTATTATCGCTAGAACTGAAGTAATTAAACTTATTACTTATATTATTATCAATATAACATGCATTATTACCCATATTATGCAGTTACAATCGCTAGAACTATAATAAATATACATAGTACTTTTATTATCATCAATATAACATGCATTATTACCCATATTATACAGTTATTATCGATAGAACTATAATAAATATACCTATTACTTTTATTATTATCAATATAACATGCACTATTAGCCATATTTTAGTATTATTATCGCTAGAACTATAATAATTATAGTTATTACTCCCGATATTATCAATATAAAATGCATTATTACCCATATAATGCAGTTATTATCGCTAGAACTGTAATAATTATACTTATTACTTATATTATTAGCAATATAACGTGCATTATTACCCATATTATGCAGTTATTATCGCTAGAACTATAATAAATATACCTACTACTTTTATTATCAGCAATATAACATGCATTATTACCCATATTATGCAGTTATTATCGATAGAACTATAATTAATATACTTATTTCTTTTATTATTATCAATATAACATGCATTATTACCCATATTATGCAGTTATTATCGCTAGAACTGTAATAAGTATACTTATTACTTTTATTATCATCAATATAACATGCACTCGTAGCCATATTTTACTAGTATTATCGCTAGAACTGTAATAATTATACTTATTACTTATATTATTATCAATATAACATGCATTATTACGCATATTATGCAGTTATAATCGCTAGAACTATAATAAATATACTTAGTACTTTTATTATCATCAATATAACATGCACTATTAGCCATATTTTACTATTATTATCGCTAGAACTATAATAATTATACTTATTACTCCCGATATTATCAATATAACATGCATTATTACCCATATTATGCAGTTATTATCGATAGAACTGTAATAAATATACTTATTACTATTATTAATATCAATATAACATGCACTATTAGCCATATTTTACTATTATTATCCCCCGAACTATAATAATTATAGTTATTACTGCCGATATTATCAATATAACATGCATTATTACCCATATAATGCAGTTATTATCGCTAGAACTGTAATAATTATACTTATTACTTATATTATTAGCAATATAATGTGCATTATTACCCATATAATGCAGTTATTATCGCTAGAACTGTAATAATTATACTTATTACCTATATTATTATCAATATAACATGCATTATTACCCATATTATGCAGTTATTATCGCTAGAACTATAATAAATATACCTACTACTTTTATTATCAGCAATATAACATGCATTATTACCCATATTATGCAGTTATTATCGCTAGAACTATATAAAATATACGTATTACTTTTATTATCAGCAATATAACATGCATTATTACCCATATAATGCAGTTATTATCGCTAGAACTGTAATAATTATACTTATTACTTATATTATTAGCAATATAATGTGCATTATTACCCATATAATGCAGTTATTATCGCTAGAACTGTAATAATTATACTTATTACTTATATTATTAGCAATATAATGTGCATTATTACCCATATAATGCAGTTATTATCGCTGGAACTGTAATAATTATACTTACTACTTATATTATTACCAATATAACGTTTATTATTACCCATATTAAGCAGTTATTATCGCTAGAACTATAATAAATATACTTATTACTTTTATTATTGTCAATATAACATGCACTATTAGCCATATTTTACTATTATTATCGCTAGAACTATAATAATTATACTTATTACTCCCAATATTATCAATATAACATGCATTATTACCCATATAATGCAGTTATTATCGCTAGAACTGTAGTAATTAAACTTATTACTTATATTATTATCAATATTACATGCATTATTACCCATATTATGCAGTTACAATCGCTAGAACTATAATAAATATACATAGTACTTTTATTATCATCAATATAACATGCATTATTACCCATATTATACAGTTATTATCGATAGAACTATAATAAATATACCTATTACTTTTATTATTATCAATATAACATGCACTATTAGCCATATTTTAGTATTATTATCGCTAGAACTATAATAATTATAGTTATTACTCCCGATATTATCAATATAACATGCATTATTACCCATATAATGCAGTTATTATCGCTAGAACTGTAATAATTATACTTATTACTTATATTATTAGCAATATAACGTGCATTATTACCCATATTATGCAGTTATTATCGCTAGAACTATAATAAATATACCTACTACTTTTATTATCAGCAATATAACATGCATTATTACCCATATTATGCAGTTATTATCGATAGAACTATAATTAATATACTTATTTCTTTTATTATTATCAATATAACATGCCCTCTTAGCCATATTTTACTAGTATTATCGCCAGAACTGTAATAATTGTACTTATTACTCCCGATATTATCAATATAACATCCATTATTACCCATATAATGGAGTTATTAACGCTAGAACTGTAATAATTGTACCTATTACTTATATTATTATAACTATAACATGCATTATTACCCTATATTATGCAGTGATTATCGATAGAACTATAATAAATATACTTATTACTTTTATTATTATCAATCTAACATGCATTATTACCCATATTATGCAGTTATTATCGCTAGAACTGTAACAATTATACTTATTACTTATATTATTATCAATATATCATGCATTATTCCCCTTATTATGCAGTTATTATCGCTAGAACTATAATAAATATACGTATTACTTTTATTATCATCAATATAACATGCATTATTACCCATATTATGCAGTTATTATGGATAGAACTATAATAAATATACTTATTACTTTTATTGTTATCAATATAACATGCATTATTACCTATATTATGCAGTTATTATCGCGAGAACTATAATAAATATACTTATTACTTTTATTATTATCAATATAACATGCACTATTAGCCATATTTTACTATTATTATCGCTAGAACTATAATAATTATACTTATTACTCCCAATATTATCAATATAACATGCATTATTACCCATATAATGCAGTTATTATCGCTAGAACTGTAATAATTATACTTATTACTTATATTATTATCAATATAACATGCATTATTCCCCTTATTATGCAGTTATTATCGCTAGAACTATAATAAATATACGTATTACTTTTATTATCATCAATATAACATGCATTATTACCCATATTATGCAGTTATTATCGATAGAACTATAATAAATATACTTATTACTTTTATTATTATCAATATAACATGCACTATTAGCCATATTTTACTATTATTATCGCCAGAAATATAATAATTAGACTTATTACTCCCGATATCATCAATATAACATGCATTATTACCCATATAATGCAGTTATTATCGCTGGAACTATAATAAATATACTTATTACTTTTATTATTGTCAATATAACATGCACTATTAGCCATATTTTACTATTATTATCGCTAGAACTATAATAATTATACTTATTACTTTTATTATTGTCAATATAACATGCACTATTAGCCATATTTTACTATTATTATCGCTAGAACTATAATAATTATACTTATTACTCCCAATATTATCAATATAACATGCATTATTACCCATATAATGCAGTTATTATCGCTAGAACTGAAGTAATTAAACTTATTACTTATATTATTATCAATATAACATGCATTATTACCCATATTATGCAGTTACAATCGCTAGAACTATAATAAATATACATAGTACTTTTATTATCATCAATATAACATGCATTATTACCCATATTATACAGTTATTATCGATAGAACTATAATAAATATACCTATTACTTTTATTATTATCAATATAACATGCACTATTAGCCATATTTTAGTATTATTATCGCTAGAACTATAATAATTATAGTTATTACTCCCGATATTATCAATATAAAATGCATTATTACCCATATAATGCAGTTATTATCGCTAGAACTGTAATAATTATACTTATTACTTATATTATTAGCAATATAACGTGCATTATTACCCATATTATGCAGTTATTATCGCTAGAACTATAATAAATATACCTACTACTTTTATTATCAGCAATATAACATGCATTATTACCCATATTATGCAGTTATTATCGATAGAACTATAATTAATATACTTATTTCTTTTATTATTATCAATATAACATGCATTATTACCCATATTATGCAGTTATTATCGCTAGAACTGTAATAAGTATACTTATTACTTTTATTATCATCAATATAACATGCACTCGTAGCCATATTTTACTAG
The DNA here is from genome assembly GCA_963576845.1 of Megachile leachella. Taxonomy (NCBI): domain Eukaryota; kingdom Metazoa; phylum Arthropoda; class Insecta; order Hymenoptera; family Megachilidae; genus Megachile; species Megachile leachella. The sequence goes on from CAUYWW010000280.1 coordinate 1,369,947, forward strand.
TATTATCGCTAGAACTGTAATAATTATACTTATTACTTATATTATTATCAATATAACATGCATTATTACGCATATTATGCAGTTATAATCGCTAGAACTATAATAAATATACTTAGTACTTTTATTATCATCAATATAACATGCACTATTAGCCATATTTTACTATTATTATCGCTAGAACTATAATAATTATACTTATTACTCCCGATATTATCAATATAACATGCATTATTACCCATATTATGCAGTTATTATCGATAGAACTGTAATAAATATACTTATTACTATTATTAATATCAATATAACATGCACTATTAGCCATATTTTACTATTATTATCCCCCGAACTATAATAATTATAGTTATTACTGCCGATATTATCAATATAACATGCATTATTACCCATATAATGCAGTTATTATCGCTAGAACTGTAATAATTATACTTATTACTTATATTATTAGCAATATAATGTGCATTATTACCCATATAATGCAGTTATTATCGCTAGAACTGTAATAATTATACTTATTACCTATATTATTATCAATATAACATGCATTATTACCCATATTATGCAGTTATTATCGCTAGAACTATAATAAATATACCTACTACTTTTATTATCAGCAATATAACATGCATTATTACCCATATTATGCAGTTATTATCGCTAGAACTATATAAAATATACGTATTACTTTTATTATCAGCAATATAACATGCATTATTACCCATATAATGCAGTTATTATCGCTAGAACTGTAATAATTATACTTATTACTTATATTATTAGCAATATAATGTGCATTATTACCCATATAATGCAGTTATTATCGCTAGAACTGTAATAATTATACTTATTACTTATATTATTAGCAATATAATGTGCATTATTACCCATATAATGCAGTTATTATCGCTGGAACTGTAATAATTATACTTACTACTTATATTATTACCAATATAACGTTTATTATTACCCATATTAAGCAGTTATTATCGCTAGAACTATAATAAATATACTTATTACTTTTATTATTGTCAATATAACATGCACTATTAGCCATATTTTACTATTATTATCGCTAGAACTATAATAATTATACTTATTACTCCCAATATTATCAATATAACATGCATTATTACCCATATAATGCAGTTATTATCGCTAGAACTGTAGTAATTAAACTTATTACTTATATTATTATCAATATTACATGCATTATTACCCATATTATGCAGTTACAATCGCTAGAACTATAATAAATATACATAGTACTTTTATTATCATCAATATAACATGCATTATTACCCATATTATACAGTTATTATCGATAGAACTATAATAAATATACCTATTACTTTTATTATTATCAATATAACATGCACTATTAGCCATATTTTAGTATTATTATCGCTAGAACTATAATAATTATAGTTATTACTCCCGATATTATCAATATAACATGCATTATTACCCATATAATGCAGTTATTATCGCTAGAACTGTAATAATTATACTTATTACTTATATTATTAGCAATATAACGTGCATTATTACCCATATTATGCAGTTATTATCGCTAGAACTATAATAAATATACCTACTACTTTTATTATCAGCAATATAACATGCATTATTACCCATATTATGCAGTTATTATCGATAGAACTATAATTAATATACTTATTTCTTTTATTATTATCAATATAACATGCCCTCTTAGCCATATTTTACTAGTATTATCGCCAGAACTGTAATAATTGTACTTATTACTCCCGATATTATCAATATAACATCCATTATTACCCATATAATGGAGTTATTAACGCTAGAACTGTAATAATTGTACCTATTACTTATATTATTATAACTATAACATGCATTATTACCCTATATTATGCAGTGATTATCGATAGAACTATAATAAATATACTTATTACTTTTATTATTATCAATCTAACATGCATTATTACCCATATTATGCAGTTATTATCGCTAGAACTGTAATAAATATACTTATTACTTTTATTATCATCAATATAACATGCACTCGTAGCCATATTTTACTAGTATTATCGCTAGAACTGTAATAATTATACTTATTACTTATATTATTATCAATATAACATGCATTATTACGCATATTATGCAGTTATAATCGCTAGAACTATAATAAATATACTTAGTACTTTTATTATCATCAATATAACATGCACTATTAGCCATATTTTACTATTATTATCGCTAGAACTATAATAATTATACTTATTACTCCCGATATTATCAATATAACATGCATTATTACCCATATTATGCAGTTATTATCGATAGAACTGTAATAAATATACTTATCACTTTTATTATCATCAACATAACATGCATTATTACCCACATTATGCAGTTATTATTGATAGAACTATAATAAATATACTTATTACTTTTATTATTATCAATCTAACATGCACTATTAGCCATATTTTACTATTATTATCCCCCGAACTATAATAATTATAGTTATTACTGCCGATATTATCAATATAACATGCATTATTACCCATATAATGCAGTTATTATCGCTAGAACTGTAATAATTATACTTATTACTTATATTATTAGCAATATAATGTGCATTATTACCCATATAATGCAGTTATTATCGCTAGAACTGTAATAATTATACTTATTACCTATATTATTATCAATATAACATGCATTATTACCCATATTATGCAGTTATTATCGCTAGAACTATATAAAATATACGTATTACTTTTATTATCACCAATATAACATGCATTATTACCCATATTATGCAGTTATTATCGATAGAACTGTAATAAATATACTTATTACTATTATTAATATCAATATAACATGCACTATTAGCCATATTTTACTATTATTATCGCTAGAACTATAATAATTATACTTATTACTCCCAATATTATCAATATAACATGCATTATTACCCATATAAGGCAGTTATAATCGCTAGAACTGTAATAATTATACTTATTACTTATATTATTATCAATATAACATGCATTATTACGCATATTATGCAGTTATAATCGCTAGAACTATAATAAATATACTTAGTACTTTTATTATCATCAATATAACATGCACTATTAGCCATATATTACTATTATTATCGCTAGAACTATAATAATTATACTTATTACTCCCGATATTATCAATATAACATGCATTATTACACATATAATGCAGTTCTTATCGCTAGAACTGTAATAATTATACTAATTACTTATATTATTAGCAATATAACGTGCATTATTACCCATATTATGCAGTTATTATTGATAGAACTATAATAAATATACTTATTACTTTTATTATTATCAATATAACATGCATTATTACCTATATTATGCAGTTATTATCGCTAGAACTATAATAAATATACTTATTACTCCCAATACTATCAATATAACATGCATTATTACCCATATAATGCAGTTATTATCGCTAGAACTGTAATAATTATACTTATTACTTATATTATCATCAATATAACATGCATTATTACCCATATTATGCAGTTATTATCGCTAGAACTATAATAAATATACTTATTACTTTTATTATCATCAATATAACATGCATTATTGCCCATATTATGCAGTTATTATCGATAGAACTATAATAAATATACTTATTACTTTTATTATTATCAATATAACGTGCACTATTAGCCATATTTTACTATTATTATCGCTAGAACTATAATAATTATACTTACTACTCCCGATATTATCAATATAACATGCATTATCACCCATATAATGCAGTTATTATCGCTAGAACTGTAATAATTATACATATTACTTATATTATTAGCAATATAACGTGCATTATTACCCATATAATGCAGTTATTATCGCTAGAACTGTAATAATTATACTTATTACTTATATTATTATCAATATAACATGCATTATTACCCATATTATGCAGTTATTATCGCTAGAACTATAATAAATATACGTATTACTTTTATTATCATCACTAAAACATGCATTATTACCCATATTATGCAGTTATTATCGATAGAACTGTAATAATTATACTTATTACTTATATTATTATCAATATAACATGCATTATTACCCATATTATGCAGTTATTATCGATAGAACTATAATAAATATACTTGTTACTTTTATTATTATCGATATAACATGCACTATGAGCCATATTTTACTATTTTTATCGCTAGAACTATAATAATTATACTTATTACTTATATTATTATCAATATAACATGCATTATTACCCATATTATGCAGTTATTATCGATAGAACTATAATAAATATACGTATTACTTTTATTATCATCAATATAACATGCATTATTACCCATATTATGCAGTTATTATCGATAGAACTGTAATAAATATACTTATCACTTTTATTATCATCAACATAACATGCATTATTACCCACATTATGCAGTTATTATTGATAGAACTATAATAAATATACTTATTACTTTTATTATTATCAATATAACATGCACTATTAGCCATATTTTACTATTATTATCCCTCGAACTATAATAATTATAGTTATTACTGCCGATATTATCAATATAACATGCATTATTACCCATATAATGCAGTTATTATCGCTAGAACTGTAATAATTATAATAATTACTTATATTATTAGCAATATAATGTGCATTATTACCCATATAATGCAGTTATTATCGCTAGAACTGTAATAATTATACTTATTACCTATATTATTATCAATATAACATGCATTATTACCCATATTATGCAGTTATTATCGCTAGAACTATATAAAATATACGTATTACTTTTATTATCACCAATATAACATGCATTATTACCCATATTATGCAGTTATTATCGATAGAACTGTAATAAATATACTTATTACTATTATTAATATCAATATAACATGCACTATTAGCCATATTTTACTATTATTATCGCTAGAACTATAATAATTATACTTATTACTCCCAATATTATCAATATAACATGCATTATTACCCATATAAGGCAGTTATTATCGCTAGAACTGTAATAATTATACTTATTACTTATATTATTATCAATATAACATGCATTATTACCCATATTATGCAGTTATAATCGCTAGAACTATAATAAATATACTTACTACTTTCATTATCATCAATATAACATGCATTATTACCCATATTATGCAGTTACTATCGATAGAACTGTAATAAATATACTTATTACTTTTATTATTATCAATATAACATGCACTATTAGCCATATTTTACTATTATTATCGCTAGAACTATAATAATTATACTTATTACTCCCAATATTATCAATATAACATGCATTATTACCCGTATAATGCAGTTATTATCGATAGAATTATAATAAATATACTTATTACTTTTATTATTATCAATATAACATGCACTATTAGCCATATTTTACTATTATTATCGCTAGATCTATAATAATTATAATTATTACTTATATTATTATCAATATAACATGCATTATTACCCATATTATGCAGTTATTATAGCTAGAACTATAATAAATATTCTTATTACTTTTATTATTATCAATATAACATGCACTATTAGCCATATTTTAGTATTATTATCGCTAGAACTATAATAATTATAGCTATTACTCCCGATATTATCAATATAACATGCATTATTACCCATATAATGCAGTTATTATCGCTAGAACATTAATAATTATACTTATTACTTATATTATTAGCAATATAACGTGCATTATTACCCATATTATGCAGTTATTATCGCTTGAACTATAATAAATATACTTACTACTTTTATTATCAGCAGTATAACATGCATTATTACCCATATTATGCAGTTATTATCGATAGAACTATAATTAATATACTTATTTCCTTTATTATTATCAATATAACATGCCCTCTTAGCCATATTTTACTAGTATTATCGCCAGAACTGTAATAATTGTACTTATTACTCCCGATATTATCAATATAACATCCATTATTACCCATATAATGGAGTTATTAACGCTAGAACTGTAATAATTATACCTATTACTTATATTATTATAACTATAACATGCATTATTACCCTATATTATGCAGTGATTATCGATAGAACTATAATAAATATACTTATTACTTTTATTATTATCAATCTAACATGCATTATTACCCATATTATGCAGTTATTATCGCTAGAACTGTAACAATTATACTTATTACTTATATTATTATCAATATATCATGTATTATTCCCCTTATTATGCAGTTATTATCGCTAGAACTATAATAAATATACGTATTACTTTTATTATCATCAATATAACATGCATTATTACCCATATTATGCAGTTATTATGGATAGAACTATAATAAATATACTTATTACTTTTATTGTTATCAATATAACATGCATTATTACCTATATTATGCAGTTATTATCGCGAGAACTATAATAAATATACTTATTACTTTTATTATTATCAATATAACATGCACTATTAGCCATATTTTACTATTATTATCGCTAGAACTATAATAATTATACTTATTACTCCCAATATTATCAATATAACATGCATTATTACCCATATAATGCAGTTATTATCGCTAGAACTGTAATAATTATACTTATTACTTATATTATTATCAATATAACATGCATTATTCCCCTTATTATGCAGTTATTATCGCTAGAACTATAATAAATATACGTATTACTTTTATTATCATCAATATAACATGCATTATTACCCATATTATGCAGTTATTATCGATAGAACTATAATAAATATACTTATTACTTTTATTATTATCAATATAACATGCACTATTAGCCATATTTTACTATTATTATCGCCAGAAATATAATAATTAGACTTATTACTCCCGATATCATCAATATAACATGCATTATTACCCATATAATGCAGTTATTATCGCTGGAACTATAATAAATATACTTATTACTTTTATTATTGTCAATATAACATGCACTATTAGCCATATTTTACTATTATTATCGCTAGAACTATAATAATTATACTTATTACTTTTATTATTGTCAATATAACATGCACTATTAGCCATATTTTACTATTATTATCGCTAGAACTATAATAATTATACTTATTACTCCCAATATTATCAATATAACATGCATTATTACCCATATAATGCAGTTATTATCGCTAGAACTGAAGTAATTAAACTTATTACTTATATTATTATCAATATAACATGCATTATTACCCATATTATGCAGTTACAATCGCTAGAACTATAATAAATATACATAGTACTTTTATTATCATCAATATAACATGCATTATTACCCATATTATGCAGTTATTATCGATAGAACTATAATTAATATACTTATTTCTTTTATTATTATCAATATAACATGCATTATTACCCATATTATGCAGTTATTATCGCTAGAACTGTAATAAGTATACTTATTACTTTTATTATCATCAATATAACATGCACTCGTAGCCATATTTTACTAGTATTATCGCTAGAACTGTAATAATTATACTTATTACTTATATTATTATCAATATAACATGCATTATTACGCATATTATGCAGTTATAATCGCTAGAACTATAATAAATATACTTAGTACTTTTATTATCATCAATATAACATGCACTATTAGCCATATTTTACTATTATTATCGCTAGAACTATAATAATTATACTTATTACTCCCGATATTATCAATATAACATGCATTATTACCCATATTATGCAGTTATTATCGATAGAACTGTAATAAATATACTTATTACTATTATTAATATCAATATAACATGCACTATTAGCCATATTTTACTATTATTATCCCCCGAACTATAATAATTATAGTTATTACTGCCGATATTATCAATATAACATGCATTATTACCCATATAATGCAGTTATTATCGCTAGAACTGTAATAATTATACTTATTACTTATATTATTAGCAATATAATGTGCATTATTACCCATATAATGCAGTTATTATCGCTAGAACTGTAATAATTATACTTATTACCTATATTATTATCAATATAACATGCATTATTACCCATATTATGCAGTTATTATCGCTAGAACTATATAAAATATACGTATTACTTTTATTATCACCAATATAACATGCATTATTACCCATATTATGCAGTTATTATCGATAGAACTGTAATAAATATACTTATTACTATTATTAATATCAATATAACATGCACTATTAGCCATATTTTACTATTATTATCGCTAGAACTATAATAATTATACTTATTACTCCCGATATTATCAATATAACATGCATTATTACACATATAATGCAGTTCTTATCGCTAGAACTGTAATAATTATACTAACTACTTATATTATTAGCAATATAACGTGGATTATTACCCATATTATGCAGTTATTATTGATAGAACTATAATAAATATACTTATTACTTTTATTATTATCAATATAACATGCATTATTACCTATATTATGCAGTTATTATCGCTAGAACTATAATAAATATACTTATTACTCCCAATACTATCAATATAACATGCATTATTACCCATATAATGCAGTTATTATCGCTAGAACTGTAATAATTATACTTATTACTTATATTATCATCAATATAACATGCATTATTACCCATATTATGCAGTTATTATCGCTAGAACTATAATAAATATACTTATTACTTTTATTATCATCAATATAACATGCATTATTGCCCATATTATGCAGTTATTATCGATAGAACTATAATAAATATACTTATTACTTTTATTATTATCAATATAACGTGCACTATTAGCCATATTTTACTATTATTATCGCTAGAACTATAATAATTATACTTACTACTCCCGATATTATCAATATAACATGCATTATCACCCATATAATGCAGTTATTATCGCTAGAACTGTAATAATTATACATATTACTTATATTATTAGCAATATAACGTGCATTATTACCCATATAATGCAGTTATTATCGCTAGAACTGTAATAATTATACTTATTACTTATATTATTATCAATATAACATGCATTATTACCCATATTATGCAGTTATTATCGCTAGAACTATAATAAATATACGTATTACTTTTATTATCATCACTAAAACATGCATTATTACCCATATTATGCAGTTATTATCGATAGAACTGTAATAATTATACTTATTACTTATATTATTATCAATATAACATGCATTATTACCCATATTATGCAGTTATTATCGATAGAACTATAATAAATATACTTGTTACTTTTATTATTATCAATATAACATGCACTATGAGCCATATTTTACTATTTTTATCGCTAGAACTATAATAATTATACTTATTACTTATATTATTATCAATATAACATGCATTATTACCCATATTATGCAGTTATTATCGATAGAACTATAATAAATATACGTATTACTTTTATTATCATCAATATAACATGCATTATTACCCATATTATGCAGTTATTATCGATAGAACTGTAATAAATATACTTATCACTTTTATTATCATCAACATAACATGCATTATTACCCACATTATGCAGTTATTATTGATAGAACTATAATAAATATACTTATTACTTTTATTATTATCAATATAACATGCACTATTAGCCATATTTTACTATTATTATCCCTCGAACTATAATAATTATAGTTATTACTGCCGATATTATCAATATAACATGCATTATTACCCATATAATGCAGTTATTATCGCTAGAACTGTAATAATTATACTTATTACTTATATTATTAGCAATATAATGTGCATTATTACCCATATAATGCAGTTATTATCGCTAGAACTGTAATAATTATACTTATTACCTATATTATTATCAATATAACATGCATTATTACCCATATTATGCAGTTATTATCGCTAGAACTATATAAAATATACGTATTACTTTTATTATCACCAATATAACATGCATTATTACCCATATTATGCAGTTATTATCGATAGAACTGTAATAAATATACTTATTACTATTATTAATATCAATATAACATGCACTATTAGCCATATTTTACTATTATTATCGCTAGAACTATAATAATTATACTTATTACTCCCAATATTATCAATATAACATGCATTATTACCCATATAAGGCAGTTATTATCGCTAGAACTGTAATAATTATACTTATTACTTATATTATTATCAATATAACATGCATTATTACCCATATTATGCAGTTATAATCGCTAGAACTATAATAAATATACTTACTACTTTCATTATCATCAATATAACATGCATTATTACCCATATTATGCAGTTACTATCGATAGAACTGTAATAAATATACTTATTACTTTTATTATTATCAATATAACATGCACTATTAGCCATATTTTACTATTATTATCGCTAGAACTATAATAATTATACTTATTACTCCCAATATTATCAATATAACATGCATTATTACCCGTATAATGCAGTTATTATCGATAGAATTATAATAAATATACTTATTACTTTTATTATTATCAATATAACATGCACTATTAGCCATATTTTACTATTATTATCGCTAGATCTATAATAATTATACTTATTACTTATATTATTATCAATATAACATGCATTATTACCCATATTATGCAGTTATTATAGCTAGAACTATAATAAATATACTTATTACTTTTATTATTATCAATATAACATGCACTATTAGCCATATTTTAGTATTATTATCGCTAGAACTATAATAATTATAGTTATTACTCCCGATATTATCAATATAACATGCATTATTACCCATATAATGCAGTTATTATCGCTAGAACTGTAATAATTATACTTATTACTTATATTATTAGCAATATAACGTGCATTATTACCCATATTATGCAGTTATTATCGCTAGAACTATAATAAATATACTTACTACTTTTATTATCAGCAGTATAACATGCATTATTACCCATATTATGCAGTTATTATCGATAGAACTATAATTAATATACTTATTTCTTTTATTATTATCAATATAACATGCCCTCTTAGCCATATTTTACTAGTATTATCGCCAGAACTGTAATAATTGTACTTATTACTCCCGATATTATCAATATAACATCCATTATTACCGATATAATGGAGTTATTAACGCTAGAACTGTAATAATTATACCTATTACTTATATTATTATAACTATAACATGCATTATTACCCTATATTATGCAGGGATTATCGATAGAACTATAATAAATATACTTATTACTTTTATTATTATCAATCTAACATGCATTTTTACCCATATTATGCAGTTATTATCGCTAGAACTGTAATAAATATACTTATTACTTTTATTATCATCAATATAACATGCATTATTACCCATATTATGCAGTTATTATCGATAGAACTATAATAAATATACTTATTACTTTTATTATTATCAATATAACATGCATTATTACCTATATTATGCAGTTATTGTCGCTAGAACTATAATAAATATACTTATTACTCCCGATATTATCGACATAACATCCATTATTACCCATATAATGCAGTTATTATCGCTAGAACTGTAATAATTATACTTATTACCTTTATCTTCATCAATATAACATGCATTATTACCCATATTATGCAGTTATTATTGATAGAACTATAATAAATATACTTATTACTTTTATTATTATCAATATAACATGCACTCGTAGCCATATTTTACTAATATTATCGCTAGAACTGTAATAATTGTACTTATTACTCCCAATATTATCAATATAACATGCATTATTACCCATATAATGCAGTTATTATCGCTAGAACTGTAATAATTATACTTATTACTTATATTATTATCAATATAACATGCATTATTACGCATATTATGCAGTTATAATCGCTAGAACTATAATAAATATACTTAGTACTTTTATTATCATCAATATAACATGCACTATTAGCCATATTTTACTATTATTATCGCTAGAACTATAATAATTATACTTATTACTCCCGATGTTATCAATATAACATGCATTATTACCCATATAATGCAGCTCTTATCGCTAGAACTGTAATAATTATACTAATTACTTATATTTTTAGCAATATAACGTGCATTATTACCCATATTATGCAGTTATTATTGATAGAACTATAATAAATATACTTATTACTTATATTATTATCAATATAACATGCATTATTACCTATATTATGCAGTTATTGTCGCTAGAACTATAATAAATATACTTATTACTCCCGATATTATCGACATAACATCCATTATTACCCATATAATGCAGTTATTATCGCTAGAACTGTAATAATTATACTTATTACCTTTATCATCATCAATATAACATGCATTATTACCCATATTATGCAGTTATTATTGATAGAACTATAATTAATATACTTATTTCTTTTATTATTATCAATATAACATGCCCTCTTAGCCATATTTTACTAGTATTATCGCCAGAACTGTAATAATTGTTCTTATTACTCCCGATATTATCAATATAACATCCATTATTACCCATATAATGGAGTTATTAACGCTAGAACTGTAATAATTATACCTATTACTTATATTATTATAACTATAACATGCATTATTACCCTATATTATGCAGTGATTATCGATAGAACTATAATAAATATACTTATTACTTTTATTATTATCAATCTAACATGCATTATTACCCATATTATGCAGTTATTATCGCTAGAACTGTAACAATTATACTTATTACTTATATTATTATCAATATATCATGCATTATTCCCCTTATTATGCAGTTATTATCGCTAGAACTATAATAAATATACGTATTACTTTTATTATCATCAATATAACATGCATTATTTCCCATATTATGCAGTTATTATGGATAGAACTATAATAAATATACTTATTACTTTTATTGTTATCAATATAACATGCATTATTACCTATATTATGCAGTTATTATCGCGAGAACTATAATAAATATACTTATTACTTTTATTATTATCAATATAACATGCACTATTAGCCATATTTTACTATTATTATCGCTAGAACTATAATAATTATACTTATTACTCCCAATATTATCAATATAACATGCATTATTACCCATATAATGCAGTTATTATCGCTAGAACTGTAATAATTATACTTATTACTTATATTATTATCAATATAACATGCATTATTCCCCTTATTATGCAGTTATTATCGCTAGAACTATAATAAATATACGTATTACTTTTATTATCATCAATATAACATGCATTATTACCCATATTGTGCAGTTATTATCGATAGAACTATAATAAATATACTTATTACTTTTATTATTATCAATATAACATGCACTATTAGCCATATTTTACTATTATTATCGCTAGAAATATAATAATTAGACTTATTACTCCCGATATTATCAATATAACATGCATTATTACCCATATAATGCAGTTATTATCGCTGGAACTGTAATAATTATACTTACTACTTATATTATTACCAATATAACGTTTATTATTACCCATATTAAGCAGTTATTATCGCTAGAACTATAATAAATATACTTATTACTTTTATTATTATCAATATAACATGCACTATTAGCCATATTTTACTATTATTATCGCTAGAACTATAATAATTATACTTATTACTCCCAATATTATCAATATAACATGCATTATTACCCATATAATGCAGTTATTATCGCTAGAACTGTAGTAATTAAACTTATTACTTATATTATTATCAATATAACATGCATTATTACCCATATTATGCAGTTACAATCGCTAGAACTATAATAAATATACATAGTACTTTTATTATCATCAATATAACATGCATTATTACCCATATTATACAGTTATTATCGATAGAACTATAATAAATATACCTATTACTTTTATTATTATCAATATAACATGCACTATTAGCCATATTTTAGTATTATTATCGCTAGAACTATAATAATTATAGTTATTACTCCCGATATTATCAATATAACATGCATTATTACCCATATAATGCAGTTATTATCGCTAGAACTGTAATAATTATACTTATTACTTATATTATTAGCAATATAACGTGCATTATTACCCATATTATGCAGTTATTATCGCTAGAACTATAATAAATATACCTACTACTTTTATTATCAGCAATATAACATGCATTATTACCCATATTATGCAGTTATTATCGATAGAACTCTAATTAATATACTTATTTCTTTTATTATTATCAATATAACATGCCCTCTTAGCCATATTTTGCTAGTATTATCGCCAGAACTGTAATAATTGTACTTATTACTCCCGATATTATCAATATAACATCCATTATTACCCATATAATGGAGTTATTAACGCTAGAACTGTAATAATTATACCTATTACTTATATTATTATAACTATAACATGCATTATTACCCATATTATGCAGTTATTATCGCTAGAACTATAATAAATATACGTATTACTTTTATTATCATCACTAAAACATGCATTATTACCCATATTATGCAGTTATTATCGATAGAACTGTAATAATTATACTTATTACTTATATTATTATCAATATAACATGCATTATTACCCATATTATGCAGTTATTATCGATAGAACTATAATAAATATACTTGTTACTTTTATTATTATCAATATAACATGCACTATGAGCCATATTTTACTATTTTTATCGCTAGAACTATAATAATTATACTTATTACTTATATTATTATCAATATAACATGCATTATTACCCATATTATGCAGTTATTATCGATAGAACTATAATAAATATACGTATTACTTTTATTATCATCAATATAACATGCATTATTACCCATATTATGCAGTTATTATCGATAGAACTGTAATAAATATACTTATCACTTTTATTATCATCAACATAACATGCATTATTACCCACATTATGCAGTTATTATTGATAGAACTATAATAAATATACTTATTACTTTTATTATTATCAATATAACATGCACTATTAGCCATATTTTACTATTATTATCGCTAGATCTATAATAATTATACTTATTACTTATATTATTATCAATGTAACATGCATTATTACCCATATTATGCAGTTATTATAGCTAGAACTATAATAAATATACTTATTACTTTTATTATTATCAATATAACATGCACTATTAGCCATATTTTAGTATTATTATCGCTAGAACTATAATAATTATAGTTATTACTCCCGATATTATCAATATAACATGCATTATTACCCATATAATGCAGTTATTATCGCTAGAACTGTAATAATTATACTTATTACTTATATTATTAGCAATATAACGTGCATTATTACCCATATTATGCAGTTATTATCGCTAGAACTATAATAAATATACTTACTACTTTTATTATCAGCAGTATAACATGCATTATTACCCATATTATGCAGTTATTATCGATAGAACTATAATTAATATACTTATTTCTTTTATTATTATCAATATAACATGCCCTCTTAGCCATATTTTACTAGTATTATCGCCAGAACTGTAATAATTGTACTTATTACTCCCGATATTATCAATATAACATCCATTATTACCCATATAATGGAGTTATTAACGCTAGAACTGTAATAATTATACCTATTACTTATATTATTATAACTATAACATGCATTATTACCCTATATTATGCAGTGATTATCGATAGAACTATAATAAATATACTTATTACTTTTATTATTATCAATCTAACATGCATTTTTACCCATATTATGCAGTTATTATCGCTAGAACTGTAATAAATATACTTATTACTTTTATTATCATCAATATAACATGCATTATTACCCATATTATGCAGTTATTATCGATAGAACTATAATAAATATACTTATTACTTTTATTATTATCAATATAACATGCATTATTACCTATATTATGCAGTTATTGTCGCTAGAACTATAATAAATATACTTATTACTCCCGATATTATCGACATAACATCCATTATTACCCATATAATGCAGTTATTATCGCTAGAACTGTAATAATTATACTTATTACCTTTATCATCATCAATATAACATGCATTATTACCCATATTATGCAGTTATTATTGATAGAACTATAATAAATATACTTATTACTTTTATTATTATCAATATAACATGCACTCGTAGCCATATTTTACTAATATTATCGCTAGAACTGTAATAATTGTACTTATTACTCCCAATATTATCAATATAACATGCATTATTACCCATATAATGCAGTTATTATCGCTAGAACTGTAATAATTATACTTATTACTTATATTATTATCAATATAACATGCATTATTACGCATATTATGCAGTTATAATCGCTAGAACTATAATAAATATACTTAGTACTTTTATTATCATCAATATAACATGCACTATTAGCCATATTTTACTATTATTATCGCTAGAACTATAATAATTATACTTATTACTCCCGATGTTATCAATATAACATGCATTATTACCCATATAATGCAGCTCTTATCGCTAGAACTGTAATAATTATACTAATTACTTATATTTTTAGCAATATAACGTGCATTATTACCCATATTATGCAGTTATTATTGATAGAACTATAATAAATATACTTATTACTTATATTATTATCAATATAACATGCATTATTACCTATATTATGCAGCTATTGTCGCTAGAACTATAATAAATATACTTATTACTCCCGATATTATCGACATAACATCCATTATTACCCATATAATGCAGTTATTATCGCTAGAACTGTAATAATTATACTTATTACCTTTATCATCATCAATATAACATGCATTATTACCCATATTATGCAGTTATTATTGATAGAACTATAATTAATATACTTATTTCTTTTATTATTATCAATATAACATGCCCTCTTAGCCATATTTTACTAGTATTATCGCCAGAACTGTAATAATTGTTCTTATTACTCCCGATATTATCAATATAACATCCATTATTACCCATATAATGGAGTTATTAACGCTAGAACTGTAATAATTATACCTATTACTTATATTATTATAACTATAACATGCATTATTACCCTATATTATGCAGTGATTATCGATAGAACTATAATAAATATACTTATTACTTTTATTATTATCAATCTAACATGCATTATTACCCATATTATGCAGTTATTATCGCTAGAACTGTAACAATTATACTTATTACTTATATTATTATCAATATATCATGCATTATTCCCCTTATTATGCAGTTATTATCGCTAGAACTATAATAAATATACGTATTACTTTTATTATCATCAATATAACATGCATTATTACCCATATTATGCAGTTATTATGGATAGAACTATAATAAATATACTTATTACTTTTATTGTTATCAATATAACATGCATTATTACCTATATTATGCAGTTATTATCGCGAGAACTATAATAAATATACTTATTACTTTTATTATTATCAATATAACATGCACTATTAGCCATATTTTACTATTATTATCGCTAGAACTATAATAATTATACTTATTACTCCCAATATTATCAATATAACATGCATTATTACCCATATAATGCAGTTATTATCGCTAGAACTGTAATAATTATAGTTATTACTTATATTATTATCAATATAACATGCATTATTCCCCTTATTATGCAGTTATTATCGCTAGAACTATAATAAATATACGTATTACTTTTATTATCACCAATATAACATGCATTATTACCCATATTGTGCAGTTATTATCGATAGAACTATAATAAATATACTTATTACTTTTATTATTATCAATATAACATGCACTATTAGCCATATTTTACTATTATTATCGCTAGAAATATAATAATTAGACTTATTACTCCCGATATTATCAATATAACATGCATTATTACCCATATAATGCAGTTATTATCGCTGGAACTGTAATAATTATACTTACTACTTATATTATTACCAATATAACGTTTATTATTACCCATATTAAGCAGTTATTATCGCTAGAACTATAATAAATATACTTATTACTTTTATTATTATCAATATAACATGCACTATTAGCCATATTTTGCTATTATTATCGCTAGAACTATAATAATTATACTTATTACTCCCAATATTATCAATATAACATGCATTATTACCCATATAATGCAGTTATTATCGCTAGAACTGTAGTATTTAAACTTATTACTTATATTATTATCAATATAACATGCATTATTACCCATATTATGCAGTTACAATCGCTAGAACTATAATAAATATACATAGTACTTTTATTATCATCAATATAACATGCATTATTACCCATATTATACAGTTATTATCGATAGAACTATAATAAATATACCTATTACTTTTATTATTATCAATATAACATGCACTATTAGCCATATTTTAGTATTATTATCGCTAGAACTATAATAATTATAGTTATTACTCCCGATATTATCAATATAACATGCATTATTACCCATATAATGCAGTTATTATCGCTAGAACTGTAATAATTATACTTATTACTTATATTATTAGCAGTATAACGTGCATTATTACCCATATTATGCAGTTATTATCGCTAGAACTATAATAAATATACTTACTACTTTTATTATCAGCAATATAACATGCATTATTACCCATATTATGCAGTTATTATCGATAGAACTATAATTAATATACTTATTTCTTTTATTATTATCAATATAACATGCCCTCTTAGCCATATTTTGCTAGTATTATCGCCAGAACTGTAATAATTGTACTTATTACTCCCGATATTATCAATATAACATCCATTATTACCCATATAATGGAGTTATTAACGCTAGAACTGTAATAATTATACCTATTACTTATATTATTATAACTATAACATGCATTATTACCCTATATTATGCAGTGATTATCGATAGAACTATAATAAATATACTTATTACTTTTATTATTATCAATCTAACATGCATTATTACCCATATTATGCAGTTATTATCGCTAGAACTGTAATAAATATACTTATTACTTTTATTATCATCAATATAACATGCACTCGTAGCCATATTTTACTAGTATTATCGCTAGAACTGTAATAATTATACTTATTACTTATATTATTATCAATATAACATGCATTATTACGCATATTATGCAGTTATAATCGCTAGAACTATAATAAATATACTTAGTACTTTTATTATCATCAATATAACATGCACTATTAGCCATATTTTACTATTATTGTCGCTAGAACTATAATAATTATACTTATTACTCCCGATATTATCAATATAACATGCATTATTACACATATAATGCAGTTCTTATCGCTAGAACTGTAATAATTATACTAATTACTTATATTATTAGCAATATAACGTGCATTATTACCCATATTATGCAGTTATTATTGATAGAACTATAATAAATATACTTATTACTTTTATTATTATCAATATAACATGCATTATTACCTATATTATGCAGTTATTATCGCTAGAACTATAATAAATATACTTATTACTCCCAATACTATCAATATAACATGCATTATTACCCATATAATGCAGTTATTATCGCTAGAACTGTAATAATTATACTTATTACTTATATTATCATCAATATAACATGCATTATTACCCATATTATGCAGTTATTATCGCTAGAATTATAATGAATATACTTATTACTTTTATTATCATCAATATAACATGCATTATTACCCATATTATGCAGTTATTATCGATAGAACTATAATAAATATACTTATTACTTTTATTATTATCAATATAACGTGCACTATTAGCCATATTTTACTATTATTATCGCTAGAACTATAATAATTATACTTACTACTCTCGATATTATCAATATAACATGCATTATCACCCATATAATGCAGTTATTATCGCTAGAACTGTAATAATTATACATATTACTTATATTATTAGCAATATAACGTGCATTATTACCCATATAATGCAGTTATTATCGCTAGAACTGTAATAATTATACTTATTACTTATATTATTATCAATATAACATGCATTATTACCCATATTATGCAGTTATTATCGCTAGAACTATAATAAATATACGTATTACTTTTATTATCATCAATAAAACATGCATTATTACCCATATTATGCAGTTATTATCGATAGAACTGTAATAATTATACTTACTACTTATATTATTATCAATATAACATGCATTATTACCCATATTATGCAGTTATTATCGATAGAACTATAATAAATATACTTGTTACTTTTATTATTATCAATATAACATGCACTATGAGCCATATTTTACTATTTTTATCGCTAGAACTATAATAATTATACTTATTACTTATATTATTATCAATATAACATGCATTATTACCCATATTATGCAGTTATTATCGCTAGAACTATAATAAATATACATAGTACTTTTATTATCATCAATATAACATGCATTATTACCCATATTATACAGTTATTATCGATAGAACTATAATAAATATACCTATTACTTTTATTATTATCAATATAACATGCACTATTAGCCATATTTTAGTATTATTATCGCTAGAACTATAATAATTATAGTTATTACTCCCGATATTATCAATATAACATGCATTATTACCCATATAATGCAGTTATTATCGCTAGAACTGTAATAATTATACTTATTACTTATATTATTAGCAATATAACGTGCATTATTACCCATATTATGCAGTTATTATCGCTAGAACTATAATAAATATACCTACTACTTTTATTATCAGCAATATAACATGCATTATTACCCATATTATGCAGTTATTATCGATAGAACTATAATTAATATACTTATTTCTTTTATTATTATCAATATAACATGCCCTCTTAGCCATATTTTGCTAGTATTATCGCCAGAACTGTAATAATTGTACTTATTACTCCCGATATTATCAATATAACATCCATTATTACCCATATAATGGAGTTATTAACGCTAGAACTGTAATAATTATACCTATTACTTATATTATTATAACTATAACATGCATTATTACCCATATTATGCAGTTATTATCGCTAGAACTATAATAAATATACGTATTACTTTTATTATCATCACTAAAACATGCATTATTACCCATATTATGCAGTTATTATCGATAGAACTGTAATAATTATACTTATTACTTATATTATTATCAATATAACATGCATTATTACCCATATTATGCAGTTATTATCGATAGAACTATAATAAATATACTTGTTACTTTTATTATTATCAATATAACATGCACTATGAGCCATATTTTACTATTTTTATCGCTAGAACTATAATAATTATACTTATTACTTATATTATTATCAATATAACATGCATTATTACCCATATTATGCAGTTATTATCGCTAGAACTATAATAAATATACTTACTACTTTTATTATCAGCAGTATAACATGCATTATTACCCATATTATGCAGTTATTATCGATAGAACTATAATTAATATACTTATTTCTTTTATTATTATCAATATAACATGCCCTCTTAGCCATATTTTACTAGTATTATCGCCAGAACTGTAATAATTGTACTTATTACTCCCGATATTATCAATATAACATCCATTATTACCCATATAATGGAGTTATTAACGCTAGAACTGTAATAATTATACCTATTACTTATATTATTATAACTATAACATGCATTATTACCCTATATTATGCAGTGATTATCGATAGAACTATAATAAATATACTTATTACTTTTATTATTATCAATCTAACATGCATTTTTACCCATATTATGCAGTTATTATCGCTAGAACTGTAATAAATATACTTATTACTTTTATTATCATCAATATAACATGCATTATTACCCATATTATGCAGTTATTATCGATAGAACTATAATAAATATACTTATTACTTTTATTATTATCAATATAACATGCATTATTACCTATATTATGCAGTTATTGTCGCTAGAACTATAATAAATATACTTATTACTCCCGATATTATCGACATAACATCCATTATTACCCATATAATGCAGTTATTATCGCTAGAACTGTAATAATTATACTTATTACCTTTATCATCATCAATATAACATGCATTATTACCCATATTATGCAGTTATTATTGATAGAACTATAATAAATATACTTATTACTTTTATTATTATCAATATAACATGCACTCGTAGCCATATTTTACTAATATTATCGCTAGAACTGTAATAATTGTACTTATTACTCCCAATATTATCAATATAACATGCATTATTACCCATATAATGCAGTTATTATCGCTAGAACTGTAATAATTATACTTATTACTTATATTATTATCAATATAACATGCATTATTACGCATATTATGCAGTTATAATCGCTAGAACTATAATAAATATACTTAGTACTTTTATTATCATCAATATAACATGCACTATTAGCCATATTTTACTATTATTATCGCTAGAACTATAATAATTATACTTATTACTCCCGATGTTATCAATATAACGTGCATTATTACCCATATAATGCAGCTCTTATCGCTAGAACTGTAATAATTATACTAATTACTTATATTTTTAGCAATATAACGTGCATTATTACCCATATTATGCAGTTATTATTGATAGAACTATAATAAATATACTTATTACTTATATTATTATCAATATAACATGCATTATTACCTATATTATGCAGCTATTGTCGCTAGAACTATAATAAATATACCTATTACTCCCGATATTATCGACATAACATCCATTATTACCCATATAATGCAGTTATTATCGCTAGAACTGTAATAATTATACTTATTACCTTTATCATCATCAATATAACATGCATTATTACCCATATTATGCAGTTATTATTGATAGAACTATAATTAATATACTTATTTCTTTTATTATTATCAATATAACATGCCCTCTTAGCCATATTTTACTAGTATTATCGCCAGAACTGTAATAATTGTTCTTATTACTCCCGATATTATCAATATAACATCCATTATTACCCATATAATGGAGTTATTAACGCTAGAACTGTAATAATTATACCTATTACTTATATTATTATAACTATAACATGCATTATTACCCTATATTATGCAGTGATTATCGATAGAACTATAATAAATATACCTATTACTTTTATTATTATCAATCTAACATGCATTATTACCCATATTATGCAGTTATTATCGCTAGAACTGTAACAATTATACTTATTACTTATATTATTATCAATATATCATGCATTATTCCCCTTATTATGCAGTTATTATCGCTAGAACTATAATAAATATACGTATTACTTTTATTATCATCAATATAACATGCATTATTACCCATATTATGCAGTTATTATGGATAGAACTATAATAAATATACTTATTACTTTTATTGTTATCAATATAACATGCATTATTACCTATATTATGCAGTTATTATCGCGAGAACTATAATAAATATACTTATTACTTTTATTATTATCAATATAACATGCACTATTAGCCATATTTTACTATTATTATCGCTAGAACTATAATAATTATACTTATTACTCCCAATATTATCAATATAACATGCATTATTACCCATATAATGCAGTTATTATCGCTAGAACTGTAATAATTATACTTATTACTTATATTATTATCAATATAACATGCATTATTCCCCTTATTATGCAGTTATTATCGCTAGAACTATAATAAATATACGTATTACTTTTATTATCACCAATATAACATGCATTATTACCCATATTGTGCAGTTATTATCGATAGAACTATAATAAATATACTTATTACTTTTATTATTATCAATATAACATGCACTATTAGCCATATTTTACTATTATTATCGCTAGAAATATAATAATTAGACTTATTACTCCCGATATTATCAATATAACATGCATTATTACCCATATAATGCAGTTATTATCGCTGGAACTGTAATAATTATACTTACTACTTATATTATTACCAATATAACGTTTATTATTACCCATATTAAGCAGTTATTATCGCTACAACTATAATAAATATACTTATTACTTTTATTATTATCAATCTAACATGCATTATTACCCATATTATGCAGTTATTATCGCTAGAACTGTAATAAATATACTTATTACTTTTATTATCATCAATATAACATGCACTCGTAGCCATATTTTACTAGTATTATCGCTAGAACTGTAATAATTATACTTATTACTTATATTATTATCAATATAACATGCATTATTACGCATATTATGCAGTTATAATCGCTAGAACTATAATAAATATACTTAGTACTTTTATTATCATCAATATAACATGCACTATTAGCCATATTTTACTATTATTGTCGCTAGAACTATAATAATTATACTTATTACTCCCGATATTATCAATATAACATGCATTATTACACATATAATGCAGTTCTTATCGCTAGAACTGTAATAATTATACTAATTACTTATATTATTAGCAATATAACGTGCATTATTACCCATATTATGCAGTTATTATTGATAGAACTATAATAAATATACGTATTACTTTTATTATCACCAATATAACATGCATTATTACCCATATTGTGCAGTTATTATCGATAGAACTATAATAAATATACTTATTACTTTTATTATTATCAATATAACATGCACTATTAGCCATATTTTACTATTATTATCGCTAGAAATATAATAATTAGACTTATTACTCCCGATATTATCAATATAACATGCATTATTACCCATATAATGCAGTTATTATCGCTGGAACTGTAATAATTATACTTACTACTTATATTATTACCAATATAACGTTTATTATTACCCATATTAAGCAGTTATTATCGCTACAACTATAATAAATATACTTATTACTTTTATTATTATCAATCTAACATGCATTATTACCCATATTATGCAGTTATTATCGCTAGAACTGTAATAAATATACTTATTACTTTTATTATTATCAATATAACATGCACTATTAGCCATATTTTACTATTATTATCGCTAGAAATATAATAATTAGACTTATTACTCCCGATATTATCAATATAACATGCATTATTACCCATATAATGCAGTTATTATCGCTGGAACTGTAATAATTATACTTACTACTTATATTATTACCAATATAACGTTTATTATTACCCATATTAAGCAGTTATTATCGCTACAACTATAATAAATATACTTATTACTTTTATTATTATCAATCTAACATGCATTATTACCCATATTATGCAGTTATTATCGCTAGAACTGTAATAAATATACTTATTACTTTTATTATCATCAATATAACATGCACTCGTAGCCATATTTTACTAGTATTATCGCTAGAACTGTAATAATTATACTTATTACTTATATTATTATCAATATAACATGCATTATTACGCATATTATGCAGTTATAATCGCTAGAACTATAATAAATATACTTAGTACTTTTATTATCATCAATATAACATGCACTATTAGCCATATTTTACTATTATTGTCGCTAGAACTATAATAATTATACTTACTACTCTCGATATTATCAATATAACATGCATTATCACCCATATAATGCAGTTATTATCGCTAGAACTGTAATAATTATACTTATTACTTATATTATTATCAATATAACATGCATTATTACCCATATTATGCAGTTATTATCGATAGAACTATAATAAATATACTTATTACTTTTATTATTATCAATTTAACATGCACTCTTAGCCATATTTTACTATTATTATGGCCAGAACTATAATAATTATACTTATTACTCCCGATATTATCAATATAACATCCATTATTACCCATATAATGCAGTTATTATCCCTAGAACTGTAATAAATATACTTATTACTTTTATTATCATCAATATAACATGCATTATTACCCATATTATGCAGTTATTATTGATAGAACTATAATTAATATACTTATTTCTTTTATTATTATCAATATAACATGCCCTCTTAGCCATATTTTACTAGTATTATCTCCAGAACTGTAATAATTGTACTTATTACTCCCGATATTATCAATATAACATCCATTATTACCCATATAATGGAGTTATTAACGCTAGAACTGTAATAATTATACCTACTACTTATATTATTATAACTGTAACATGCATTATTACCCTATATTATGCAGTGATTATCGACAGAACTATAATAAATATACTTATTACTTTTATTATTATCAATATAACATGCATTATTACCTATATTATGCAGTTATTGTCGCTAGAACTGTAATAAATATACTTATTACTTTTATTATTATCAATATAACATGCACTCGTAGCCATATTTTACTAGTATTATCGCTAGAACTGTAATAATTGTACTTATTACTCCCAATATTATCAATATAACATGCATTATTAGCCATATAATGCAGTTATTATCGCTAGAACTGTAATAATTATACTTATTACTTATATTATTATCAATATAACATACATTATTACGCATATTATGCAGTTATAATCGCTAGAACTATAATAAATATACTTAGTACTTTTATTATCATCAATATAACATGCACTATTAGCCATATTTTACTAGTATTATCGCCAGAACTGTAATAATTGTACTTATTACTCCCGATATTATCAATATAACATCCATTATTAACCATATAATGGAGTTATTAACGCTAGAACTGTAATAATTATACCTATTACTTATATTATTATAACTATAACATGCATTATTACCCTATATTATGCAGTGATTATCGATAGAACTATAATATATATACTTATTACTTTTATTATTATCAATCTAACATGCATTATTACCCATATTATGCAGTTATTATCGCCAGAACTGTAATAAATATACTTATTACTTTTATTATCATCAATATAACATGCATTATTACCCATATTATGCAGTTATTATCGATAGAACTATAATAAATATACTTATTACTTTTATTATTATCAATATAACATGCATTATTACCTATATTATGCAGTTATTGTCGCTAGAACTGTAATAAATATACTTATTACTTTTATTATTATCAATATAACATACACTCGTAGCCATATTTTACTAGTATTATCGCTAGAACTGTAATAATTGTACTTATTACTCCCAATATTATCAATATAACATGCATTATTAGCCATATAATGCAGTTATTATCGCTAGAACTGTAATAGTTATACTTATAACTTATATTATTATCAATATAACATGCATTATTACGCATATTATGCAGTTATAATCGCTAGAACTATAATAAATATACTTAGTACTTTTATTATCATCAATATAACATGCACTATTAGCCATATTTTACTATTATTATCGCTAGAACTATAATAAATATACTTATTACTCCCAATACTATCAATATAACATCCATTATTACCCATATAATGCAGTTATTATCGCTAGAACTGTAATAATTATACTTATTACTTATATTATTATCAATATAACATGCATTATTACCCATATTATGCAGTTATTATAGCTAGAACAATAATAAATATACGTATTACTTTTATTATCATCAATATAACATGCATTATTGCCCATATTATGCAGTTATTATCGATAGAACTGTAATAAATATACTTATTACTTTTATTATTATCAATATAAAGTGCACTATTAGCCATATTTTACTATTATTAACGCTAGAACTATAATAATAATACTTATTACTCCCAATATTATCAATATAACATGCATTATTACCCATATAATGCAGTTATTATCGCTAGAACTGTAGTAATTATACTTATTACTTATATTATTATCAATATAACATGCATTATTACCCATATTATGCAGTTACAATCGCTAGAACTATAATAAATATACATAGTACTTTTATTATCATCAATATAACATGCACTATTAGCCATATTTTACTATTATTATCGCTAGAAATATAATAATTGTACTTATTACTCCCGATATTATCAATATAACATGCATTATTACACATATAATGCAGTTCTTATCGCTAGAACTGTAATAATTATACTAATTACTTATATTATTAGCGATATAACGTGCATTATTACCCATATTATGCAGTTATTATTGATAGAACTATAATAAATATACTTATTACTTTTATTATTATCAATATAACATGCATTATTACCTATATTATGCAGTTATTATCGCTAGAACTATAATAAATATACTTATTACTCCCAATACTATCAATATAACATCCATTATTACCCATATGATGCAGTTATTATCGCTAGAACTGTAATAATTATACTTATTACTGTTATTATTATCAATAGAAAGTGCACTATTAGCCATATTTTACTATTATTATCGCTAGAACTATAATAATAATACTTATTACTCCCAATATTAGCAATATAACATGCATTATTACCCATATTATGCAGTTATTATCGATAGAACTATAATAAATATACTTATTACTTTTATTATTATCAATATAAAGTGCACTATTAGCCATATTTTACTATTATTATCGCTGGAACTATAATAATAATACTTATTACTCCCAATATTAGCAATATAACATGCATTATTACCCACATAATGCAGTTATTATCGCTAGAACTGTAATAATTATACTTATTACTTATATTATTATCAATATAACATGCATTATTCCCCTTATTATGCAGTTATTATCGCTAGAACTCTAATAAATATACGTATTACTTTTATTATCATCAATATAACATGCATTATTACCCATATTATGCAGTTATTATCGATAGAACTATAATAAATATACTTATCACTTTTATTATTATCAATATAAAGTGCACTATTAGCCATATTTTACTATTATTATCGCTAGAACTATAATAATAATACTTATTACTCCCAATATTAGCAATATAACATGCATTATTACCCATATAATGCAGTTATTATCGCTAGAACTGTAATAATTATACTTATTACTTATATTATTATCAATATAACATGCATTATTACCCATATTATGCAGTTATTATCGATAGAACTATAATAAATATACTTATTACTTTTATTATTATCAATATAACATGCACTCTTAGCCATATTTTACTATTATTATGGCCAGAACTATAATAATTATACTTATTACTCCCGATATTATCAATATAACATCCATTATTACCCATATAATGCAGTTATTATCCCTAGAACTGTAATAAATATACTTATTACTTTTATTATCATCAATATAACATGCATTATTACCCATATTATGCAGTTATTATTGATAGAACTGTAATAAATATACTTATTACTTTTATTATTATCAATATAAAGTGCACTATTAGCCATATTTTACTATTATTAACGCTAGAACTATAATAATAATACTTATTACTCCCAATATTATCAATATAACATGCATTATTACCCATATAATGCAGTTATTATCGCTAGAACTGTAGTAATTATACTTATTACTCATATTATTATCAATATAACATGCATTATTACCCATATTATGCAGTTACAATCGCTAGAACTATAATAAATATACATAGTACTTTTATTATCATCAATATAACATGCATTATTACCCATATTATACGGTTATTATCGATAGAACTATAATAAATGTACCTATTACTTTTATTATTATCAATATAACATGCATTATTACGCATATTATGCAGTTATAATCGCTAGAACTATAATAAATATACTTAGTACTTTTATTATCATCAATATAACATGCATTATTACCCATATTATGCAGTTATTATCGATAGAACTATAATAAATATACTTATTACTTTTATTATTATCAATATAAAGTGCACTATTAGCCATATTTTACTATTATTATCGCTGGAACTATAATAATAATACTTATTACTCCCAATATTAGCAATATAACATGCATTATTACCCACATAATGCAGTTATTATCGCTAGAACTGTAATAATTATACTTATTACTTATATTATTATCAATATAACATGCATTATTCCCCTTATTATGCAGTTATTATCGCTAGAACTATAATAAATATACGTATTACTTTTATTATCATCAATATAACATGCATTATTACCCATATTATGCAGTTATTATCGATAGAACTATAATAAATATACTTATTACTTTTATTATTATCAATATAAAGTGCACTATTAGCCATATTTTACTATTATTATCGCTAGAACTATAATAATAATACTTATTACTCCCAATATTAGCAATATAACATGCATTATTACCCATATAATGCAGTTATTATCGCTAGAACTGTAATAATTATACTTATTACTTATATTATTATCAATATAACATGCATTATTACCCATATTATGCAGTTATTATCGATAGAACTATAATAAATATACTTATTACTTTTATTATTATGAATATAACATGCACTCATAGCCATATTTTACTATTATTATGGCCAGAACTATAATAATTATACTTATTACTCCCGATATTATCAATATAACATCCATTATTACCCATATAATGCAGTTATTATCCCTAGAACTGTAATAAATATACTTATTACTTTTATTATCATCAATATAACATGCATTATTACCCATATTATGCAGTTATTATTGATAGAACTATAATTAATATACTTATTTCTTTTATTATTATCAATATAACATGCCCTCTTAGCCATATTTTACTAGTATTATCTCCAGAACTGTAATAATTGTACTTATTACTCCCGATATTATCAATATAACATCCATTATTACCCATATAATGGAGTTATTAACGCTAGAACTGTAATAATTATACCTACTACTTATATTATTATAACTATAACATGCATTATTACCCTATATTATGCAGTGATTATCGATAGAACTATAATAAATATACTTATTACTTTTATTATTATCAATATAACATGCATTATTACCTATATTATGCAGTTATTGTCGCTAGAACTGTAATAAATATACTTATTACTTTTATTATTATCAATATAACATGCACTCGTAGCCATATTTTACTAGTATTATCGCTAGAACTGTAATAATTGTACTTATTACTCCCAATATTATCAATATAACATGCATTATTAGCCATATAATGCAGTTATTATCGCTAGAACTGTAATAATTATACTTATTACTTATATTATTATCAATATAACATGCATTATTACGCATATTATGCAGTTATAATCGCTAGAACTATAATAAATATACTTAGTACTTTTATTATCATCAATATAACATGCACTATTAGCCATATTTTACTATTATTATCGCTAGAACTATAATAATTATACTTATTACTCCCGACATTATCAATATAACATGCATTATTACACATATAATGCAGTTCTTATCGCTAGAACTGTAATAATTATACTAATTACTTATATTATTAGCAATATAACGTGCATTATTACCCATATTATGCAGTTATTATTGATAGAACTATAATAAATATACTTATTACTTTTATTATTAGCAATATAACGTGCATTATTACCCATATTATGCAGTTATTATTGATAGAACTATAATAAATATACTTATTACTTTTATTATTATCAATATAACATGCATTATTACCCATATTATGCAGTTATTATTGATAGAACTATAATTAATATACTTATTTCTTTTAATATTATCAATATAACATGCATTATTACCTATATTGTGCAGTTATTATCGCTAGAACTATAATAAATATACTTATTACTCCCAATACTATCAATATAACATCCATTATTACCCATATAATGCAGTTATTATCGCTAGAACTGTAATAATTATACTTATTACTTATATTATTATCAATATAACATGCATTATTACCCATATTATGCAGTTATTATTGATAGAACTGTAATAAATATACTTATTACTTTTATTATTATCAATATAAAGTGCACTATTAGCCATATTTTACTATTATTAACGCTAGAACTATAATAATAATACTTATTACTCCCAATATTATCAATATAACATGCATTATTACCCATATAATGCAGTTATTATCGCTAGAACTGTAGTAATTATACTTATTACTCATATTATTATCAATATAACATGCATTATTACCCATATTATGCAGTTACAATCGCTAGAACTATAATAAATATACATAGTACTTTTATTATCATCAATATAACATGCATTATTACCCATATTATACGGTTATTATCGATAGAACTATAATAAATGTACCTATTACTTTTATTATTATCAATATAACATGCATTATTACGCATATTATGCAGTTATAATCGCTAGAACTATAATAAATATACTTAGTACTTTTATTATCATCAATATAACATGCATTATTACCCATATTATGCAGTTATTATCGATAGAACTATAATAAATATACTTATTACTTTTATTATTATCAATATAAAGTGCACTATTAGCCATATTTTACTATTATTATCGCTGGAACTATAATAATAATACTTATTACTCCCAATATTAGCAATATAACATGCATTATTACCCACATAATGCAGTTATTATCGCTAGAACTGTAATAATTATACTTATTACTTATATTATTATCAATATAACATGCATTATTCCCCTTATTATGCAGTTATTATCGCTAGAACTATAATAAATATACGTATTACTTTTATTATCATCAATATAACATGCATTATTACCCATATTATGCAGTTATTATCGATAGAACTATAATAAATATACTTATTACTTTTATTATTATCAATATAAAGTGCACTATTAGCCATATTTTACTATTATTATCGCTAGAACTATAATAATAATACTTATTACTCCCAATATTAGCAATATAACATGCATTATTACCCATATAATGCAGTTATTATCGCTAGAACTGTAATAATTATACTTATTACTTATATTATTATCAATATAACATGCATTATTACCCATATTATGCAGTTATTATCGATAGAACTATAATAAATATACTTATTACTTTTATTATTATGAATATAACATGCACTCATAGCCATATTTTACTATTATTATGGCCAGAACTATAATAATTATACTTATTACTCCCGATATTATCAATATAACATCCATTATTACCCATATAATGCAGTTATTATCCCTAGAACTGTAATAAATATACTTATTACTTTTATTATCATCAATATAACATGCATTATTACCCATATTATGCAGTTATTATTGATAGAACTATAATTAATATACTTATTTCTTTTATTATTATCAATATAACATGCCCTCTTAGCCATATTTTACTAGTATTATCTCCAGAACTGTAATAATTGTACTTATTACTCCCGATATTATCAATATAACATCCATTATTACCCATATAATGGAGTTATTAACGCTAGAACTGTAATAATTATACCTACTACTTATATTATTATAACTATAACATGCATTATTACCCTATATTATGCAGTGATTATCGATAGAACTATAATAAATATACTTATTACTTTTATTATTATCAATATAACATGCATTATTACCTATATTATGCAGTTATTGTCGCTAGAACTGTAATAAATATACTTATTACTTTTATTATTATCAATATAACATGCACTCGTAGCCATATTTTACTAGTATTATCGCTAGAACTGTAATAATTGTACTTATTACTCCCAATATTATCAATATAACATGCATTATTAGCCATATAATGCAGTTATTATCGCTAGAACTGTAATAATTATACTTATTACTTATATTATTATCAATATAACATGCATTATTACGCATATTATGCAGTTATAATCGCTAGAACTATAATAAATATACTTAGTACTTTTATTATCATCAATATAACATGCACTATTAGCCATATTTTACTATTATTATCGCTAGAACTATAATAATTATACTTATTACTCCCGACATTATCAATATAACATGCATTATTACACATATAATGCAGTTCTTATCGCTAGAACTGTAATAATTATACTAATTACTTATATTATTAGCAATATAACGTGCATTATTACCCATATTATGCAGTTATTATTGATAGAACTATAATAAATATACTTATTACTTTTATTATTATCAATATAACATGCATTATTACCTATATTATGCAGTTATTATCGCTAGAACTATAATAAATATACTTATTACTCCCGACATTATCAATATAACATGCATTATTACCCATATTATGCAGTTATTATTGATAGAACTATAATTAATATACTTATTTCTTTTAATATCATCAATATAACATGCACTATTAGCCATATTTTACTATTATTATCGCTAGAACTATAATAAATATACTTATTACTCCCAATACTATCAATATAACATCCAGTATTACCCATATAATGCAGTTATTATCGCTAGAACTGTAATAATTATACTTATTACTTATATTATTATCAATATAACATGCATTATTACCCATATTATGCAGTTATTATAGCTAGAACAATAATAAATATACGTATTACTTTTATTATCATCAATATAACATGCATTATTGCCCATATTATGCAGTTATTATCGATAGAACTGTAATAAATATACTTATTACTGTTATTATTATCAATATAAAGTGCACTATTAGCCATATTTTACTATTATTATCGCTAGAACTATAATAATAATACTTATTACTCCCAATATTAGCAATATAACATGCATTATTACCCATATTATGCAGTTATTATCGATAGAACTGTAATAAATATACTTATTACTTTTATTGTCATCAATGTAACATGCATTATTACCCATATTATGCAGTTATTATCGATAGAACTGTAATAAATATACTTATTACTTTTATTATCATCAACATAACATGCATTATTACCCATATTATGCAGTTATTATTGATAGAACTATAATTAATATACTTATTTCTTTTAATATTATCAATATAACATGCATTATTACCTATATTGTGCAGTTATTATCGCTAGAACTATAATAAATATACTTATTACTCCCAATACTATCAATATAACATCCATTATTACCCATATAATGCAGTTATTATCGCTAGAACTGTAATAATTATACTTATTACTTATATTATTATCAATATAACATGCATTATTACCCATATTATGCAGTTATTATAGCTAGAACAATAATAAATATACGTATTACTTTTATTATCATCAATATAACATGCATTATTGCCCATATTATGCAGTTATTATCGATAGAACTGTAATAAATATACTTATTACTTTTATTATTATCAATATAATATGCACTATTAGCCATATTTTACTATTATTATCGCTAGAACTATAATAATTATACTTATTACTCCCGATATTATCAATATAACATGCATTATTACACATATAATGCAGTTCTTATCGCTAGAACTGTAATAATTATACTAATTACTTATATTATTATCAATATAACATGCATTATTACCCATATTATGCAGTTACAATCGCTAGAACTATAATAAATATACATAGTACTTTTATTATCATCAATATAACATGCATTATTACCCATATTATACAGTTATTATCGATAGAACTATAATAAATATACCTATTACTTTTATTATTATCAATATAACATGCACTATTAGCCATATTTTACTATTATTATCGCTAGAAATATAATAATTGTACTTATTACTCCCGATATTATCAATGTAACATGCATTATTACACATATAATGCAGTTCTTATCGCTAGAACTGTAATAATTATACTAATTACTTATATTATTAGCGATATAACGTGCATTATTACCCATATTATGCAGTTATTATTGATAGAACTATAATAAATATACTTATTACTTTTATTATTATCAATATAACATGCATTATTACCTATATTATGCAGTTATTATCGCTAGAACTATAATAAATATACTTATTACTCCCAATACTATCCATATAACATCCATTATTACCCATATGATGCAGTTATTATCGCTAGAACTGTAATAATTATACTTATTACTGTTATTATTATCAATATAAAGTGCACTATTAGCCATATTTTACTATTATTATCGCTAGAACTATAATAATAATACTTATTACTCCCAATATTAGCAATATAACATGCATTATTACCCATATTATGCAGTTATTATCGATAGAACTATAATAAATATACGTATTACTTTTATTGTCATCAATATAACATGCATTATTACCCATATTATGCAGTTATTATCGATAGACCTGTAATAAATATACTTATTACTTTTATTATCATCAACATAACATGCATTATTACCCATATTATGCAGTTATTATTGATAGAACTATAATTAATATACTTATTTCTTTTAATATTATCAATATAACATGCACTCTTAGCCATATTTTACTAGTATTATCGCTAGAACTGTAATAATTATACCTATTACTTATATTATTATAACTATAACATGCATTATTACCCTATATTATGCAGTGATTATCGATAGAACTATAATATATATACTTATTACTTTTATTATTATCAATCTAACATGCATTATTACCCATATTATGCAGTTATTATCGCTAGAACTGTAATAAATATACTTATTACTTTTATTATCATCAATATAACATGCATTATTACCCATATTATGCAGTTATTATCGATAGAACTATAATAAATATACTTATTACTTTTATTATTATCAATATAACATGCACTCGTAGCCATATTTTACTAGTATTATCGCTAGAACTGTAATAATTGTACTTATTACTCCCAATATTATCAATATAACATGCATTATTAGCCATATAATGCAGTTATTATCGCTAGAACTGTAATAATTATACTTATTACTTATATTATTATCAATATAACATGCATTATTACGCATATTATGCAGTTATAATCGCTAGAACTATAATAAATATACTTAGTACTTTTATTATCATCAATATAACATGCACTATTAGCCATATTTTACTATTATTATCGCTAGAACTATAATAATTATACTTATTACTCCCGATATTATCAATATAACATGCATTATTACACATATAATGCAGTTCTTATCGCTAGAACTGTAATAATTATACTAATTACTTATATTATTATCAATATAACATGCATTATTACCCATATTATGCAGTTACAATCGCTAGAACTATAATAAATATACATAGTACTTTTATTATCATCAATATAACATGCATTATTACCCATATTATACAGTTATTATCGATAGAACTATAATAAATATACCTATTACTTTTATTATTATCAATATAACATGCACTATTAGCCATATTTTACTATTATTATCGCTAGAACTATAATAATAATACTTATTACTCCCATTATTAGCAATATAACATGCATTATTACCCATATTATGCAGTTATTATCGATAGAACTATAATAAATATACGTATTACTTTTATTGTCATCAATATAACATGCATTATTACCCATATTATGCAGTTATTATCGATAGACCTGTAATAAATATACTTATTACTTTTATTATCATCAACATAACATGCATTATTACCCATATTATGCAGTTATTATTGATAGAACTATAATTAATATACTTATTTCTTTTAATATTATCAATATAACATGCACTCTTAGCCATATTTTACTAGTATTATCGCCAGAACTGTAATAATTGTACTTATTACTCCCGATATTATCAATATAACATCCATTATTACCCATATAATGGAGTTATTAACGCTAGAACTGTAATAATTATACCTATTACTTATATTATTATAACTATAACATGCATTATTACCCTATATTATGCAGTGATTATCGATAGAACTATAATATATATACTTATTACTTTTATTATTATCAATCTAACATGCATTATTACCCATATTATGCAGTTATTATCGCTAGAACTGTAATAAATATACTTATTACTTTTATTATCATCAATATAACATGCATTATTACCCATATTATGCAGTTATTATCGATAGAACTATAATAAATATACTTATTACTTTTATTATTACCAATATAACATGCATTATTACCTATATTATGCAGTTATTGTCGCTAGAACTGTAATAAATATACTTATTACTTTTATTATTATCAATATAACATGCACTCGTAGCCATATTTTACTAGTATTATCGCTAGAACTGTAATAATTGTACTTATTACTCCCAATATTATCAATATAACATGCATTATTAGC
Organism: Megachile leachella; assembly: GCA_963576845.1. Classification (NCBI taxonomy): domain Eukaryota; kingdom Metazoa; phylum Arthropoda; class Insecta; order Hymenoptera; family Megachilidae; genus Megachile; species Megachile leachella. The sequence continues at coordinate 1,408,212 of CAUYWW010000280.1, forward strand.
CATATAATGCAGTTATTATCGCTAGAACTGTAATAATTATACTAATTACTTATATTATTAGCAATATAACCTGCATTATTACCCATATTATGCAGTTATTATTGATAGAACTATAATAAATATACTTATTACTTTTATTATTATCAATATAACATGCATTATTACCTATATTATGCAGTTATTATCGCTAGAACTATAATAAATATACTTATTACTCCCAATACTATCAATATAACATCCATTATTACCCATATAATGCAGTTATTATCGCTAGAACTGTAATAATTATACTTATTACTTATATTATTATCAATATAACATGCATTATTACCCATATTATGCAGTTACAATCGCTAGAACTATAATAAATATACATAGTACTTTTATTATCATCAATATAACATGCATTATTACCCATATTATACAGTTATTATCGATAGAACTATAATAAATATACCTATTACTTTTATTATTATCAATATAACATGCACTATTAGCCATATTTTACTATTATTATCGCTAGAACTATAATAATTATACTTATTACTCCCAATATTATCAATATAACATGCATTATTACCCATATAATGCAGTTATTATCGCTAGAACTGTAGTAATTATACTTATTACTTATATTATTATCAATATAACATGCATTATTACCCATATTATGCAGTTACAATCGCTAGAACTATAATAAATATACATAGTACTTTTATTATCATCAATATAACATGCATTATTACCCATATTATACAGTTATTATCGATAGAACTATAATAAATATACCTATTACTTTTATTATTATCAATATAACATGCACTATTAGCCATATTTTACTATTATTATCGCTAGAAATATAATAATTGTACTTATTACTCCCGATATTATCAATATAACATGCATTATTACATATATAATGCAGTTCTTATCGCTAGAACTGTAATAATTATACTAATTACTTATATTATTAGCGATATAACGTGCATTATTACCCATATTATGCAGTTATTATTGATAGTACTATAATAAATATACTTATTACTTTTATTATTATCAATATAACATGCATTATTACCTATATTATGCAGTTATTATCGCTAGAACTATAATAAATATACTTATTACTCCCAATACTATCAATATAACATCCATTATTACCCATATGATGCAGTTATTATCGCTAGAACTGTAATAATTATACTTATTACTGTTATTATTATCAATATAAAGTGCACTATTAGCCATATTTTACTATTATTATCGCTAGAACTATAATAATAATACTTATTACTCCCAATATTAGGCAATATAACATGCGTTATTACCCATATTATGCAGTTATTATCGATAGAACTGTAATAAATATACTTATTACTTTTATTATCATCAACATAACATGCATTATTACCCATATTATGCAGTTATTATTGATAGAACTATAATTAATATACTTATTTCTTTTAATATTATCAATATAACATGCACTCTTAGCCATATTTTACTAGTATTATCGCCAGAACTGTAATAATTGTACTTATTACTCCCGATATTATCAATATAACATCCATTATTACCCATATAATGGAGTTATTAACGCTAGAACTGTAATAATTATACCTATTACTTATATTATTATAACTATAACATGCATTATTACCCTATATTATGCAGTGATTATCGATAGAACTATAATATATATACTTATTACTTTTATTATTATCAATCTAACATGCATTATTACCCATATTATGCAGTTATTATCGCTAGAACTGTAATAAATATACTTATTACTTTTATTATTATCAATATAACATGCACTATTAGCCATATTTTACTATTATTATCGCTAGAACTATAATAATTATACTTATTACTCCCGATATTATCAATATAACATGCATTATTACGCATATAATGCAGTTATTATCGCTAGAACTGTAATAAATATACTTACTACTTTTATTATCATCAATAGAACATGCATTATTACCCATATTATGCAGTTATTATCGATAGAACTATAATAAACATACTTATTACTTTTATTATTATCAATATAACATGCACTATTAGCCATATTTTACTATTATTATCGCTAGAACTATAATAATTATACTTATTATTCCCGATATTATCAATATAACATGCATTATTACCCATATAATGCAGTTATTATCGTTAGAACTGTAATAATTATACTTATTACTTATATTATTAGCAATATAACGTGCATTATTACCCATATTATGCAGTTATTATTGATAGAACTATAATAAATATACTTATTACTTTTATTATTATCAATATAACATGCATTATTACCTATATTATGCAGTTATTATCGCTAGAACTATAATAAATATACTTATTACTTTTATTATCATCAATATAACATCCATTATTACGCATATAATGCAGTTATTATCGCTAGAACTGTAATAAATATACTTACTACTTTCGTTATCATCAATATAACATGCATTATTACCCATATTATGCAGTTATTATCGACAGATTTATAATAGATATACTTATTACTTTTATTATTATCAATATAACATGCACTATTAGCCATATTTTACTATTATTATCGCTGGAGCTATAATAATTATACTTAATACTCCCGATATTATCAATATAACATGCATTATTACCCATATAATGCAGTTATTATCGCGAAAACTGTATTAATTATACTTATAGCTTATATTATTATCAATATAACATGCACTATTACCCATATTATGCAGTTATTATCGCTAGAACTATAATAAATATACTTAGTACTTTTATTATCATCAATATAACATGCATTATTACCCATATTATGCAGTTATTATCGATAGAACTATAATAAATATACTTATTACTTTTATTATTATCAATATAACATGCACTATTAGCCATATTTTACTATTATTATCGCTAGAACTATAATAATTATACTTATTACTCCCAATATTATCAATATACCATGCATTATTACCCATATAATGCAGTTATTATGGCTAGAACTGTAATAATTATACTTATTACTTATATTGTTAGCAATATAACGTGCATTATTACCCATATTATGCAGTTATTATCGATAGAACTATAATAAATATACTTATTGCTTTTACTATTATCAATGTAGCATGCACTATTAGCCATATTTTACTATTATTATCGCTGGAACTAAAACAATAATACTTATTACTCCCAATATTATCAATATATCATGCGTTATTACCCATATAATGCAGTTATTATCGCTAGAACTGTAATAATTATACTTATTACTTATATTATTATTAATATAACATGCATTATTACTCATATTATGCAGTTATAATCGCTAGAACTATAATAAATATACTTAGTACTTTTAATATTATCTATATAATATGCACTATTAGGCACATTTTACTATTATTATCGCTGGAACTAAAACAATTATACTTATTACTTATATTATTATCAATATAACATGCATTATTACCCATATTATGCAGTTATTATCGCTAGAACTATAATAAATATACGTATTACTTTTATTATCATCAATATAACATGCATTATTACCCATATAATGCAATTACTATCGCTAGAACTGTAATAATTATACTGATTACTTATATTATTATCAATATAACATGCATTATTACCCATATTATGCAGTTATTATCGCTAGAACTATAATAAATATACGTATTACTTTTATTATCATCAATATAACATGCATTATTACCCATATAATGCAATTACTATCGCTAGAACTGTAATAATTATACTTATTACTTATATTATTATCAATATAACATGCATTATTACCCATATTACGCAGTTATTATCGCTAGAACTATAATAAATATACGTATTACTTTTATTATCATCAATATAACATGCATTATTACCCATATAATGCAATTACTATCGCTAGAACTGTAATAATTATACTGATTACTTATATTATTAGTAATATAACGTGCATTATTACCCATATTATGCAGTTATTATTGATAGAACTATAATAAATATACTTATTGCTTTTATTATTATCAATGTAACATGCACTATTAGCCATATTTTACTATTATTATCGCTGGAACTAAAACAATAATACTTATTACTCCCAATATTATCAATATATCATGCGTTATTACCCATATAATGCAGTTATTATCGCTAGAACTGTAATAATTATACTTATTACTTATATTATTATTAATATAACATGCATTATTACTCATATTATGCAGTTATAATCGCTAGAACTATAATAAATATACTTAGTACTTTTAATATTATCTATATAATATGCACTATTAGGCACATTTTACTATTATTATCGCTAGAACTATGATAATTATACTTATTACTCCCAATATTATCAATATAACATGCATTATTACCCATATAATGCAGTTATTATCGCTAGAACTGTAATAATTATACTTATTACTTTTATTATCATCAATATAACATGAATTATTACCCATATTATGCAGTTATAATCGCTAGAACTATAATAAGTATACTTATTACTTTTATTATTATCAATAACACATGCACTATTAGCCATATTATACTATTATTATCGCTAGAACTATAATAATTATACTTATTACTCCCGATATTATCAATATAACATGCATTATTACGCATATAATGCAGTTATTATCGATAGAACTGTAATAAATATACTTATTACTTTTATTATTATCAATATAACATGCACTATTAGCCATATTTTACTATTATTATCGCTAGAACTAAAACAATTATACTTATTACTTATATTATTATCAATATAACATGCATTATTACCCATATTATGCAGTTATTATCGCTAGAACTATAATAAATATACGTATTACTTTTATTATCATCAATATAACATGCATTATTACCCATATAATGCAATTACTATCGCTAGAACTGTAATAATTATACTTATTACTTATATTATTATCAATATAACATGCATTATTACCCATATTATGCAGTTATTATCGCTAGAACTATAATAAATATACGTATTACTTTTATTTTCATCAATATAACATGCATCATTACCTATATTATGCAGTTATTATCGCTAGAACTATAATAAATATACTTATTACTCCCGATATTATCAATATAACATCCATTATTACCCATATAATGCAGTTATTATCGCTAGAACTGTAATAATTATACTTATTACTTATATTATTATCAATATAACATGCATTATTACCCATATTATGCAGTTATTATCGCTAGAACTATAATAAATATACGTATTACTTTTATTATCATCAATATAACATGAATTATTACCCATATTATGCAGTTATAATCGCTAGAACTATAATAAGTATACTTATTACTTTTATTATTATCAATAACACATGCACTATTAGCCATATTATACTATTATTATCGCTAGAACTATAATAATTATACTTATTACTCCCGATATTATCAATATAACATGCATTATTACGCATATAATGCAGTTATTATCGATAGAACTGTAATAAATATACTTATTACTTTTATTATTATCAATATAACATGCACTATTAGCCATATTTTACTATTATTATCGCTAGAACTAAAACAATTATACTTATTACTTATATTATTATCAATATAACATGCATTATTACCCATATTATGCAGTTATTATCGCTAGAACTATAATAAATATACGTATTACTTTTATTATCATCAATATAACATGCATTATTACCCATATAATGCAATTACTATCGCTAGAACTGTAATAATTATACTGATTACTTATATTATTATCAATATAACATGCATTATTACCCATATTATGCAGTTATTATCGCTAGAACTATAATAAATATACGTATTACTTTTATTATCATCAATATAACATGCATTATTACCCATATAATGCAATTACTATCGCTAGAACTGTAATAATTATACTTATTACTTATATTATTATCAATATAACATGCATTATTACCCATATTACGCAGTTATTATCGCTAGAACTATAATAAATATACGTATTACTTTTATTATCATCAATATAACATGCATTATTACCCATATAATGCAATTACTATCGCTAGAACTGTAATAAATATACTTATTACTTATATTATTATCAATATAACATGCATTATTACCCATATTATGCAGTTATTATCGCTAGAACTGTAATAATTATACTTATTACTTATATTATTATCAATATAACATGCATTATTACCCATATTATGCAGTTATAATCGCTAGAACTATAATAAATATACTTAGTACTTTTATTATCATGAATATAACATGCACTATTAGCCATATTTTACTATTATTATCGCTAGAACTATAATAATTATACTTATTACTCCCGATATTATCAATATAACATGCATTATTACACATATAATGCAGTTCTTATCGCTAGAACTGTAATAATTATACTAATTACTTATATTATTAGCAATATAACGTGCATTATTACCCATATTATGCAGTTATTATTGATAGAACTATAATAAATATACTTATTACTTTTATTATTATCAATATAACATGCATTATTACCTATATTATGCAGTTATTATCGCTAGAACTATAATAAATATACTTATTACTCCCAATACTATCAGTATAACATCCATTATTACCCATATAATGCAGTTATTATCGCTAGAACTGTAATAATTATACTTATTACTTATATTATTAGCAATACAACGTGCATTATTACCCACATTATGCAGTTATTATCGGTAGAACTGTAATAAATATACTTACTACTTTTATTATCATCAATATAACATGCATTATTACCCATATTATGCAGTTATTATCGATAGAACTGTAATAAATATACTTATTACTTTTATTATTATCAATATAACATGCACTATTAGCCATATTTTACTATTATTATCGCTAGAACTATAATAATTATACTTATTACTCCCGATATTATCAATATAACATGCATTATTACGCATATAATGCAGTTATTATCGCTAGAACTGTAATAAATATACTTACTACTTTTATTATAATCAATAGAACATGCATTATTACCCATATTATGCAGTTATTATCGATAGAACTATAATAAACATACTTATTACTTTTATTATTATCAATATAACATGCACTATTAGCCATATTTTACTATTATTATCGCTAGAACTATAATAATTATACTTATTATTCCCGATATTATCAATATAACATGCATTATTACCCATATAATGCAGTTATTATCGTTAGAACTGTAATAATTATACTTATTACTTTTATTATTATCAATATAACATGCATTATTACCTATATTATGCAGTTATTATCGCTAGAACTATAATAAATATACTTATTACTTTTATTATCATCAATATAACATCCATTATTACGCATATAATGCAGTTATTATCGCTAGAACTGTAATAAATATACTTACTACTTTCGTTATCATCAATATAACATGCATTATTACCCATATTATGCAGTTATTATCAACAGATCTATAATAGATATACTTATTACTTTTATTATTATCAATATAACATGCACTATTAGCCACATTTTACTATTATTATCGCTGGAACTATAATAATTATACTTATTACTCCCGATATTATCAATATAACATGCATTATTACCCATATAATGCAGTTATTATCGTTAGAACTGTAATAATTATACTTATTACTTATATTATTAGCAATATAACGTGCATTATTACCCATATTATGCAGTTATTATTGATAGAACTATAATAAATATACTTATTACTTTTATTATTATCAATATAACATGCATTATTACCTATATTATGCAGTTATTATCGCTAGAACTATAATAAATATACTTATTACTTTTATTATCATCAATATAACATCCATTATTACGCATATAATGCAGTTATTATCGCTAGAACTGTAATAAATATACTTACTACTTTCGTTATCATCAATATAACATGCATTATTACCCATATTATGCAGTTATTATCGACAGATCTATAATAGATATACTTATTACTTTTATTATTATCAATATAACATGCACTATTAGCCATATTTTACTATTATTATCGCTAGAACTATAATAATTATACTTATTACTCCCAATATTATCAATATACCATGCATTATTACCCATATAATGCAGTTATTATGGCTAGAACTGTAATAATTATACTTATTACTTATATTGTTAGCAATATAACGTGCATTATTACCCATATTATGCAGTTATTATCGATAGAACTATAATAAATATACTTATTGCTTTTATTATTATCAATGTAACATGCACTATTAGCCATATTTTACTATTATTATCGCTGGAACTAAAACAATAATACTTATTACTCCCAATATTATCAATATATCATGCGTTATTACCCATATAATGCAGTTATTATCGCTAGAACTGTAATAATTATACTTATTACTTATATTATTATTAATATAACATGCATTATTACTCATATTATGCAGTTATAATCGCTAGAACTATAATAAATATACTTAGTACTTTTAATATTATCTATATAATATGCACTATTAGGCACATTTTACTATTATTATCGCTAGAACTATAATAATTATACTTATTACTCCCAATATTATCAATATAACATGCATTATTACCCATATAATGCAGTTATTATCGCTAGAACTGTAATAATTATACTTATTACTTATATTATTATCAATATAACATGCATTATTACCCATATTATGCAGTTATTATCGCTAGAACTATAATAAATATACGTATTACTTTTATTTTCATCAATATAACATGCATCATTACCTATATTATGCAGTTATTATCGCTAGAACTATAATAAATATACTTATTACTCCCGATATTATCAATATAACATCCATTATTACCCATATAATGCAGTTATTATCGCTAGAACTGTAATAATTATACTTATTACTTATATTATTATCAATATAACATGCATTATTACCCATATTATGCAGTTATTATCGCTAGAACTATAATAAATATACGTATTACTTTTATTATCATCAATATAACATGAATTATTACCCATATTATGCAGTTATAATCGCTAGAACTATAATAAGTATACTTATTACTTTTATTATTATCAATAACACATGCACTATTAGCCATATTTTACTATTATTATCGCTAGAACTATAATAATTATACTTATTACTCCCGATATTATCAATATAACATGCATTATTACGCATATAATGCAGTTATTATCGATAGAACTGTAATAAATATACTTATTACTTTTATTATTATCAATATAACATGCACTATTAGCCATATTTTACTATTATTATCGCTAGAACTAAAACAATTATACTTATTACTCCCAATATTATCAATATAACATCCGTTATTACCCATATAATGCAGTTATTATCGCTAGAACTGTAATAATTATACTTATTACTTATATTATTAGCAATACAACGTGCATTATTACCCACATTATGCAGTTATTATCGATAGAACTGTAATAAATATACTTATTACTCCCGATATTATCAATATAACATGCATTATTACGCATATAATGCAGTTATTATCGTTAGAACTGTAATAAATATACTTACTACTTTTATTATCATCAATATAACATGCATTATTACCCATATTATGCAGTTATTATCGACAGAACTATAATAAATATACGTATTACTTTTATTATTATCAATATAACATGCACTATTAGCCAAATTATACTATTATTATCGCTAGAACTATAATAATTATACTTATTATTCCCGATATTATCAATATAACATGCATTATTACCCATATTATGCAGTTATTATCGATAGAACTGTAATAAATATACTTATTGCTTTTATTATTATCAATATAACATGCACTATTAGCCATATTTTACTATTATTATCGCTAGAACTATAATAATTATACTTATTACTTATATTATTATCAATATAACATGCATTATTACCCATATTATGCAGTTATTATCGCTAGAACTATAATAAATATACGTATTACTTTTATTATCATCAATATAACATGCATTATTACCCATATAATGCAATTACTATCGCTAGAACTGTAATAATTATACTGATTACTTATATTATTAGCAATACAACGTGCATTATTACCCACATTATGCAGTTATTATCGGTAGAACTGTAATAAATATACTTACTACTTTTATTATCATCAATATAACATGCATTATTACCCATATTATGCAGTTATTATCGATAGAACTGTAATAAATATACTTATTACTTTTATTATTATCAATATAACATGCACTATTAGCCATATTTTACTATTATTATCGCTAGAACTATAATAATTATACTTATTACTCCCGATATTATCAATATAACATGCATTATTACGCATATAATGCAGTTATTATCGCTAGAACTGTAATAAATATACTTACTACTTTTATTATAATCAATAGAACATGCATTATTACCCATATTATGCAGTTATTATCGATAGAACTATAATAAACATACTTATTACTTTTATTATTATCAATATAACATGCACTATTAGCCATATTTTACTATTATTATCGCTAGAACTATAATAATTATACTTATTATTCCCGATATTATCAATATAACATGCATTATTACCCATATAATGCAGTTATTATCGTTAGAACTGTAATAATTATACTTATTACTTTTATTATTATCAATATAACATGCATTATTACCTATATTATGCAGTTATTATCGCTAGAACTATAATAAATATACTTATTACTTTTATTATCATCAATATAACATCCATTATTACGCATATAATGCAGTTATTATCGCTAGAACTGTAATAAATATACTTACTACTTTCGTTATCATCAATATAACATGCATTATTACCCATATTATGCAGTTATTATCAACAGATCTATAATAGATATACTTATTACTTTTATTATTATCAATATAACATGCACTATTAGCCACATTTTACTATTATTATCGCTGGAACTATAATAATTATACTTATTACTCCCGATATTATCAATATAACATGCATTATTACCCATATAATGCAGTTATTATCGTTAGAACTGTAATAATTATACTTATTACTTATATTATTAGCAATATAACGTGCATTATTACCCATATTATGCAGTTATTATTGATAGAACTATAATAAATATACTTATTACTTTTATTATTATCAATATAACATGCATTATTACCTATATTATGCAGTTATTATCGCTAGAACTATAATAAATATACTTATTACTTTTATTATCATCAATATAACATCCATTATTACGCATATAATGCAGTTATTATCGCTAGAACTGTAATAAATATACTTACTACTTTCGTTATCATCAATATAACATGCATTATTACCCATATTATGCAGTTATTATCGACAGATCTATAATAGATATACTTATTACTTTTATTATTATCAATATAACATGCACTATTAGCCATATTTTACTATTATTATCGCTAGAACTATAATAATTATACTTATTACTCCCAATATTATCAATATACCATGCATTATTACCCATATAATGCAGTTATTATGGCTAGAACTGTAATAATTATACTTATTACTTATATTGTTAGCAATATAACGTGCATTATTACCCATATTATGCAGTTATTATCGATAGAACTATAATAAATATACTTATTGCTTTTATTATTATCAATGTAACATGCACTATTAGCCATATTTTACTATTATTATCGCTGGAACTAAAACAATAATACTTATTACTCCCAATATTATCAATATATCATGCGTTATTACCCATATAATGCAGTTATTATCGCTAGAACTGTAATAATTATACTTATTACTTATATTATTATTAATATAACATGCATTATTACTCATATTATGCAGTTATAATCGCTAGAACTATAATAAATATACTTAGTACTTTTAATATTATCTATATAATATGCACTATTAGGCACATTTTACTATTATTATCGCTAGAACTATAATAATTATACTTATTACTCCCAATATTATCAATATAACATGCATTATTACCCATATAATGCAGTTATTATCGCTAGAACTGTAATAATTATACTTATTACTTATATTATTATCAATATAACATGCATTATTACCCATATTATGCAGTTATTATCGCTAGAACTATAATAAATATACGTATTACTTTTATTTTCATCAATATAACATGCATCATTACCTATATTATGCAGTTATTATCGCTAGAACTATAATAAATATACTTATTACTCCCGATATTATCAATATAACATCCATTATTACCCATATAATGCAGTTATTATCGCTAGAACTGTAATAATTATACTTATTACTTATATTATTATCAATATAACATGCATTATTACCCATATTATGCAGTTATTATCGCTAGAACTATAATAAATATACGTATTACTTTTATTATCATCAATATAACATGAATTATTACCCATATTATGCAGTTATAATCGCTAGAACTATAATAAGTATACTTATTACTTTTATTATTATCAATAACACATGCACTATTAGCCATATTTTACTATTATTATCGCTAGAACTATAATAATTATACTTATTACTCCCGATATTATCAATATAACATGCATTATTACGCATATAATGCAGTTATTATCGATAGAACTGTAATAAATATACTTATTACTTTTATTATTATCAATATAACATGCACTATTAGCCATATTTTACTATTATTATCGCTAGAACTAAAACAATTATACTTATTACTCCCAATATTATCAATATAACATCCGTTATTACCCATATAATGCAGTTATTATCGCTAGAACTGTAATAATTATACTTATTACTTATATTATTAGCAATACAACGTGCATTATTACCCACATTATGCAGTTATTATCGATAGAACTGTAATAAATATACTTATTACTCCCGATATTATCAATATAACATGCATTATTACGCATATAATGCAGTTATTATCGTTAGAACTGTAATAAATATACTTACTACTTTTATTATCATCAATATAACATGCATTATTACCCATATTATGCAGTTATTATCGACAGAACTATAATAAATATACGTATTACTTTTATTATTATCAATATAACATGCACTATTAGCCAAATTATACTATTATTATCGCTAGAACTATAATAATTATACTTATTATTCCCGATATTATCAATATAACATGCATTATTACCCATATTATGCAGTTATTATCGATAGAACTGTAATAAATATACTTATTGCTTTTATTATTATCAATATAACATGCACTATTAGCCATATTTTACTATTATTATCGCTAGAACTATAATAATTATACTTATTACTTATATTATTATCAATATAACATGCATTATTACCCATATTATGCAGTTATTATCGCTAGAACTATAATAAATATACGTATTACTTTTATTATCATCAATATAACATGCATTATTACCCATATAATGCAATTACTATCGCTAGAACTGTAATAATTATACTGATTACTTATATTATTATCAATATAACATGCATTATTACCCATATTATGCAGTTATTATCGCTAGAACTATAATAAATATACGTATTACTTTTATTATCATCAATATAACATGCATTATTACCCATAAAATGCAATTACTATCGCTAGAACTGTAATAATTATACTTATTACTTATATTATTATCAATATAACATGCATTATTACCCATATTACGCAGTTATTATCGCTAGAACTATAATAAATATACGTATTACTTTTATTATCATCAATATAACATGCATTATTACCCATATAATGCAATTACTATCGCTAGAACTGTAATAATTATACTGATTACTTATATTATTAGTAATATAACGTGCATTATTACCCATATTATGCAGTTATTATTGATAGAACTATAATAAATATACTTATTACTTTTATTATTATCAATATAACATGCATTATTACCTACATTATGCAGTTATTATCGCTAGAACTATAATAAATATACTTATTACTCCCGATATTATCAATATAACATCCATTATTACGCATATAATGCAGTTATTATCGCTGGAGCTGTAATAAATATACTTATTACTTATATTATTATCAATATAACATGCATTATTACCCATATTATGCAGTTATTATCGCTAGAACTGTAATAATTATACTTATTACTTATATTATTATCAATATAACATGCATTATTACCCATATTATGCAGTTATAATCGCTAGAACTATAATAAATATACTTAGTACTTTTATTATCATGAATATAACATGCACTATTAGCCATATTTTACTATTATTATCGCTAGAACTATAATAATTATACTTATTACTCCCGATATTATCAATATAACATGCATTATTACACATATAATGCAGTTCTTATCGCTAGAACTGTAATAATTATACTAATTACTTATATTATTAGCAATATAACGTGCATTATTACCCATATTATGCAGTTATTATTGATAGAACTATAATAAATATACTTATTACTTTTATTATTATCAATATAACATGCATTATTACCTATATTATGCAGTTATTATCGCTAGAACTATAATAAATATACTTATTACTCCCAATACTATCAGTATAACATCCATTATTACCCATATAATGCAGTTATTATCGCTAGAACTGTAATAATTATACTTATTACTTATATTATTAGCAATACAACGTGCATTATTACCCACATTATGCAGTTATTATCGGTAGAACTGTAATAAATATACTTACTACTTTTATTATCATCAATATAACATGCATTATTACCCATATTATGCAGTTATTATCGATAGAACTGTAATAAATATACTTATTACTTTTATTATTATCAATATAACATGCACTATTAGCCATATTTTACTATTATTATCGCTAGAACTATAATAATTATACTTATTACTCCCGATATTATCAATATAACATGCATTATTACGCATATAATGCAGTTATTATCGCTAGAACTGTAATAAATATACTTACTACTTTTATTATCATCAATAGAACATGCATTATTACCCATATTATGCAGTTATTATCGATAGAACTATAATAAACATACTTATTACTTTTATTATTATCAATATAACATGCACTATTAGCCATATTTTACTATTATTATCGCTAGAACTATAATAATTATACTTATTATTCCCGATATTATCAATATAACATGCATTATTACCCATATAATGCAGTTATTATCGTTAGAACTGTAATAATTATACTTATTACTTATATTATTAGCAATATAACGTGCATTATTACCCATATTATGCAGTTATTATTGATAGAACTATAATAAATATACTTATTACTTTTATTATTATCAATATAACATGCATTATTACCTATATTATGCAGTTATTATCGCTAGAACTATAATAAATATACTTATTACTTTTATTATCATCAATATAACATCCATTATTACGCATATAATGCAGTTATTATCGCTAGAACTGTAATAAATATACTTACTACTTTCGTTATCATCAATATAACATGCATTATTACCCATATTATGCAGTTATTATCGACAGATCTATAATAGATATACTTATTACTTTTATTATTATCAATATAACATGCACTATTAGCCACATTTTACTATTATTATCGCTGGAACTATAATAATTATACTTATTACTCCCGATATTATCAATATAACATGCATTATTACCCATATAATGCAGTTATTATCGTTAGAACTGTAATAATTATACTTATTACTTATATTATTAGCAATATAACGTGCATTATTACCCATATTATGCAGTTATTATTGATAGAACTATAATAAATATACTTATTACTTTTATTATTATCAATATAACATGCATTATTACCTATATTATGCAGTTATTATCGCTAGAACTATAATAAATATACTTATTACTTTTATTATCATCAATATAACATCCATTATTACGCATATAATGCAGTTATTATCGCTAGAACTGTAATAAATATACTTACTACTTTCGTTATCATCAATATAACATGCATTATTACCCATATTATGCAGTTATTATCGACAGATCTATAATAGATATACTTATTACTTTTATTATTATCAATATAACATGCACTATTAGCCATATTTTACTATTATTATCGCTGGAGCTATAATAATTATACTTATTACTCCCGATATTATCAATATAACATGCATTATTACCCATATAATGCAGTTATTATCGCGAAAACTGTATTAATTATACTTATAGCTTATATTATTATCAATATAACATGCATTATTACCCATATTATGCAGTTATTATCGCTAGAACTATAATAAATATACTTATTACTTTTATTATTATCAATATAACATGCACTATTAGCCATATTTTACTATTATTATCGCTAGAACTATAATAATTATACTTATTACTCCCAATATTATCAATATACCATGCATTATTACCCATATAATGCAGTTATTATGGCTAGAACTGTAATAATTATACTTATTACTTATATTGTTAGCAATATAACGTGCATTATTACCCATATTATGCAGTTATTATCAATAGAACTATAATAAATATACTTATTGCTTTTATTATTATCAATGTAACATGCACTATTAGCCATATTTTACTATTATTATCGCTAGAACTAAAACAATAATACTTATTACTCCCAATATTATCAATATATCATGCGTTATTACCCATATAATGCAGTTATTATCGCTAGAACTGTAATAATTATACTTATTACTTATATTATTATTAATATAACATGCATTATTACTCATATTATGCAGTTATAATCGCTAGAACTATAATAAATATACTTAGTACTTTTAATATTATCTATATAATATGCACTATTAGGCACATTTTACTATTATTATCGCTAGAACTATAATAATTATACTTATTACTCCCAATATTATCAATATAACATGCATTATTACCCATATAATGCAGTTATTATCGCTAGAACTGTAATAATTATACTTATTACTTATATTATTATCAATATAACATGCATTATTACCCATATTATGCAGTTATTATCGCTAGAACTATAATAAATATACGTATTACTTTTATTTTCATCAATATAACATGCATCATTACCTATATTATGCAGTTATTATCGCTAGAACTATAATAAATATACTTATTACTCCCGATATTATCAATATAACATCCATTATTACCCATATAATGCAGTTATTATCGCTAGAACTGTAATAATTATACTTATTACTTATGTTATTATCAATATAACATGCATTATTACCCATATTATGCAGTTATTATCGCTAGAACTATAATAAATATACGTATTACTTTTATTATCATCAATATAACATGAATTATTACCCATATTATGCAGTTATAATCGCTAGAACTATAATAAGTATACTTATTACTTTTATTATTATCAATAACACATGCACTATTAGCCATATTTTACTATTATTATCGCTAGAACTATAATAATTATACTTATTACTCCCGATATTATCAATATAACATGCATTATTACGCATATAATGCAGTTATTATCGATAGAACTGTAATAAATATACTTATTACTTTTATTATTATCAATATAACATGCACTATTAGCCATATTTTACTATTATTATCGCTAGAACTAAAACAATCATACTTATTACTCCCAATATTATCAATATAACATGCGTTATTACCCATATAATGCAGTTATTATCGCTAGAACTGTAATAATTATACTTATTACTTATATTATTAGCAATACATCGTGCATTATTACCCACATTATGCAGTTATTATCGATAGAACTGTAATAAATATACTTATTACTCCCGATATTATCAATATAACATGCATTATTACGCATATAATGCAGTTATTATCGTTAGAACTGTAATAAATATACTTACTACTTTTATTATCATCAATATAACATGCATTATTACCCATATTATGCAGTTATTATCGACAGAACTATAATAAATATACGTATTACTTTTATTATTATCAATATAACATGCACTATTAGCCAAATTATACTATTATTATCGCTAGAACTATAATAATTATACTTATTACTTATATTATTATCAATATAACATGCATTATTACCCATATTACGCAGTTATTATCGCTAGAACTATAATAAATATACGTATTACTTTTATTATCATCAATATAACATGCATTATTACCCATATAATGCAATTACTATCGCTAGAACTGTAATAATTATACTGATTACTTATATTATTAGTAATATAACGTGCATTATTACCCATATTATGCAGTTATTATTGATAGAACTATAATAAATATACTTATTACTTTTATTATTATCAATATAACATGCATTATTACCTACATTATGCAGTTATTATCGCTAGAACTATAATAAATATACTTATTACTCCCGATATTATCAATATAACATCCATTATTACGCATATAATGCAGTTATTATCGCTGGAACTGTAATAAATATACTTATTACTTATATTATTATCAATATAACATGCATTATTACCCATATTATGCAGTTATTATCGCTAGAACTGTAATAATTATACTTATTACTTATATTATTATCAATATAACATGCATTATTACCCATATTATGCAGTTATAATCGCTAGAACTATAATAAATATACTTAGTACTTTTATTATCATCAATATAACATGCATTATTACCCATATTATGCAGTTATTATCGATAGAACTATAATAAATATACTTATTACTTTTATTATTATCAACATAACATGCACTATTAGCCATATTTTACTATTATTATCACTAGAACTATAATAGTTATACTTATTACTCCCAATATTATCAATATACCATGCATTATTACCCATATAATGCAGTTATTATGGCTAGAACTGTAATAATTATACTTATTACTTATATTGTTAGCAATATAACGTGCATTATTACCCATATTATGCAGTTATTATCGATAGAACTATAATAAATATACTTATTACTTTTATTATTATCAATATAACATGCACTATTAGCCATATTTTACTATTATTATCGCTAGAACTATAATAATTATACTTATTATTCCCGATATTATCAATATAACATGCATTATTACCCATATTATGCAGTTATTATCGATAGAACTGTAATAAATATACTCATTACTTTTATTATTATCAATATAACATGCACTATTAGCCATATTTTACTATTATTATCGCTAGAACTATAATAATTATGCTTATTACTCCCGATATTATCAATATAACATGCATTATTACGCATATAATGCAGTTATTATCGCTAGAACTGTAATAATTATACTTATTACTTATATTATTAGCAATATAACGTACATTATTACCCATATAATGCAGTTATTATCGCTAGAACTGTACTAATTATACTTATTACTTATATTATTATCAATATAACATGCATTATTACCCATATTATGCAGTTATTATCGCTAGAACTATAATAAATATACGTATTACTTTTATTATCATCAATATAACATGCATTATTACCCATATAATGCAATTACTATCGCTAGAACTGTAATAATTATACTGATTACTTATATTATTATCAATATAACATGCATTATTACCCATATTATGCAGTTATTATCGCTAGAACTATAATAAATATACGTATTACTTTTATTTTCATCAATATAACATGCATCATTACCTATATTATGCAGTTATTATCGCTAGAACTATAATAAATATACTTATTACTCCCGATATTATCAATATAACATCCATTATTACCCATATAATGCAGTTATTATCGCTAGAACTGTAATAATTATACTTATTACTTATGTTATTATCAATATAACATGCATTATTACCCATATTATGCAGTTATTATCGCTAGAACTATAATAAATATACGTATTACTTTTATTATCATCAATATAACATGAATTATTACCCATATTATGCAGTTATAATCGCTAGAACTATAATAAGTATACTTATTACTTTTATTATTATCAATAACACATGCACTATTAGCCATATTTTACTATTATTATCGCTAGAACTATAATAATTATACTTATTACTCCCGATATTATCAATATAACATGCATTATTACGCATATAATGCAGTTATTATCGATAGAACTGTAATAAATATACTTATTACTTTTATTATTATCAATATAACATGCACTATTAGCCATATTTTACTATTATTATCGCTAGAACTAAAACAATCATACTTATTACTCCCAATATTATCAATATAACATGCGTTATTACCCATATAATGCAGTTATTATCGCTAGAACTGTAAGAATTATACTTATTACTTATATTATTAGCAATACATCGTGCATTATTACCCACATTATGCAGTTATTATCGATAGAACTGTAATAAATATACTTATTACTCCCGATATTATCAATATAACATGCATTATTACGCATATAATGCAGTTATTATCGTTAGAACTGTAATAAATATACTTACTACTTTTATTATCATCAATATAACATGCATTATTACCCATATTATGCAGTTATTATCGACAGAACTATAATAAATATACGTATTACTTTTATTATTATCAATATAACATGCACTATTAGCCAAATTATACTATTATTATCGCTAGAACTATAATAATTATACTTATTACTTATATTATTATCAATATAACATGCATTATTACCCATATTACGCAGTTATTATCGCTAGAACTATAATAAATATACGTATTACTTTTATTATCATCAATATAACATGCATTATTACCCATATAATGCAATTACTATCGCTAGAACTGTAATAATTATACTGATTACTTATATTATTAGTAATATAACGTGCATTATTACCCATATTATGCAGTTATTATTGATAGAACTATAATAAATATACTTATTACTTTTATTATTATCAATATAACATGCATTATTACCTACATTATGCAGTTATTATCGCTAGAACTATAATAAATATACTTATTACTTATATTATTATCAATATAACATGCATTATTACCCATATTATGCAGTTATAATCGCTAGAACTATAATAAATATACTTAGTACTTTTATTATCATCAATATAACATGCATTATTACCCATATTATGCAGTTATTATCGATAGAACTATAATAAATATACTTATTACTTTTATTATTATCAACATAACATGCACTATTAGCCATATTTTACTATTATTATCACTAGAACTATAATAGTTATACTTATTACTCCCAATATTATCAATATACCATGCATTATTACCCATATAATGCAGTTATTATGGCTAGAACTGTAATAATTATACTTATTACTTATATTGTTAGCAATATAACGTGCATTATTACCCATATTATGCAGTTATTATCGATAGAACTATAATAAATATACTTATTACTTTTATTATTATCAATATAACATGCACTATTAGCCATATTTTACTATTATTATCGCTAGAACTATAATAATTATACTTATTATTCCCGATATTATCAATATAACATGCATTATTACCCATATTATGCAGTTATTATCGATAGAACTGTAATAAATATACTCATTACTTTTATTATTATCAATATAACATGCACTATTAGCCATATTTTACTATTATTATCGCTAGAACTATAATAATTATGCTTATTACTCCCGATATTATCAATATAACATGCATTATTACGCATATAATGCAGTTATTATCGCTAGAACTGTAATAATTATACTTATTACTTATATTATTAGCAATATAACGTACATTATTACCCATATAATGCAGTTATTATCGCTAGAACTGTACTAATTATACTTATTACTTATATTATTATCAATATAACATGCATTATTACCCATATTATGCAGTTATTATCGCTAGAACTATAATAAATATACGTATTACTTTTATTATCATCAATATAACATGCATTATTACCCATATAATGCAATTACTATCGCTAGAACTGTAATAATTATACTGATTACTTATATTATTAGCAATATAACGTGCATTATTACCCATATTATGCAGTTATTATTGATAGAACTATAATAAATATACTTATTACTTTTATTATTATCAATATAACATGCATTATTACCTATATTATGCAGTT
Source organism: Megachile leachella (assembly GCA_963576845.1). Classification (NCBI taxonomy): domain Eukaryota; kingdom Metazoa; phylum Arthropoda; class Insecta; order Hymenoptera; family Megachilidae; genus Megachile; species Megachile leachella. The sequence goes on from CAUYWW010000280.1 coordinate 1,430,306, forward strand.
ATTATCGCTAGAACTATAATAAATATACTTATTACTCCCGATATTATCAATATAACATCCATTATTACGCATATAATGCAGTTATTATCGCTAGAACTGTAATAAATATACTTATTACTTATATTATTATCAATATAACATGCATTATTACGCATATAATGCAGTTATTATCGATAGAACTGTAATAAATATACTTATTACTTTTATTATTATCAATATAACATGCACTATTAGCCATATTTTACTATTATTATCGCTAGAACTAAAACAATTATACTTATTACTCCCAATATTATCAATATAACATGCGTTATTACCCATATAATGCAGTTATTATCGCTAGAACTGTAATAATTATACTTATTACTTATATTATTAGCAATACAACGTGCATTATTACCCACATTATGCAGTTATTATCGGTAGAACTGTAATAAATATACTTACTACTTTTATTATCATCAATATAACATGCATTATTACCCATATTATGCAGTTATTATCGATAGAACTGTAATAAATATACTTATTACTTTTATTATTATCAATATAACATGCACTATTAGCCATATTTTACTATTATTATCGCTAGAACTATAATAATTATACTTATTACTCCCGATATTATCAATATAACATGCATTATTACGCATATAATGCAGTTATTATCGCTAGAACTGTAATAAATATACTTACTACTTTTATTATCATCAATAGAACATGCATTATTACCCATATTATGCAGTTATTATCGATAGAACTATAATAAACATACTTATTACTTTTATTATTATCAATATAACATGCACTATTAGCCATATTTTACTATTATTATCGCTAGAACTATAATAATTATACTTATTACTCCCGATATTATCAATATAACATCCATTATTACGCATATAATGCAGTTATTATCGCTAGAACTGTAATAAATATACTTACTACTTTCGTTATCATCAATATAACATGCATTATTACCCATATTATGCAGTTATTATCGACAGATCTATAATAAATATACTTATTACTCTTATTATTATCAATATAACATGCACTATTAGCCATATTTTACTATTATTATCGCTGGAACTATGATAATTATACTTATTACTCCCGATATTATCAATATAACATGCATTATTACCCATATAATGCAGTTATTATCGCTAAAACTGTAATAATTATACTTATAGCTTATATTATTATCAATATAACATGCATTATTACCCATATTATGCAGTTATTATAGCTAGAACTATAATAAATATACGTATTACTTTTATTATCATCAATATAACATGCATTATTACCCATATTATGCTGTTATTATCGCTAGAACTGTAATAATTATACTTATTACTTATATTAATATCAATATAACATGCATTATTACCCATATTATGCAGTTATAATCGCTAGAACTATAATAAATATACTTAGTACTTTTATTATCATCAATATAACATGCATTATTACCCATATTATGCAGTTATTATCGATAGAACTATAATAAATATACTTATTACTTTTATTATTATCAATATAACATGCACTATTAGCCATATTTTACTATTATTATCGCTAGAACTGTAATAATTATACTTATTACTCCCAATATTATCAATATACCATGCATTATTACCCATATAATGCAGTTATTATGGCTAGAACTGTAATAATTATACTTATTACTTATATTGTTAGCAATATAACGTGCATTATTACCCATATTATGCAGTTATTATCGATAGAACTACAATAAATATACTTATTACTTTTATTATTATCAATATAACATGCACTATTAGCCATATTTTACTATTATTATCGCTAGAACTAAAACAATAATACTTATTACTCCCAATATTATCAATATATCATGCGTTATTACCCATATAATGCAGTTATTATCGCTGGAACTGTAATAATTATACTTATTACTTATATTATTATTAATATAACATGCATTATTACTCATATTATGCAGTTATAATTGCTAGAACTATAATAAATATACTTAGTGCTTTTAATATTATCTATATAATATGCACTATTAGGCACATTTTACTATTATTATCGCTAGAACTATAATAATTATACTTATTACTCCCAATATTATCAATATAACATGCATTATTACCCATATAATGCAGTTATTATCGCTAGAACTGTAATAATTATACTTATTACTTATATTATTATCAATATAACATGCATTATTACCCATATTATGCAGTTATTATCGCTAGAACTATAATAAATATACGTATTACTTTTATTATCATCAATATAACATGCATTATTACCCATATTATGCAGTTATTATCGCTAGAACTGTAATAATTATACTTATTACTTATATTATTATCAATATAACATGCATTATTACCCATATTATGCAGTTATAATCGCTAGAACTATAATAAATATACTTAGTACTTTTATTATCATCAATATAACATGCATTATTACCCATATTATGCAGTTATTATCGATAGAACTATAATAAATATACTTATTACTTTTATTATTATCAATATAACATGCACTATTAGCCATATTTTACTATTATTATCGCTAGAACTATAATAATTATACTTATTACTCCCGACATTATCAATATAACATGCATTATTACCCATATAATGCAGTTATTATCGCTAGAACTGTAATAATTATACTTATTACTTATATTATTATCAATATAACATGCATTATTACCCATATTATGCAGTTATTATCGCTAGAACTATAATAAATATACGTATTACTTTTATTATCATCAATATAACATGCATCATTACCTATATTATGCAGTTATTATCGCTAGAACTATAATAAATATACTTATTACTCCCGATATTATCAATATAACATCCATTATTACCCATATAATGCAGTTATTATCGCTAGAACTGTAATAATTATACTTATTACTTATATTATTATCAATATAACATGCATTATTACCCATATTATGCAGTTATTATCGCTAGAACTATAATAAATATACGTATTACTTTTATTATCATCAATATAACATGAATTATTACCCATATTATGCAGTTATAATCGCTAGAACTATAATAAGTATACTTATTACTTTTATTATTATCAATATAACATGCACTATTAGCCATATTTTACTATTATTATCGCTAGAACTATAATAATTATACTTATTACTCCCGATATTATCAATATAACATGCATTATTACGCATATAATGCAGTTATTATCGATAGAACTGTAATAAATATACTTATTACTTTTATTATTATCAATATAACATGCACTATTAGCCATATTTTACTATTATTATCGCTAGAACTAAAACAATTATACTTATTACTCCCAATATTATCAATACAACATGCGTTATTACCCATATAATGCAATTATTATCGCTAGAACTGTAATAATTATACTTATTACTTATATTATTAGCAATACAACGTGCATTATTACCCACAATATGCAGTTATTATCGATAGAACTGTAATAAATATACTTATTACTCCCGATATTATCAATATAACATGCATTATTACGCATATAATGCAGTTATTATCGTTAGAACTGTAATAAATATACTTACTACTTTTATTATCATCAATATAACATGCATTATTACCCATATAATGCAATTACTATCGCTAGAACTGTAATAATTATACTTATTACTTATATTGTTAGCAATATAACGTGCATTATTACCCATATTATGCAGTTATTATCGATAGAACTATAATAAATATACTTATTACTTTTATTATTATCAATATAACATGCACTATTAGCCATATTTTACTATTATTATCGCTAGAACTATAATAATTATACTTATTACTCCCGATATTATCAATATAACATGCATTATTACGCATATAATGCAGTTATTATCGCTAGAACTGTAATAATTATACTTATTACTTATATTATTAGCAATATAACGTACATTATTACCCATATAATGCAGTTATTATCGCTAGAACTATAATAAATATACGTATTACTTTTATTATCATCAATATAACATGCATTATTACCCATATTATGCAGTTATTATCGCTAGAACTGTAATAATTATACTTATTACTTATATTATTATCAATATAACATGCATTATTACCCATATTATGCAGTTATAATCGCTAGAACTATAATAAATATACTTAGTACTTTTATTATCATCAATATAACATGCATTATTACCCATATTATGCAGTTATTATCGATAGAACTATAATAAATATACTTATTACTTTTATTATTATCAATATAACATGCACTATTAGCCATATTTTACTATTATTATCGCTAGAACTATAATAATTATACTTATTACTCCCGACATTATCAATATAACATGCATTATTACCCATATAATGCAGTTATTATCGCTAGAACTGTAATAATTATACTTATTACTTATATTATTATCAATATAACATGCATTATTACCCATATTATGCAGTTATTATCGCTAGAACTATAATAAATATACGTATTACTTTTATTATCATCAATATAACATGCATCATTACCTATATTATGCAGTTATTATCGCTAGAACTATAATAAATATACTTATTACTCCCGATATTATCAATATAACATCCATTATTACCCATATAATGCAGTTATTATCGCTAGAACTGTAATAATTATACTTATTACTTATATTATTATCAATATAACATGCATTATTACCCATATTATGCAGTTATTATCGCTAGAACTATAATAAATATACGTATTACTTTTATTATCATCAATATAACATGAATTATTACCCATATTATGCAGTTATAATCGCTAGAACTATAATAAGTATACTTATTACTTTTATTATTATCAATATAACATGCACTATTAGCCATATTTTACTATTATTATCGCTAGAACTATAATAATTATACTTATTACTCCCGATATTATCAATATAACATGCATTATTACGCATATAATGCAGTTATTATCGATAGAACTGTAATAAATATACTTATTACTTTTATTATTATCAATATAACATGCACTATTAGCCATATTTTACTATTATTATCGCTAGAACTAAAACAATTATACTTATTACTCCCAATATTATCAATACAACATGCGTTATTACCCATATAATGCAATTATTATCGCTAGAACTGTAATAATTATACTTATTACTTATATTATTAGCAATACAACGTGCATTATTACCCACAATATGCAGTTATTATCGATAGAACTGTAATAAATATACTTATTACTCCCGATATTATCAATATAACATGCATTATTACGCATATAATGCAGTTATTATCGTTAGAACTGTAATAAATATACTTACTACTTTTATTATCATCAATATAACATGCATTATTACCCATATAATGCAATTACTATCGCTAGAACTGTAATAATTATACTTATTACTTATATTGTTAGCAATATAACGTGCATTATTACCCATATTATGCAGTTATTATCGATAGAACTATAATAAATATACTTATTACTTTTATTATTATCAATATAACATGCACTATTAGCCATATTTTACAAATATTATCGCTAGAACTATAATAATTATACTTATTACTCCCGATATTATCAATATAACATGCATTATTACGTGTATAATGCAGTTATTATCGCTAGAACTGTAATAATTATACTTATTACTTATATTATTAGCAATATAACGTACATTATTACCCATATAATGCAGTTATTATCGCTAGAACTGTAATAATTATACTTATTACTTATATTATTATCAATATAACATGCATTATTACCCATATTATGCAGTTATAATCGCTAGAACTATAATAAATATACTTAGTACTTTTATTATCATCAATATAACATGCATTATTACCCATATTATGCAGTTATTATCGATAGAACTATAATAAATATACTTATTACTTTTATTATTATCAATATAACATGCACTATTAGCCATATTTTACTATTATTATCGCTAGAACTATAATAATTATACTTATTACTCCCAATATTATCACTATACCATGCATTATTACCCATATAATGCAGTTATTATGGCTAGAACTGTAATAATTATACTTATTACTTATATTGTTAGCAATATAACGTGCATTATTACCCATATTATGCAGTTATTATCGATAGAACTATAATAAATATACTTATTACTTTTATTATTATCAATATAACATGCACTATTAGCCATATTTTACTATTATTATCGCTAGAACTAAAACAATTATACTTATTACTCCCAATATTATCAATATAACATGCGGTATTACCCATATAATGCAGTTATTATCCCTAGAACTGTAATAATTATACTTATTACTTATATTATTATCAATATAACATGCATTATTACTCATATTATGCAGTTATAATCGCTAGAACTATAATAAATATACTTAGTACTTTTATTATTATCAATATAATATGCACTATTAGGCACATTTTACTATTATTATCGCTAGAACTATAATAATTATACTTATTACTCCCAATATTATCAATATAACATGCATTATTACCCATATAATGCAGTTATTATCGCTAGAACTGTAATAATTATACTTATTACTTATATTATTATCAATATAACATGCATTATTACCCATATTATGCAGTTATAATCGCTAGAACTATAATACATATACTTATTACTTTTATTATTATCAATATAACATGCACTATTAGCCATATTTTACTATTATTATCGCAAGAACTCTAATAATTATACTTATTACTCCCGATATTATCAATATAACATCCATTATTACCCATATAATGCAGTTATTATCGCTAGAACTGTAATAATTATACTTATTACTTATATTATTATCAATATAACATGCATTATTACCCATACTATGCAGTTATTATCGCTAGAACTATAATAAATATACGTATTACTTTTATTATCATCAATATAACATGCATTATTACCCATATTATGCAGTTATAATCGCTAGAACTATAATAAATATACTTATTACTTTTATTATTATCAATATAACATGCACTATTAGCCATATTTTACTATTATTATCGCTAGTACTATAATAATTATACTTATTACTCCCGATATTATCAATATAACATGCATTATTACGCATATAATGCAGTTATTATCGATAGAACTGTAATAAATATACTTATTACTTTTATTATTATCAATATAACATGCACTATTAGCCATATTTTACTATTATTATCGCTAGAACTAAAACAATTATACTTATTACTCCCAATATTATCAATATAACATGCGTTATTACCCATATAATGCAGTCATTATCGCTAGAACTGTAATAATTATACTTATTACTTATATTATTAGCAATACAACGTGCATTATTACCCACATTATGCAGTTATTATCGATAGAACTGTAATAAATATACTTATTACTCCCGATATTATCAATATAACATGCATTATTACCCATATAGTGCAATTATTATCGCTAAAACTGTAATAATTATACGTACTACTTATATTGTTAGCAATATAACGTGCATTATTACCCATATTATGCAGTTCTTATTGATAGAACTATAATAAATATACTTATTACTTTTATTATTATCAATATAACATGCATCATTACCTATATTATGCATTTATTATCGCTAGAACTATAATAAATATACTTATTACTCCCGATATTATCAATATAACATCCATTATTACCCATATAATGCAGTTATTATCGCTAGAACTGTAATAATTATACTTATTACTTATATTATTATCAATATAAAATGCATTATTACCCATATTATGCAGTTATTATCGCTAGAACTATAATAAATATACGTATTACTTTTATTATCATCAATATTACATGCATTATTACCCATATTATGCAGTTATTATCGATAGAACTATAATACATATACTTATTACTTTTATTATTATCAATATAACATGCACTATTAGCCATATTTTACTATTATTATCGCTAGAACTATAATAATTATACTTATTATTCCCGATATTATCAATATAACATGCATTATTACGCATATAATGCAGTTATTATCACTAGAACTGTAATAAATATACTTACTACTTTCATTATCATCAATATAGCCTGCACTATTAGCCATATTTTACTATTATTATCGCTAGAACTATAATAATTATACTTATTACTCCCGATATTATCAATATAACATGCATTATTACCCATATTATGCAGTTATAATCGCTAGAACTATAATAAATATACTTAGTACTTTTATTATCATCAATAGAACATGCATTATTACCCATATTATGCAGTTATTATCGACAGAACTATAATAAATATACTTATTACTTTTATTATTATCAATATAACATGCACTATTAGCCATATTTTACTATTATTATCGCTAGAGCTATAATAATTATACTTATTACTCCCGATATTATCAATATAACATGCATTATTACGCATATAATGCAGTTATTATCGATAGAACTGTAATAAATATACTTATTACTTTTATTATTATCAATATAACATGCACTATTAGGCATATTTTACTATTATTATCGCTAGAACTATAATAATTATACTTATTACTCCCAATATTATCAATATAACATGGATTATTACCCATATAATGCAGTTATTATGGCTAGAACTGTAATAATTATACTTATTACTTATATTGTTACCAATATAACGTGCACTATTAGCCATATTTTACTATTATTATCGCTAGAACTATAATAATTATACTTATTACTCCCGATATTATCAATATAACATGGATTATTACGCATATAATGCAGTTATTATCGCTAGAACTGTAATAAATATACTTACTACTTTTATTATCATCAATATGACATGCATTATTACCCATATTATGCAGTTATTATCGATAGAACTATAATAAATATACGTATTACTTTTATTATCATCAATATAACATGCATTATTACCCATATTATGCAGTTATTATCGCTAGAACTGTAATAATTATACTTATTACTTATATTATTATCAATATAACATGCATTATTACCCATATTATGCAGTTATAATCGATAGAACTATAATACATATACTTCTTACTTTTATTATTATCAATATAACATGCACTATTAGCCATATTTTACTATTATTATCGCTAGAACTAAAACAATAATACTTATTACTCCCAATATTATCAATATAACATGCGTTATTACCCATATAATGCAGTTATTATTGCTAGAACTGTAATAATTATACTCATTACTTATATTATTAGCAATACAACGTGCATTATTACCCATATAATGCAGTTATTATCCCTAGAACTGTAATAATTATACTTATTACTTATATTATTATCAATATAACATGCATTATTACTCATATTATGCAGTTATAATCGCTAGAACTATAATAAATATACTTAGTACTTTTATTATTATCAATATAATCTGCACTATTAGGCACATTTTACTATTATTATCGCTCGAACTATAATAATTATACTTATTACTCCCAATATTATCAATATAACATGCATTATTACCCATATAATGCAGTTATTATCGCTAGAACTGTAATAATTATACTTATTACTTATATTATTATCAATATAACATGCATTATTACCCATATTATGCAGTTATAATCGCTAGAACTATAATACATATACTTATTACTTTTATTATTATCAATATAACATGCACTATTAGCCATATTTTACTATTATTATCGCTAGAACTATAATAATTATACTTATTATTCCCGATATTATCAATATAACATGCATTATTACCCATATTATGCAGTTATTATCGATAGAACTGTAATAAATATACTTATTACTTTTATTATTATCAATATAACATGCACTATTAGCCATATTTTACTATTATTATCGCTAGAACTATAATAATTATACTTATTACTCCCGATATTATCAATATAACATGCATTATTACGCATATAATGCAGTTATTATCGCTAGAACTGTAATAAATATACTTACTACTTTTATTATCATCAATAGAACATGCATTATTACCCATATTATGCAGTTATTATCGATAGAACTATAATAAACATACTTATTACTTTTATTATTATCAATATAACATGCACTATTAGCCATATTTTACTATTATTATCGCTAGAACTATAATAATTATACTTATTATTCCCGATATTATCAATATAACATGCATTATTACCCATATAATGCAGTTATTATCGTTAGAACTGTAATAATTATACTTATTACTTATATTATTAGCAATATAACGTGCATTATTACCCATATTATGCAGTTATTATTGATAGAACTATAATAAATATACTTATTACTTTTATTATTATCAATATAACATGCATTATTACCTATATTATGCAGTTATTATCGCTAGAACTATAATAAATATACTTATTACTTTTATTATCATCAATATAACATCCATTATTACGCATATAATGCAGTTATTATCGCTAGAACTGTAATAAATATACTTACTACTTTCGTTATCATCAATATAACATGCATTATTACCCATATTATGCAGTTATTATCGACAGATCTATAATAGATATACTTATTACTTTTATTATTATCAATATAACATGCACTATTAGCCACATTTTACTATTATTATCGCTGGAACTATAATAATTATACTTATTACTCCCGATATTATCAATATAACATGCATTATTACCCATATAATGCAGTTATTATCGTTAGAACTGTAATAATTATACTTATTACTTATATTATTAGCAATATAACGTGCATTATTACCCATATTATGCAGTTATTATTGATAGAACTATAATAAATATACTTATTACTTTTATTATTATCAATATAACATGCATTATTACCTATATTATGCAGTTATTATCGCTAGAACTATAATAAATATACTTATTACTTTTATTATCATCAATATAACATCCATTATTACGCATATAATGCAGTTATTATCGCTAGAACTGTAATAAATATACTTACTACTTTCGTTATCATCAATATAACATGCATTATTACCCATATTATGCAGTTATTATCGACAGATCTATAATAGATATACTTATTACTTTTATTATTATCAATATAACATGCACTATTAGCCATATTTTACTATTATTATCGCTGGAGCTATAATAATTATACTTATTACTCCCGATATTATCCATATAACATGCATTATTACCCATATAATGCAGTTATTATCGCGAAAACTGTATTAATTATACTTATAGCTTATATTATTATCAATATAACATGCATTATTACCCATATTATGCAGTTATTATCGCTAGAACTATAATAAATATACTTAGTACTTTTATTATCATCAATATAACATGCATTATTACCCATATTATGCAGTTATTATCGATAGAACTATAATAAATATACTTATTACTTTTATTATTATCAATATAACATGCACTATTAGCCATATTTTACTATTATTATCGCTAGAACTATAATAATTATACTTATTACTCCCAATATTATCAATATACCATGCATTATTACCCATATAATGCAGTTATTATGGCTAGAACTGTAATAATTATACTTATTACTTATATTGTTAGCAATATAACGTGCATTATTACCCATATTATGCAGTTATTATCGATAGAACTATAATAAATATACTTATTGCTTTTATTATTATCAATGTAACATGCACTATTAGCCATATTTTACTATTATTATCGCTAGAACTAAAACAATAATACTTATTACTCCCAATATTATCAATATATCATGCGTTATTACCCATATAATGCAGTTATTATCGCTAGAACTGTAATAATTATACTTATTACTTATATTATTATTAATATAACATGCATTATTACTCATATTATGCAGTTATAATCGCTAGAACTATAATAAATATACTTAGTACTTTTAATATTATCTATATAATATGCACTATTAGGCACATTTTACTATTATTATCGCTAGAACTATAATAATTATACTTATTACTCCCAATATTATCAATATAACATGCATTATTACCCATATAATGCAGTTATTATCGCTAGAACTGTAATAATTATACTTATTACTTATATTATTATCAATATAACATGCATTATTACCCATATTATGCAGTTATTATCGCTAGAACTATAATAAATATACGTATTACTTTTATTTTCATCAATATAACATGCATCATTACCTATATTATGCAGTTATTATCGCTAGAACTATAATAAATATACTTATTACTCCCGATATTATCAATATAACATCCATTATTACCCATATAATGCAGTTATTATCGCTAGAACTGTAATAATTATACTTATTACTTATGTTATTATCAATATAACATGCATTATTACCCATATTATGCAGTTATTATCGCTAGAACTATAATAAATATACGTATTACTTTTATTATCATCAATATAACATGAATTATTACCCATATTATGCAGTTATAATCGCTAGAACTATAATAAGTATACTTATTACTTTTATTATTATCAATAACACATGCACTATTAGCCATATTTTACTATTATTATCGCTAGAACTATAATAATTATACTTATTACTCCCGATATTATCAATATAACATGCATTATTACGCATATAATGCAGTTATTATCGATAGAACTGTAATAAATATACTTATTACTTTTATTATTATCAATATAACATGCACTATTAGCCATATTTTACTATTATTATCGCTAGAACTAAAACAATTATACTTATTACTCCCAATATTATCAATATAACATGCGTTATTACCCATATAATGCAGTTACTATCGCTAGAACTGTAATAATTATACTTATTACTTATATTATTAGCAATACATCGTGCATTATTACCCACATTATGCAGTTATTATCGATAGAACTGTAATAAATATACTTATTACTCCCGATATTATCAATATAACATGCATTATTACGCATATAATGCAGTTATTATCGTTAGAACTGTAATAAATATACTTACTACTTTTATTATCATCAATATAACATGCATTATTACCCATATTATGCAGTTATTATCGACAGAACTATAATAAATATACGTATTACTTTTATTATTATCAATATAACATGCACTATTAGCCAAATTATACTATTATTATCGCTAGAACTATAATAATTATACTTATTACTTATATTATTATCAATATAACATGCATTATTACCCATATTACGCAGTTATTATCGCTAGAACTATAATAAATATACGTATTACTTTTATTATCATCAATATAACATGCATTATTACCCATATAATGCAATTACTATCGCTAGAACTGTAATAATTATACTGATTACTTATATTATTAGTAATATAACGTGCATTATTACCCATATTATGCAGTTATTATTGATAGAACTATAATAAATATACTTATTACTTTTATTATTATCAATATAACATGCATTATTACCTACATTATGCAGTTATTATCGCTAGAACTATAATAAATATACTTATTACTCCCGATATTATCAATATAACATCCATTATTACGCATATAATGCAGTTATTATCGCTGGAACTGTAATAAATATACTTATTACTTATATTATTATCAATATAACATGCATTATTACCCATATTATGCAGTTATTATCGCTAGAACTGTAATAATTATACTTATTACTTATATTATTATCAATATAACATGCATTATTACCCATATTATGCAGTTATAATCGCTAGAACTATAATAAATATACTTAGTACTTTTATTATCATCAATATAACATGCATTATTACCCATATTATGCAGTTATTATCGATAGAACTATAATAAATATACTTATTACTTTTATTATTATCAACATAACATGCACTATTAGCCATATTTTACTATTATTATCACTAGAACTATAATAGTTATACTTATTACTCCCAATATTATCAATATACCATGCATTATTACCCATATAATGCAGTTATTATGGCTAGAACTGTAATAATTATACTTATTACTTATATTGTTAGCAATATAACGTGCATTATTACCCATATTATGCAGTTATTATCGATAGAACTATAATAAATATACTTATTACTTTTATTATTATCAATATAACATGCACTATTAGCCATATTTTACTATTATTATCGCTAGAACTATAATAATTATACTTATTATTCCCGATATTATCAATATAACATGCATTATTACCCATATTATGCAGTTATTATCGATAGAACTGTAATAAATATACTCATTACTTTTATTATTATCAATATAACATGCACTATTAGCCATATTTTACTATTATTATCGCTAGAACTATAATAATTATGCTTATTACTCCCGATATTATCAATATAACATGCATTATTACGCATATAATGCAGTTATTATCGCTAGAACTGTAATAATTATACTTATTACTTATATTATTAGCAATATAACGTACATTATTACCCATATAATGCAGTTATTATCGCTAGAACTGTACTAATTATACTTATTACTTATATTATTATCAATATAACATGCATTATTACCCATATTATGCAGTTATTATCGCTAGAACTATAATAAATATACGTATTACTTTTATTATCATCAATATAACATGCATTATTACCCATATAATGCAATTACTATCGCTAGAACTGTAATAATTATACTGATTACTTATATTATTAGCAATATAACGTGCATTATTACCCATATTATGCAGTTATTATTGATAGAACTATAATAAATATACTTATTACTTTTATTATTATCAATATAACATGCATTATTACCTATATTATGCAGTTATTATCGCTAGAACTATAATAAATATACTTATTACTCCCGATATTATCAATATAACATCCATTATTACGCATATAATGCAGTTATTATCGCTAGAACTGTAATAATTATACTTATTACTTATATTATTAGCAATACAACGTGCATTATTACCCACATTATGCAGTTATTATCGGTAGAACTGTAATAAATATACTTACTACTTTTATTATCATCAATATAACATGCATTATTACCCATATTATGCAGTTATTATCGATAGAACTGTAATAAATATACTTATTACTTTTATTATTATCAATATAACATGCACTATTAGCCATATTTTACTATTATTATCGCTAGAACTATAATAATTATACTTATTACTCCCGATATTATCAATATAACATGCATTATTACGCATATAATGCAGTTATTATCGCTAGAACTGTAATAAATATACTTACTACTTTTATTATCATCAATAGAACATGCATTATTACCCATATTATGCAGTTATTATCGATAGAACTATAATAAACATACTTATTACTTTTATTATTATCAATATAACATGCACTATTAGCCATATTTTACTATTATTATCGCTAGAACTATAATAATTATACTTATTACTCCCGATATTATCAATATAACATGCATTATTACACATATAATGCAGTTCTTATCGCTAGAACTGTAATAATTATACTAATTACTTATATTATTAGCAATATAACGTGCATTATTACCCATATTATGCAGTTATTATTGATAGAACTATAATAAATATACTTATTACTTTTATTATTATCAATATAACATGCATTATTACCTATATTATGCAGTTATTATCGCTAGAACTATAATAAATATACTTATTACTCCCAATACTATCAGTATAACATCCATTATTACCCATATAATGCAGTTATTATCGCTAGAACTGTAATAATTATACTTATTACTTATATTATTAGCAATACAACGTGCATTATTACCCACATTATGCAGTTATTATCGGTAGAACTGTAATAAATATACTTACTACTTTTATTATCATCAATATAACATGCATTATTACCCATATTATGCAGTTATTATCGATAGAACTGTAATAAATATACTTATTACTTTTATTATTATCAATATAACATGCACTATTAGCCATATTTTACTATTATTATCGCTAGAACTATAATAATTATACTTATTACTCCCGATATTATCAATATAACATGCATTATTACGCATATAATGCAGTTATTATCGCTAGAACTGTAATAAATATACTTACTACTTTTATTATCATCAATAGAACATGCATTATTACCCATATTATGCAGTTATTATCGATAGAACTATAATAAACATACTTATTACTTTTATTATTATCAATATAACATGCACTATTAGCCATATTTTACTATTATTATCGCTAGAACTATAATAATTATACTTATTATTCCCGATATTATCAATATAACATGCATTATTACCCATATAATGCAGTTATTATCGTTAGAACTGTAATAATTATACTTATTACTTATATTATTAGCAATATAACGTGCATTATTACCCATATTATGCAGTTATTATTGATAGAACTATAATAAATATACTTATTACTTTTATTATTATCAATATAACATGCATTATTACCTATATTATGCAGTTATTATCGCTAGAACTATAATAAATATACTTATTACTTTTATTATCATCAATATAACATCCATTATTACGCATATAATGCAGTTATTATCGCTAGAACTGTAATAAATATACTTACTACTTTCGTTATCATCAATATAACATGCATTATTACCCATATTATGCAGTTATTATCGACAGATCTATAATAGATATACTTATTACTTTTATTATTATCAATATAACATGCACTATTAGCCACATTTTACTATTATTATCGCTGGAACTATAATAATTATACTTATTACTCCCGATATTATCAATATAACATGCATTATTACCCATATAATGCAGTTATTATCGTTAGAACTGTAATAATTATACTTATTACTTATATTATTAGCAATATAACGTGCATTATTACCCATATTATGCAGTTATTATTGATAGAACTATAATAAATATACTTATTACTTTTATTATTATCAATATAACATGCATTATTACCTATATTATGCAGTTATTATCGCTAGAACTATAATAAATATACTTATTACTTTTATTATCATCAATATAACATCCATTATTACGCATATAATGCAGTTATTATCGCTAGAACTGTAATAAATATACTTACTACTTTCGTTATCATCAATATAACATGCATTATTACCCATATTATGCAGTTATTATCGACAGATCTATAATAGATATACTTATTACTTTTATTATTATCAATATAACATGCACTATTAGCCATATTTTACTATTATTATCGCTGGAGCTATAATAATTATACTTATTACTCCCGATATTATCAATATAACATGCATTATTACCCATATAATGCAGTTATTATCGCGAAAACTGTATTAATTATACTTATAGCTTATATTATTATCAATATAACATGCATTATTACCCATATTATGCAGTTATTATCGCTAGAACTATAATAAATATACTTAGTACTTTTATTATCATCAATATAACATGCATTATTACCCATATTATGCAGTTATTATCGATAGAACTATAATAAATATACTTATTACTTTTATTATTATCAATATAACATGCACTATTAGCCATATTTTACTATTATTATCGCTAGAACTATAATAATTATACTTATTACTCCCAATATTATCAATATACCATGCATTATTACCCATATAATGCAGTTATTATGGCTAGAACTGTAATAATTATACTTATTACTTATATTGTTAGCAATATAACGTGCATTATTACCCATATTATGCAGTTATTATCGATAGAACTATAATAAATATACTTATTGCTTTTATTATTATCAATGTAACATGCACTATTAGCCATATTTTACTATTATTATCGCTAGAACTAAAACAATAATACTTATTACTCCCAATATTATCAATATATCATGCGTTATTACCCATATAATGCAGTTATTATCGCTAGAACTGTAATAATTATACTTATTACTTATATTATTATTAATATAACATGCATTATTACTCATATTATGCAGTTATAATCGCTAGAACTATAATAAATATACTTAGTACTTTTAATATTATCTATATAATATGCACTATTAGGCACATTTTACTATTATTATCGCTAGAACTATAATAATTATACTTATTACTCCCAATATTATCAATATAACATGCATTATTACCCATATAATGCAGTTATTATCGCTAGAACTGTAATAATTATACTTATTACTTATATTATTATCAATATAACATGCATTATTACCCATATTATGCAGTTATTATCGCTAGAACTATAATAAATATACGTATTACTTTTATTTTCATCAATATAACATGCATCATTACCTATATTATGCAGTTATTATCGCTAGAACTATAATAAATATACTTATTACTCCCGATATTATCAATATAACATCCATTATTACCCATATAATGCAGTTATTATCGCTAGAACTGTAATAATTATACTTATTACTTATGTTATTATCAATATAACATGCATTATTACCCATATTATGCAGTTATTATCGCTAGAACTATAATAAATATACGTATTACTTTTATTATCATCAATATAACATGAATTATTACCCATATTATGCAGTTATAATCGCTAGAACTATAATAAGTATACTTATTACTTTTATTATTATCAATAACACATGCACTATTAGCCATATTTTACTATTATTATCGCTAGAACTATAATAATTATACTTATTACTCCCGATATTATCAATATAACATGCATTATTATGCATATAATGCAGTTATTATCGATAGAACTGTAATAAATATACTTATTACTTTTATTATTATCAATATAACATGCACTATTAGCCATATTTTACTATTATTATCGCTAGAACTAAAACAATTATACTTATTACTCCCAATATTATCAATATAACATGCGTTATTACCCATATAATGCAGTTATTATCGCTAGAACTGTAATAATTATACTTATTACTTATATTATTAGCAATACATCGTGCATTATTACCCACATTATGCAGTTATTATCGATAGAACTGTAATAAATATACTTATTACTCCCGATATTATCAATATAACATGCATTATTACGCATATAATGCAGTTATTATCGTTAGAACTGTAATAAATATACTTACTACTTTTATTATCATCAATATAACATGCATTATTACCCATATTATGCAGTTATTATCGACAGAACTATAATAAATATACGTATTACTTTTATTATTATCAATATAACATGCACTATTAGCCAAATTATACTATTATTATCGCTAGAACTATAATAATTATACTTATTACTTATATTATTATCAATATAACATGCATTATTACCCATATTACGCAGTTATTATCGCTAGAACTATAATAAATATACGTATTACTTTTATTATCATCAATATAACATGCATTATTACCCATATAATGCAATTACTATCGCTAGAACTGTAATAATTATACTGATTACTTATATTATTAGTAATATAACGTGCATTATTACCCATATTATGCAGTTATTATTGATAGAACTATAATAAATATACTTATTACTTTTATTATTATCAATATAACATGCATTATTACCTACATTATGCAGTTATTATCGCTAGAACTATAATAAATATACTTATTACTCCCGATATTATCAATATAACATCCATTATTACGCATATAATGCAGTTATTATCGCTGGAACTGTAATAAATATACTTATTACTTATATTATTATCAATATAACATGCATTATTACCCATATTATGCAGTTATTATCGCTAGAACTGTAATAATTATACTTATTACTTATATTATTATCAATATAACATGCATTATTACCCATATTATGCAGTTATAATCGCTAGAACTATAATAAATATACTTAGTACTTTTATTATCATCAATATAACATGCATTATTACCCATATTATGCAGTTATTATCGATAGAACTATAATAAATATACTTATTACTTTTATTATTATCAACATAACATGCACTATTAGCCATATTTTACTATTATTATCACTAGAACTATAATAGTTATACTTATTACTCCCAATATTATCAATATACCATGCATTATTACCCATATAATGCAGTTATTATGGCTAGAACTGTAATAATTATACTTATTACTTATATTGTTAGCAATATAACGTGCATTATTACCCATATTATGCAGTTATTATCGATAGAACTATAATAAACATACTTATTACTTTTATTATTATCAATATAACATGCACTATTAGCCATATTTTACTATTATTATCGCTAGAACTATAATAATTATACTTATTATTCCCGATATTATCAATATAACATGCATTATTACCCATATAATGCAGTTATTATCGTTAGAACTGTAATAATTATACTTATTACTTATATTATTAGCAATATAACGTGCATTATTACCCATATTATGCAGTTATTATTGATAGAACTATAATAAATATACTTATTACTTTTATTATTATCAATATAACATGCATTATTACCTATATTATGCAGTTATTATCGCTAGAACTATAATAAATATACTTATTACTTTTATTATCATCAATATAACATCCATTATTACGCATATAATGCAGTTATTATCGCTAGAACTGTAATAAATATACTTACTACTTTCGTTATCATCAATATAACATGCATTATTACCCATATTATGCAGTTATTATCGACAGATCTATAATAGATATACTTATTACTTTTATTATTATCAATATAACATGCACTATTAGCCACATTTTACTATTATTATCGCTGGAACTATAATAATTATACTTATTACTCCCGATATTATCAATATAACATGCATTATTACCCATATAATGCAGTTATTATCGTTAGAACTGTAATAATTATACTTATTACTTATATTATTAGCAATATAACGTGCATTATTACCCATATTATGCAGTTATTATTGATAGAACTATAATAAATATACTTATTACTTTTATTATTATCAATATAACATGCATTATTACCTATATTATGCAGTTATTATCGCTAGAACTATAATAAATATACTTATTACTTTTATTATCATCAATATAACATCCATTATTACGCATATAATGCAGTTATTATCGCTAGAACTGTAATAAATATACTTACTACTTTCGTTATCATCAATATAACATGCATTATTACCCATATTATGCAGTTATTATCGACAGATCTATAATAGATATACTTATTACTTTTATTATTATCAATATAACATGCACTATTAGCCATATTTTACTATTATTATCGCTGGAGCTATAATAATTATACTTATTACTCCCGATATTATCAATATAACATGCATTATTACCCATATAATGCAGTTATTATCGCGAAAACTGTATTAATTATACTTATAGCTTATATTATTATCAATATAACATGCATTATTACCCATATTATGCAGTTATTATCGCTAGAACTATAATAAATATACTTAGTACTTTTATTATCATCAATATAACATGCATTATTACCCATATTATGCAGTTATTATCGATAGAACTATAATAAATATACTTATTACTTTTATTATTATCAATATAACATGCACTATTAGCCATATTTTACTATTATTATCGCTAGAACTATAATAATTATACTTATTACTCCCAATATTATCAATATACCATGCATTATTACCCATATAATGCAGTTATTATGGCTAGAACTGTAATAATTATACTTATTACTTATATTGTTAGCAATATAACGTGCATTATTACCCATATTATGCAGTTATTATCGATAGAACTATAATAAATATACTTATTGCTTTTATTATTATCAATGTAACATGCACTATTAGCCATATTTTACTATTATTATCGCTAGAACTAAAACAATAATACTTATTACTCCCAATATTATCAATATATCATGCGTTATTACCCATATAATGCAGTTATTATCGCTAGAACTGTAATAATTATACTTATTACTTATATTATTATTAATATAACATGCATTATTACTCATATTATGCAGTTATAATCGCTAGAACTATAATAAATATACTTAGTACTTTTAATATTATCTATATAATATGCACTATTAGGCACATTTTACTATTATTATCGCTAGAACTATAATAATTATACTTATTACTCCCAATATTATCAATATAACATGCATTATTACCCATATAATGCAGTTATTATCGCTAGAACTGTAATAATTATACTTATTACTTATATTATTATCAATATAACATGCATTATTACCCATATTATGCAGTTATTATCGCTAGAACTATAATAAATATACGTATTACTTTTATTTTCATCAATATAACATGCATCATTACCTATATTATGCAGTTATTATCGCTAGAACTATAATAAATATACTTATTACTCCCGATATTATCAATATAACATCCATTATTACCCATATAATGCAGTTATTATCGCTAGAACTGTAATAATTATACTTATTACTTATGTTATTATCAATATAACATGCATTATTACCCATATTATGCAGTTATTATCGCTAGAACTATAATAAATATACGTATTACTTTTATTATCATCAATATAACATGAATTATTACCCATATTATGCAGTTATAATCGCTAGAACTATAATAAGTATACTTATTACTTTTATTATTATCAATAACACATGCACTATTAGCCATATTTTACTATTATTATCGCTAGAACTATAATAATTATACTTATTACTCCCGATATTATCAATATAACATGCATTATTACGCATATAATGCAGTTATTATCGATAGAACTGTAATAAATATACTTATTACTTTTATTATTATCAATATAACATGCACTATTAGCCATATTTTACTATTATTATCGCTAGAACTAAAACAATTATACTTATTACTCCCAATATTATCAATATAACATGCGTTATTACCCATATAATGCAGTTACTATCGCTAGAACTGTAATAATTATACTTATTACTTATATTATTAGCAATACATCGTGCATTATTACCCACATTATGCAGTTATTATCGATAGAACTGTAATAAATATACTTATTACTCCCGATATTATCAATATAACATGCATTATTACGCATATAATGCAGTTATTATCGTTAGAACTGTAATAAATATACTTACTACTTTTATTATCATCAATATAACATGCATTATTACCCATATTATGCAGTTATTATCGACAGAACTATAATAAATATACGTATTACTTTTATTATTATCAATATAACATGCACTATTAGCCAAATTATACTATTATTATCGCTAGAACTATAATAATTATACTTATTACTTATATTATTATCAATATAACATGCATTATTACCCATATTACGCAGTTATTATCGCTAGAACTATAATAAATATACGTATTACTTTTATTATCATCAATATAACATGCATTATTACCCATATAATGCAATTACTATCGCTAGAACTGTAATAATTATACTGATTACTTATATTATTAGTAATATAACGTGCATTATTACCCATATTATGCAGTTATTATTGATAGAACTATAATAAATATACTTATTACTTTTATTATTATCAATATAACATGCATTATTACCTACATTATGCAGTTATTATCGCTAGAACTATAATAAATATACTTATTACTCCCGATATTATCAATATAACATCCATTATTACGCATATAATGCAGTTATTATCGCTGGAACTGTAATAAATATACTTATTACTTATATTATTATCAATATAACATGCATTATTACCCATATTATGCAGTTATTATCGCTAGAACTGTAATAATTATACTTATTACTTATATTATTATCAATATAACATGCATTATTACCCATATTATGCAGTTATAATCGCTAGAACTATAATAAATATACTTAGTACTTTTATTATCATCAATATAACATGCATTATTACCCATATTATGCAGTTATTATCGATAGAACTATAATAAATATACTTATTACTTTTATTATTATCAACATAACATGCACTATTAGCCATATTTTACTATTATTATCACTAGAACTATAATAGTTATACTTATTACTCCCAATATTATCAATATACCATGCATTATTACCCATATAATGCAGTTATTATGGCTAGAACTGTAATAATTATACTTATTACTTATATTGTTAGCAATATAACGTGCATTATTACCCATATTATGCAGTTATTATCGATAGAACTATAATAAATATACTTATTACTTTTATTATTATCAATATAACATGCACTATTAGCCATATTTTACTATTATTATCGCTAGAACTATAATAATTATACTTATTATTCCCGATATTATCAATATAACATGCATTATTACCCATATTATGCAGTTATTATCGATAGAACTGTAATAAATATACTCATTACTTTTATTATTATCAATATAACATGCACTATTAGCCATATTTTACTATTATTATCGCTAGAACTATAATAATTATGCTTATTACTCCCGATATTATCAATATAACATGCATTATTACGCATATAATGCAGTTATTATCGCTAGAACTGTAATAATTATACTTATTACTTATATTATTAGCAATATAACGTACATTATTACCCATATAATGCAGTTATTATCGCTAGAACTGTACTAATTATACTTATTACTTATATTATTATCAATATAACATGCATTATTACCCATATTATGCAGTTATTATCGCTAGAACTATAATAAATATACGTATTACTTTTATTATCATCAATATAACATGCATTATTACCCATATAATGCAATTACTATCGCTAGAACTGTAATAATTATACTGATTACTTATATTATTAGCAATATAACGTGCATTATTACCCATATTATGCAGTTATTATTGATAGAACTATAATAAATATACTTATTACTTTTATTATTATCAATATAACATGCATTATTACCTATATTATGCAGTTATTATCGCTAGAACTATAATAAATATACTTATTACTCCCGATATTATCAATATAACATCCATTATTACGCATATAATGCAGTTATTATCGCTAGAACTGTAATAATTATACTTATTACTTATATTATTAGCAATACAACGTGCATTATTACCCACATTATGCAGTTATTATCGGTAGAACTGTAATAAATATACTTACTACTTTTATTATCATCAATATAACATGCATTATTACCCATATTATGCAGTTATTATCGATAGAACTGTAATAAATATACTTATTACTTTTATTATTATCAATATAACATGCACTATTAGCCATATTTTACTATTATTATCGCTAGAACTATAATAATTATACTTATTACTCCCGATATTATCAATATAACATGCATTATTACGCATATAATGCAGTTATTATCGCTAGAACTGTAATAAATATACTTACTACTTTTATTATCATCAATAGAACATGCATTATTACCCATATTATGCAGTTATTATCGATAGAACTATAATAAACATACTTATTACTTTTATTATTATCAATATAACATGCACTATTAGCCATATTTTACTATTATTATCGCTAGAACTATAATAATTATACTTATTACTCCCGATATTATCAATATAACATGCATTATTACACATATAATGCAGTTCTTATCGCTAGAACTGTAATAATTATACTAATTACTTATATTATTAGCAATATAACGTGCATTATTACCCATATTATGCAGTTATTATTGATAGAACTATAATAAATATACTTATTACTTTTATTATTATCAATATAACATGCATTATTACCTATATTATGCAGTTATTATCGCTAGAACTATAATAAATATACTTATTACTCCCAATACTATCAGTATAACATCCATTATTACCCATATAATGCAGTTATTATCGCTAGAACTGTAATAATTATACTTATTACTTATATTATTAGCAATACAACGTGCATTATTACCCACATTATGCAGTTATTATCGGTAGAACTGTAATAAATATACTTACTACTTTTATTATCATCAATATAACATGCATTATTACCCATATTATGCAGTTATTATCGATAGAACTGTAATAAATATACTTATTACTTTTATTATTATCAATATAACATGCACTATTAGCCATATTTTACTATTATTATCGCTAGAACTATAATAATTATACTTATTACTCCCGATATTATCAATATAACATGCATTATTACGCATATAATGCAGTTTATATCGCTAGAACTGTAATAAATATACTTACTACTTTTATTATCATCAATAGAACATGCATTATTACCCATATTATGCAGTTATTATCGATAGAACTATAATAAACATACTTATTACTTTTATTATTATCAATATAACATGCACTATTAGCCATATTTTACTATTATTATCGCTAGAACTATAATAATTATACTTATTATTCCCGATATTATCAATATAACATGCATTATTACCCATATAATGCAGTTATTATCGTTAGAACTGTAATAATTATACTTATTACTTATATTATTAGCAATATAACGTGCATTATTACCCATATTATGCAGTTATTATTGATAGAACTATAATAAATATACTTATTACTTTTATTATTATCAATATAACATGCATTATTACCTATATTATGCAGTTATTATCGCTAGAACTATAATAAATATACTTATTACTTTTATTATCATCAATATAACATCCATTATTACGCATATAATGCAGTTATTATCGCTAGAACTGTAATAAATATACTTACTACTTTCGTTATCATCAATATAACATGCATTATTACCCATATTATGCAGTTATTATCGACAGATCTATAATAGATATACTTATTACTTTTATTATTATCAATATAACATGCACTATTAGCCACATTTTACTATTATTATCGCTGGAACTATAATAATTATACTTATTACTCCCGATATTATCAATATAACATGCATTATTACCCATATAATGCAGTTATTATCGTTAGAACTGTAATAATTATACTTATTACTTATATTATTAGCAATATAACGTGCATTATTACCCATATTATGCAGTTATTATTGATAGAACTATAATAAATATACTTATTACTTTTATTATTATCAATATAACATGCATTATTACCTATATTATGCAGTTATTATCGCTAGAACTATAATAAATATACTTATTACTTTTATTATCATCAATATAACATCCATTATTACGCATATAATGCAGTTATTATCGCTAGAACTGTAATAAATATACTTACTACTTTCGTTATCATCAATATAACATGCATTATTACCCATATTATGCAGTTATTATCGACAGATCTATAATAGATATACTTATTACTTTTATTATTATCAATATAACATGCACTATTAGCCATATTTTACTATTATTATCGCTGGAGCTATAATAATTATACTTATTACTCCCGATATTATCAATATAACATGCATTATTACCCATATAATGCAGTTATTATCGCGAAAACTGTATTAATTATACTTATAGCTTATATTATTATCAATATAACATGCATTATTACCCATATTATGCAGTTATTATCGCTAGAACTATAATAAATATACTTAGTACTTTTA
Organism: Megachile leachella; assembly: GCA_963576845.1. Taxonomy (NCBI): domain Eukaryota; kingdom Metazoa; phylum Arthropoda; class Insecta; order Hymenoptera; family Megachilidae; genus Megachile; species Megachile leachella. The sequence goes on from CAUYWW010000280.1 coordinate 1,457,736, forward strand.
TTATCATCAATATAACATGCATTATTACCCATATTATGCAGTTATTATCGATAGAACTATAATAAATATACTTATTACTTTTATTATTATCAATATAACATGCACTATTAGCCATATTTTACTATTATTATCGCTAGAACTATAATAATTATACTTATTACTCCCAATATTATCAATATACCATGCATTATTACCCATATAATGCAGTTATTATGGCTAGAACTGTAATAATTATACTTATTACTTATATTGTTAGCAATATAACGTGCATTATTACCCATATTATGCAGTTATTATCGATAGAACTATAATAAATATACTTATTGCTTTTATTATTATCAATGTAACATGCACTATTAGCCATATTTTACTATTATTATCGCTAGAACTAAAACAATAATACTTATTACTCCCAATATTATCAATATATCATGCGTTATTACCCATATAATGCAGTTATTATCGCTAGAACTGTAATAATTATACTTATTACTTATATTATTATTAATATAACATGCATTATTACTCATATTATGCAGTTATAATCGCTAGAACTATAATAAATATACTTAGTACTTTTAATATTATCTATATAATATGCACTATTAGGCACATTTTACTATTATTATCGCTAGAACTATAATAATTATACTTATTACTCCCAATATTATCAATATAACATGCATTATTACCCATATAATGCAGTTATTATCGCTAGAACTGTAATAATTATACTTATTACTTATATTATTATCAATATAACATGCATTATTACCCATATTATGCAGTTATTATCGCTAGAACTATAATAAATATACGTATTACTTTTATTTTCATCAATATAACATGCATCATTACCTATATTATGCAGTTATTATCGCTAGAACTATAATAAATATACTTATTACTCCCGATATTATCAATATAACATCCATTATTACCCATATAATGCAGTTATTATCGCTAGAACTGTAATAATTATACTTATTACTTATGTTATTATCAATATAACATGCATTATTACCCATATTATGCAGTTATTATCGCTAGAACTATAATAAATATACGTATTACTTTTATTATCATCAATATAACATGAATTATTACCCATATTATGCAGTTATAATCGCTAGAACTATAATAAGTATACTTATTACTTTTATTATTATCAATAACACATGCACTATTAGCCATATTTTACTATTATTATCGCTAGAACTATAATAATTATACTTATTACTCCCGATATTATCAATATAACATGCATTATTATGCATATAATGCAGTTATTATCGATAGAACTGTAATAAATATACTTATTACTTTTATTATTATCAATATAACATGCACTATTAGCCATATTTTACTATTATTATCGCTAGAACTAAAACAATTATACTTATTACTCCCAATATTATCAATATAACATGCGTTATTACCCATATAATGCAGTTATTATCGCTAGAACTGTAATAATTATACTTATTACTTATATTATTAGCAATACATCGTGCATTATTACCCACATTATGCAGTTATTATCGATAGAACTGTAATAAATATACTTATTACTCCCGATATTATCAATATAACATGCATTATTACGCATATAATGCAGTTATTATCGTTAGAACTGTAATAAATATACTTACTACTTTTATTATCATCAATATAACATGCATTATTACCCATATTATGCAGTTATTATCGACAGAACTATAATAAATATACGTATTACTTTTATTATTATCAATATAACATGCACTATTAGCCAAATTATACTATTATTATCGCTAGAACTATAATAATTATACTTATTACTTATATTATTATCAATATAACATGCATTATTACCCATATTACGCAGTTATTATCGCTAGAACTATAATAAATATACGTATTACTTTTATTATCATCAATATAACATGCATTATTACCCATATAATGCAATTACTATCGCTAGAACTGTAATAATTATACTGATTACTTATATTATTAGTAATATAACGTGCATTATTACCCATATTATGCAGTTATTATTGATAGAACTATAATAAATATACTTATTACTTTTATTATTATCAATATAACATGCATTATTACCTACATTATGCAGTTATTATCGCTAGAACTATAATAAATATACTTATTACTCCCGATATTATCAATATAACATCCATTATTACGCATATAATGCAGTTATTATCGCTGGAACTGTAATAAATATACTTATTACTTATATTATTATCAATATAACATGCATTATTACCCATATTATGCAGTTATAATCGCTAGAACTATAATAAATATACTTAGTACTTTTATTATCATCAATATAACATGCATTATTACCCATATTATGCAGTTATTATCGATAGAACTATAATAAATATACTTATTACTTTTATTATTATCAACATAACATGCACTATTAGCCATATTTTACTATTATTATCACTAGAACTATAATAGTTATACTTATTACTCCCAATATTATCAATATACCATGCATTATTACCCATATAATGCAGTTATTATGGCTAGAACTGTAATAATTATACTTATTACTTATATTGTTAGCAATATAACGTGCATTATTACCCATATTATGCAGTTATTATCGATAGAACTATAATAAACATACTTATTACTTTTATTATTATCAATATAACATGCACTATTAGCCATATTTTACTATTATTATCGCTAGAACTATAATAATTATACTTATTATTCCCGATATTATCAATATAACATGCATTATTACCCATATAATGCAGTTATTATCGTTAGAACTGTAATAATTATACTTATTACTTATATTATTAGCAATATAACGTGCATTATTACCCATATTATGCAGTTATTATTGATAGAACTATAATAAATATACTTATTACTTTTATTATTATCAATATAACATGCATTATTACCTATATTATGCAGTTATTATCGCTAGAACTATAATAAATATACTTATTACTTTTATTATCATCAATATAACATCCATTATTACGCATATAATGCAGTTATTATCGCTAGAACTGTAATAAATATACTTACTACTTTCGTTATCATCAATATAACATGCATTATTACCCATATTATGCAGTTATTATCGACAGATCTATAATAGATATACTTATTACTTTTATTATTATCAATATAACATGCACTATTAGCCACATTTTACTATTATTATCGCTGGAACTATAATAATTATACTTATTACTCCCGATATTATCAATATAACATGCATTATTACCCATATAATGCAGTTATTATCGTTAGAACTGTAATAATTATACTTATTACTTATATTATTAGCAATATAACGTGCATTATTACCCATATTATGCAGTTATTATTGATAGAACTATAATAAATATACTTATTACTTTTATTATTATCAATATAACATGCATTATTACCTATATTATGCAGTTATTATCGCTAGAACTATAATAAATATACTTATTACTTTTATTATCATCAATATAACATCCATTATTACGCATATAATGCAGTTATTATCGCTAGAACTGTAATAAATATACTTACTACTTTCGTTATCATCAATATAACATGCATTATTACCCATATTATGCAGTTATTATCGACAGATCTATAATAGATATACTTATTACTTTTATTATTATCAATATAACATGCACTATTAGCCATATTTTACTATTATTATCGCTGGAGCTATAATAATTATACTTATTACTCCCGATATTATCAATATAACATGCATTATTACCCATATAATGCAGTTATTATCGCGAAAACTGTATTAATTATACTTATAGCTTATATTATTATCAATATAACATGCATTATTACCCATATTATGCAGTTATTATCGCTAGAACTATAATAAATATACTTAGTACTTTTATTATCATCAATATAACATGCATTATTACCCATATTATGCAGTTATTATCGATAGAACTATAATAAATATACTTATTACTTTTATTATTATCAATATAACATGCACTATTAGCCATATTTTACTATTATTATCGCTAGAACTATAATAATTATACTTATTACTCCCAATATTATCAATATACCATGCATTATTACCCATATAATGCAGTTATTATGGCTAGAACTGTAATAATTATACTTATTACTTATATTGTTAGCAATATAACGTGCATTATTACCCATATTATGCAGTTATTATCGATAGAACTATAATAAATATACTTATTGCTTTTATTATTATCAATGTAACATGCACTATTAGCCATATTTTACTATTATTATCGCTAGAACTAAAACAATAATACTTATTACTCCCAATATTATCAATATATCATGCGTTATTACCCATATAATGCAGTTATTATCGCTAGAACTGTAATAATTATACTTATTACTTATATTATTATTAATATAACATGCATTATTACTCATATTATGCAGTTATAATCGCTAGAACTATAATAAATATACTTAGTACTTTTAATATTATCTATATAATATGCACTATTAGGCACATTTTACTATTATTATCGCTAGAACTATAATAATTATACTTATTACTCCCAATATTATCAATATAACATGCATTATTACCCATATAATGCAGTTATTATCGCTAGAACTGTAATAATTATACTTATTACTTATATTATTATCAATATAACATGCATTATTACCCATATTATGCAGTTATTATCGCTAGAACTATAATAAATATACGTATTACTTTTATTTTCATCAATATAACATGCATCATTACCTATATTATGCAGTTATTATCGCTAGAACTATAATAAATATACTTATTACTCCCGATATTATCAATATAACATCCATTATTACCCATATAATGCAGTTATTATCGCTAGAACTGTAATAATTATACTTATTACTTATGTTATTATCAATATAACATGCATTATTACCCATATTATGCAGTTATTATCGCTAGAACTATAATAAATATACGTATTACTTTTATTATCATCAATATAACATGAATTATTACCCATATTATGCAGTTATAATCGCTAGAACTATAATAAGTATACTTATTACTTTTATTATTATCAATAACACATGCACTATTAGCCATATTTTACTATTATTATCGCTAGAACTATAATAATTATACTTATTACTCCCGATATTATCAATATAACATGCATTATTACGCATATAATGCAGTTATTATCGATAGAACTGTAATAAATATACTTATTACTTTTATTATTATCAATATAACATGCACTATTAGCCATATTTTACTATTATTATCGCTAGAACTAAAACAATTATACTTATTACTCCCAATATTATCAATATAACATGCGTTATTACCCATATAATGCAGTTATTATCGCTAGAACTGTAATAATTATACTTATTACTTATATTATTAGCAATACATCGTGCATTATTACCCACATTATGCAGTTATTATCGATAGAACTGTAATAAATATACTTATTACTCCCGATATTATCAATATAACATGCATTATTACGCATATAATGCAGTTATTATCGTTAGAACTGTAATAAATATACTTACTACTTTTATTATCATCAATATAACATGCATTATTACCCATATTATGCAGTTATTATCGACAGAACTATAATAAATATACGTATTACTTTTATTATTATCAATATAACATGCACTATTAGCCAAATTATACTATTATTATCGCTAGAACTATAATAATTATACTTATTACTTATATTATTATCAATATAACATGCATTATTACCCATATTACGCAGTTATTATCGCTAGAACTATAATAAATATACGTATTACTTTTATTATCATCAATATAACATGCATTATTACCCATATAATGCAATTACTATCGCTAGAACTGTAATAATTATACTGATTACTTATATTATTAGTAATATAACGTGCATTATTACCCATATTATGCAGTTATTATTGATAGAACTATAATAAATATACTTATTACTTTTATTATTATCAATATAACATGCATTATTACCTACATTATGCAGTTATTATCGCTAGAACTATAATAAATATACTTATTACTCCCGATATTATCAATATAACATCCATTATTACGCATATAATGCAGTTATTATCGCTGGAACTGTAATAAATATACTTATTACTTATATTATTATCAATATAACATGCATTATTACCCATATTATGCAGTTATTATCGCTAGAACTGTAATAATTATACTTATTACTTATATTATTATCAATATAACATGCATTATTACCCATATTATGCAGTTATAATCGCTAGAACTATAATAAATATACTTAGTACTTTTATTATCATCAATATAACATGCATTATTACCCATATTATGCAGTTATTATCGATAGAACTATAATAAATATACTTATTACTTTTATTATTATCAACATAACATGCACTATTAGCCATATTTTACTATTATTATCACTAGAACTATAATAGTTATACTTATTACTCCCAATATTATCAATATACCATGCATTATTACCCATATAATGCAGTTATTATGGCTAGAACTGTAATAATTATACTTATTACTTATATTGTTAGCAATATAACGTGCATTATTACCCATATTATGCAGTTATTATCGATAGAACTATAATAAATATACTTATTACTTTTATTATTATCAATATAACATGCACTATTAGCCATATTTTACTATTATTATCGCTAGAACTATAATAATTATACTTATTATTCCCGATATTATCAATATAACATGCATTATTACCCATATTATGCAGTTATTATCGATAGAACTGTAATAAATATACTCATTACTTTTATTATTATCAATATAACATGCACTATTAGCCATATTTTACTATTATTATCGCTAGAACTATAATAATTATGCTTATTACTCCCGATATTATCAATATAACATGCATTATTACGCATATAATGCAATTACTATCGCTAGAACTGTAATAATTATACTGATTACTTATATTATTAGCAATATAACGTGCATTATTACCCATATTATGCAGTTATTATTGATAGAACTATAATAAATATACTTATTACTTTTATTATTATCAATATAACATGCATTATTACCTATATTATGCAGTTATTATCGCTAGAACTATAATAAATATACTTATTACTCCCGATATTATCAATATAACATCCATTATTACGCATATAATGCAGTTATTATCGCTAGAACTGTAATAATTATACTTATTACTTATATTATTAGCAATACAACGTGCATTATTACCCACATTATGCAGTTATTATCGGTAGAACTGTAATAAATATACTTACTACTTTTATTATCATCAATATAACATGCATTATTACCCATATTATGCAGTTATTATCGATAGAACTGTAATAAATATACTTATTACTTTTATTATTATCAATATAACATGCACTATTAGCCATATTTTACTATTATTATCGCTAGAACTATAATAATTATACTTATTACTCCCGATATTATCAATATAACATGCATTATTACGCATATAATGCAGTTATTATCGCTAGAACTGTAATAAATATACTTACTACTTTTATTATCATCAATAGAACATGCATTATTACCCATATTATGCAGTTATTATCGATAGAACTATAATAAACATACTTATTACTTTTATTATTATCAATATAACATGCACTATTAGCCATATTTTACTATTATTATCGCTAGAACTATAATAATTATACTTATTACTCCCGATATTATCAATATAACATGCATTATTACACATATAATGCAGTTCTTATCGCTAGAACTGTAATAATTATACTAATTACTTATATTATTAGCAATATAACGTGCATTATTACCCATATTATGCAGTTATTATTGATAGAACTATAATAAATATACTTATTACTTTTATTATTATCAATATAACATGCATTATTACCTATATTATGCAGTTATTATCGCTAGAACTATAATAAATATACTTATTACTCCCAATACTATCAGTATAACATCCATTATTACCCATATAATGCAGTTATTATCGCTAGAACTGTAATAATTATACTTATTACTTATATTATTAGCAATACAACGTGCATTATTACCCACATTATGCAGTTATTATCGGTAGAACTGTAATAAATATACTTACTACTTTTATTATCATCAATATAACATGCATTATTACCCATATTATGCAGTTATTATCGATAGAACTGTAATAAATATACTTATTACTTTTATTATTATCAATATAACATGCACTATTAGCCATATTTTACTATTATTATCGCTAGAACTATAATAATTATACTTATTACTCCCGATATTATCAATATAACATGCATTATTACGCATATAATGCAGTTATTATCGCTAGAACTGTAATAAATATACTTACTACTTTTATTATCATCAATAGAACATGCATTATTACCCATATTATGCAGTTATTATCGATAGAACTATAATAAACATACTTATTACTTTTATTATTATCAATATAACATGCACTATTAGCCATATTTTACTATTATTATCGCTAGAACTATAATAATTATACTTATTATTCCCGATATTATCAATATAACATGCATTATTACCCATATAATGCAGTTATTATCGTTAGAACTGTAATAATTATACTTATTACTTATATTATTAGCAATATAACGTGCATTATTACCCATATTATGCAGTTATTATTGATAGAACTATAATAAATATACTTATTACTTTTATTATTATCAATATAACATGCATTATTACCTATATTATGCAGTTATTATCGCTAGAACTATAATAAATATACTTATTACTTTTATTATCATCAATATAACATCCATTATTACGCATATAATGCAGTTATTATCGCTAGAACTGTAATAAATATACTTACTACTTTCGTTATCATCAATATAACATGCATTATTACCCATATTATGCAGTTATTATCGACAGATCTATAATAGATATACTTATTACTTTTATTATTATCAATATAACATGCACTATTAGCCACATTTTACTATTATTATCGCTGGAACTATAATAATTATACTTATTACTCCCGATATTATCAATATAACATGCATTATTACCCATATAATGCAGTTATTATCGTTAGAACTGTAATAATTATACTTATTACTTATATTATTAGCAATATAACGTGCATTATTACCCATATTATGCAGTTATTATTGATAGAACTATAATAAATATACTTATTACTTTTATTATTATCAATATAACATGCATTATTACCTATATTATGCAGTTATTATCGCTAGAACTATAATAAATATACTTATTACTTTTATTATCATCAATATAACATCCATTATTACGCATATAATGCAGTTATTATCGCTAGAACTGTAATAAATATACTTACTACTTTCGTTATCATCAATATAACATGCATTATTACCCATATTATGCAGTTATTATCGACAGATCTATAATAGATATACTTATTACTTTTATTATTATCAATATAACATGCACTATTAGCCATATTTTACTATTATTATCGCTGGAGCTATAATAATTATACTTATTACTCCCGATATTATCAATATAACATGCATTATTACCCATATAATGCAGTTATTATCGCTAGAACTGTAATAATTATACTTATTACTTATATTATTATCAATATAACATGCATTATTACCCATATTATGCAGTTATTATCGATAGAACTATAATAAATATACTTATTGCTTTTATTATTATCAATGTAACATGCACTATTAGCCATATTTTACTATTATTATCGCTAGAACTAAAACAATAATACTTATTACTCCCAATATTATCAATATATCATGCGTTATTACCCATATAATGCAGTTATTATCGCTAGAACTGTAATAATTATACTTATTACTTATATTATTATTAATATAACATGCATTATTACTCATATTATGCAGTTATAATCGCTAGAACTATAATAAATATACTTAGTACTTTTAATATTATCTATATAATATGCACTATTAGGCACATTTTACTATTATTATCGCTAGAACTATAATAATTATACTTATTACTCCCAATATTATCAATATAACATGCATTATTACCCATATAATGCAGTTATTATCGCTAGAACTGTAATAATTATACTTATTACTTATATTATTATCAATATAACATGCATTATTACCCATATTATGCAGTTATTATCGCTAGAACTATAATAAATATACGTATTACTTTTATTTTCATCAATATAACATGCATCATTACCTATATTATGCAGTTATTATCGCTAGAACTATAATAAATATACTTATTACTCCCGATATTATCAATATAACATCCATTATTACCCATATAATGCAGTTATTATCGCTAGAACTGTAATAATTATACTTATTACTTATGTTATTATCAATATAACATGCATTATTACCCATATTATGCAGTTATTATCGCTAGAACTATAATAAATATACGTATTACTTTTATTATCATCAATATAACATGAATTATTACCCATATTATGCAGTTATAATCGCTAGAACTATAATAAGTATACTTATTACTTTTATTATTATCAATAACACATGCACTATTAGCCATATTTTACTATTATTATCGCTAGAACTATAATAATTATACTTATTACTCCCGATATTATCAATATAACATGCATTATTACGCATATAATGCAGTTATTATCGATAGAACTGTAATAAATATACTTATTACTTTTATTATTATCAATATAACATGCACTATTAGCCATATTTTACTATTATTATCGCTAGAACTAAAACAATTATACTTATTGCTCCCAATATTATCAATATAACATGCGTTATTACCCATATAATGCAGTTATTATCGCTAGAACTGTAATAATTATACTTATTACTTATATTATTAGCAATACATCGTGCATTATTACCCACATTATGCAGTTATTATCGACAGAACTATAATAAATATACGTATTACTTTTATTATTATCAATATAACATGCACTATTAGCCAAATTATACTATTATTATCGCTAGAACTATAATAATTATACTTATTACTTATATTATTATCAATATAACATGCATTATTACCCATATTACGCAGTTATTATCGCTAGAACTATAATAAATATACGTATTACTTTTATTATCATCAATATAACATGCATTATTACCCATATAATGCAATTACTATCGCTAGAACTGTAATAATTATACTGATTACTTATATTATTAGTAATATAACGTGCATTATTACCCATATTATGCAGTTATTATTGATAGAACTATAATAAATATACTTATTACTTTTATTATTATCAATATAACATGCATTATTACCTACATTATGCAGTTATTATCGCTAGAACTATAATAAATATACTTATTACTCCCGATATTATCAATATAACATCCATTATTACGCATATAATGCAGTTATTATCGCTGGAACTGTAATAAATATACTTATTACTTATATTATTATCAATATAACATGCATTATTACCCATATTATGCAGTTATTATCGCTAGAACTGTAATAATTATACTTATTACTTATATTATTATCAATATAACATGCATTATTACCCATATTATGCAGTTATAATCGCTAGAACTATAATAAATATACTTAGTACTTTTATTATCATCAATATAACATGCATTATTACCCATATTATGCAGTTATTATCGATAGAACTATAATAAATATACTTATTACTTTTATTATTATCAACATAACATGCACTATTAGCCATATTTTACTATTATTATCACTAGAACTATAATAGTTATACTTATTACTCCCAATATTATCAATATACCATGCATTATTACCCATATAATGCAGTTATTATGGCTAGAACTGTAATAATTATACTTATTACTTATATTGTTAGCAATATAACGTGCATTATTACCCATATTATGCAGTTATTATCGATAGAACTATAATAAATATACTTATTACTTTTATTATTATCAATATAACATGCACTATTAGCCATATTTTACTATTATTATCGCTAGAACTATAATAATTATACTTATTATTCCCGATATTATCAATATAACATGCATTATTACCCATATTATGCAGTTATTATCGATAGAACTGTAATAAATATACTCATTACTTTTATTATTATCAATATAACATGCACTATTAGCCATATTTTACTATTATTATCGCTAGAACTATAATAATTATGCTTATTACTCCCGATATTATCAATATAACATGCATTATTACGCATATAATGCAGTTATTATCGCTAGAACTGTAATAATTATACTTATTACTTATATTATTAGCAATATAACGTACATTATTACCCATATAATGCAGTTATTATCGCTAGAACTGTACTAATTATACTTATTACTTATATTATTATCAATATAACATGCATTATTACCCATATTATGCAGTTATTATCGCTAGAACTATAATAAATATACGTATTACTTTTATTATCATCAATATAACATGCATTATTACCCATATAATGCAATTACTATCGCTAGAACTGTAATAATTATACTGATTACTTATATTATTAGCAATATAACGTGCATTATTACCCATATTATGCAGTTATTATTGATAGAACTATAATAAATATACTTATTACTTTTATTATTATCAATATAACATGCATTATTACCTATATTATGCAGTTATTATCGCTAGAACTATAATAAATATACTTATTACTCCCGATATTATCAATATAACATCCATTATTACGCATATAATGCAGTTATTATCGCTAGAACTGTAATAATTATACTTATTACTTATATTATTAGCAATACAACGTGCATTATTACCCACATTATGCAGTTATTATCGGTAGAACTGTAATAAATATACTTACTACTTTTATTATCATCAATATAACATGCATTATTACCCATATTATGCAGTTATTATCGATAGAACTGTAATAAATATACTTATTACTTTTATTATTATCAATATAACATGCACTATTAGCCATATTTTACTATTATTATCGCTAGAACTATAATAATTATACTTATTACTCCCGATATTATCAATATAACATGCATTATTACGCATATAATGCAGTTATTATCGCTAGAACTGTAATAAATATACTTACTACTTTTATTATCATCAATAGAACATGCATTATTACCCATATTATGCAGTTATTATCGATAGAACTATAATAAACATACTTATTACTTTTATTATTATCAATATAACATGCACTATTAGCCATATTTTACTATTATTATCGCTAGAACTATAATAATTATACTTATTACTCCCGATATTATCAATATAACATGCATTATTACACATATAATGCAGTTCTTATCGCTAGAACTGTAATAATTATACTAATTACTTATATTATTAGCAATATAACGTGCATTATTACCCATATTATGCAGTTATTATTGATAGAACTATAATAAATATACTTATTACTTTTATTATTATCAATATAACATGCATTATTACCTATATTATGCAGTTATTATCGCTAGAACTATAATAAATATACTTATTACTCCCAATACTATCAGTATAACATCCATTATTACCCATATAATGCAGTTATTATCGCTAGAACTGTAATAATTATACTTATTACTTATATTATTAGCAATACAACGTGCATTATTACCCACATTATGCAGTTATTATCGGTAGAACTGTAATAAATATACTTACTACTTTTATTATCATCAATATAACATGCATTATTACCCATATTATGCAGTTATTATCGATAGAACTGTAATAAATATACTTATTACTTTTATTATTATCAATATAACATGCACTATTAGCCATATTTTACTATTATTATCGCTAGAACTATAATAATTATACTTATTACTCCCGATATTATCAATATAACATGCATTATTACGCATATAATGCAGTTATTATCGCTAGAACTGTAATAAATATACTTACTACTTTTATTATCATCAATAGAACATGCATTATTACCCATATTATGCAGTTATTATCGATAGAACTATAATAAACATACTTATTACTTTTATTATTATCAATATAACATGCACTATTAGCCATATTTTACTATTATTATCGCTAGAACTATAATAATTATACTTATTATTCCCGATATTATCAATATAACATGCATTATTACCCATATAATGCAGTTATTATCGTTAGAACTGTAATAATTATACTTATTACTTATATTATTAGCAATATAACGTGCATTATTACCCATATTATGCAGTTATTATTGATAGAACTATAATAAATATACTTATTACTTTTATTATTATCAATATAACATGCATTATTACCTATATTATGCAGTTATTATCGCTAGAACTATAATAAATATACTTATTACTTTTATTATCATCAATATAACATCCATTATTACGCATATAATGCAGTTATTATCGCTAGAACTGTAATAAATATACTTACTACTTTCGTTATCATCAATATAACATGCATTATTACCCATATTATGCAGTTATTATCGACAGATCTATAATAGATATACTTATTACTTTTATTATTATCAATATAACATGCACTATTAGCCACATTTTACTATTATTATCGCTGGAACTATAATAATTATACTTATTACTCCCGATATTATCAATATAACATGCATTATTACCCATATAATGCAGTTATTATCGTTAGAACTGTAATAATTATACTTATTACTTATATTATTAGCAATATAACGTGCATTATTACCCATATTATGCAGTTATTATTGATAGAACTATAATAAATATACTTATTACTTTTATTATTATCAATATAACATGCATTATTACCTATATTATGCAGTTATTATCGCTAGAACTATAATAAATATACTTATTACTTTTATTATCATCAATATAACATCCATTATTACGCATATAATGCAGTTATTATCGCTAGAACTGTAATAAATATACTTACTACTTTCGTTATCATCAATATAACATGCATTATTACCCATATTATGCAGTTATTATCGACAGATCTATAATAGATATACTTATTACTTTTATTATTATCAATATAACATGCACTATTAGCCATATTTTACTATTATTATCGCTGGAGCTATAATAATTATACTTATTACTCCCGATATTATCAATATAACATGCATTATTACCCATATAATGCAGTTATTATCGCTAGAACTGTAATAATTATACTTATTACTTATATTATTATCAATATAACATGCATTATTACCCATATTATGCAGTTATTATCGATAGAACTATAATAAATATACTTATTGCTTTTATTATTATCAATGTAACATGCACTATTAGCCATATTTTACTATTATTATCGCTAGAACTAAAACAATAATACTTATTACTCCCAATATTATCAATATATCATGCGTTATTACCCATATAATGCAGTTATTATCGCTAGAACTGTAATAATTATACTTATTACTTATATTATTATTAATATAACATGCATTATTACTCATATTATGCAGTTATAATCGCTAGAACTATAATAAATATACTTAGTACTTTTAATATTATCTATATAATATGCACTATTAGGCACATTTTACTATTATTATCGCTAGAACTATAATAATTATACTTATTACTCCCAATATTATCAATATAACATGCATTATTACCCATATAATGCAGTTATTATCGCTAGAACTGTAATAATTATACTTATTACTTATATTATTATCAATATAACATGCATTATTACCCATATTATGCAGTTATTATCGCTAGAACTATAATAAATATACGTATTACTTTTATTTTCATCAATATAACATGCATCATTACCTATATTATGCAGTTATTATCGCTAGAACTATAATAAATATACTTATTACTCCCGATATTATCAATATAACATCCATTATTACCCATATAATGCAGTTATTATCGCTAGAACTGTAATAATTATACTTATTACTTATGTTATTATCAATATAACATGCATTATTACCCATATTATGCAGTTATTATCGCTAGAACTATAATAAATATACGTATTACTTTTATTATCATCAATATAACATGAATTATTACCCATATTATGCAGTTATAATCGCTAGAACTATAATAAGTATACTTATTACTTTTATTATTATCAATAACACATGCACTATTAGCCATATTTTACTATTATTATCGCTAGAACTATAATAATTATACTTATTACTCCCGATATTATCAATATAACATGCATTATTACGCATATAATGCAGTTATTATCGATAGAACTGTAATAAATATACTTATTACTTTTATTATTATCAATATAACATGCACTATTAGCCATATTTTACTATTATTATCGCTAGAACTAAAACAATTATACTTATTGCTCCCAATATTATCAATATAACATGCGTTATTACCCATATAATGCAGTTATTATCGCTAGAACTGTAATAATTATACTTATTACTTATATTATTAGCAATACATCGTGCATTATTACCCACATTATGCAGTTATTATCGATAGAACTGTAATAAATATACTTATTACTCCCGATATTATCAATATAACATGCATTATTACGCATATAATGCAGTTATTATCGTTAGAACTGTAATAAATATACTTACTACTTTTATTATCATCAATATAACATGCATTATTACCCATATTATGCAGTTATTATCGACAGAACTATAATAAATATACGTATTACTTTTATTATTATCAATATAACATGCACTATTAGCCAAATTATACTATTATTATCGCTAGAACTATAATAATTATACTTATTACTTATATTATTATCAATATAACATGCATTATTACCCATATTACGCAGTTATTATCGCTAGAACTATAATAAATATACGTATTACTTTTATTATCATCAATATAACATGCATTATTACCCATATAATGCAATTACTATCGCTAGAACTGTAATAATTATACTGATTACTTATATTATTAGTAATATAACGTGCATTATTACCCATATTATGCAGTTATTATTGATAGAACTATAATAAATATACTTATTACTTTTATTATTATCAATATAACATGCATTATTACCTACATTATGCAGTTATTATCGCTAGAACTATAATAAATATACTTATTACTCCCGATATTATCAATATAACATCCATTATTACGCATATAATGCAGTTATTATCGCTGGAACTGTAATAAATATACTTATTACTTATATTATTATCAATATAACATGCATTATTACCCATATTATGCAGTTATTATCGCTAGAACTGTAATAATTATACTTATTACTTATATTATTATCAATATAACATGCATTATTACCCATATTATGCAGTTATAATCGCTAGAACTATAATAAATATACTTAGTACTTTTATTATCATCAATATAACATGCATTATTACCCATATTATGCAGTTATTATCGATAGAACTATAATAAATATGCTTATTACTTTTATTATTATCAACATAACATGCACTATTAGCCATATTTTACTATTATTATCACTAGAACTATAATAGTTATACTTATTACTCCCAATATTATCAATATACCATGCATTATTACCCATATAATGCAGTTATTATGGCTAGAACTGTAATAATTATACTTATTACTTATATTGTTAGCAATATAACGTGCATTATTACCCATATTATGCAGTTATTATCGATAGAACTATAATAAATATACTTATTGCTTTTATTATTATCAATATAACATGCACTATTAGCCATATTTTACTATTATTATCGCTAGAACTATAATAATTATACTTATTATTCCCGATATTATCAATATAACATGCATTATTACCCATATTATGCAGTTATTATCGATAGAACTGTAATAAATATACTCATTACTTTTATTATTATCAATATAACATGCACTATTAGCCATATTTTACTATTATTATCGCTAGAACTATAATAATTATGCTTATTACTCCCGATATTATCAATATAACATGCATTATTACGCATATAATGCAGTTATTATCGCTAGAACTGTAATAATTATACTTATTACTTATATTATTAGCAATATAACGTACATTATTACCCATATAATGCAGTTATTATCGCTAGAACTGTACTAATTATACTTATTACTTATATTATTATCAATATAACATGCATTATTACCCATATTATGCAGTTATTATCGCTAGAACTATAATAAATATACGTATTACTTTTATTATCATCAATATAACATGCATTATTACCCATATAATGCAATTACTATCGCTAGAACTGTAATAATTATACTGATTACTTATATTATTAGCAATATAACGTGCATTATTACCCATATTATGCAGTTATTATTGATAGAACTATAATAAATATACTTATTACTTTTATTATTATCAATATAACATGCATTATTACCTATATTATGCAGTTATTATCGCTAGAACTATAATAAATATACTTATTACTCCCGATATTATCAATATAACATCCATTATTACGCATATAATGCAGTTATTATCGCTAGAACTGTAATAAATATACTTATTACTTATATTATTATCAATATAACATGCATTATTACGCATATAATGCAGTTATTATCGATAGAACTGTAATAAATATACTTATTACTTTTATTATTATCAATATAACATGCACTATTAGCCATATTTTACTATTATTATCGCTAGAACTAAAACAATTATACTTATTACTCCCAATATTATCAATATAACATGCGTTATTACCCATATAATGCAGTTATTATCGCTAGAACTGTAATAATTATACTTATTACTTATATTATTAGCAATACAACGTGCATTATTACCCACATTATGCAGTTATTATCGGTAGAACTGTAATAAATATACTTACTACTTTTATTATCATCAATATAACATGCATTATTACCCATATTATGCAGTTATTATCGATAGAACTGTAATAAATATACTTATTACTTTTATTATTATCAATATAACATGCACTATTAGCCATATTTTACTATTATTATCGCTAGAACTATAATAATTATACTTATTACTCCCGATATTATCAATATAACATGCATTATTACGCATATAATGCAGTTATTATCGCTAGAACTGTAATAAATATACTTACTACTTTTATTATCATCAATAGAACATGCATTATTACCCATATTATGCAGTTATTATCGATAGAACTATAATAAACATACTTATTACTTTTATTATTATCAATATAACATGCACTATTAGCCATATTTTACTATTATTATCGCTAGAACTATAATAATTATACTTATTACTCCCGATATTATCAATATAACATCCATTATTACGCATATAATGCAGTTATTATCGCTAGAACTGTAATAAATATACTTACTACTTTCGTTATCATCAATATAACATGCATTATTACCCATATTATGCAGTTATTATCGACAGATCTATAATAAATATACTTATTACTCTTATTATTATCAATATAACATGCACTATTAGCCATATTTTACTATTATTATCGCTGGAACTATGATAATTATACTTATTACTCCCGATATTATCAATATAACATGCATTATTACCCATATAATGCAGTTATTATCGCTAAAACTGTAATAATTATACTTATAGCTTATATTATTATCAATATAACATGCATTATTACCCATATTATGCAGTTATTATAGCTAGAACTATAATAAATATACGTATTACTTTTATTATCATCAATATAACATGCATTATTACCCATATTATGCTGTTATTATCGCTAGAACTGTAATAATTATACTTATTACTTATATTAATATCAATATAACATGCATTATTACCCATATTATGCAGTTATAATCGCTAGAACTATAATAAATATACTTAGTACTTTTATTATCATCAATATAACATGCATTATTACCCATATTATGCAGTTATTATCGATAGAACTATAATAAATATACTTATTACTTTTATTATTATCAATATAACATGCACTATTAGCCATATTTTACTATTATTATCGCTAGAACTATAATAATTATACTTATTACTCCCAATATTATCAATATACCATGCATTATTACCCATATAATGCAGTTATTATGGCTAGAACTGTAATAATTATACTTATTACTTATATTGTTAGCAATATAACGTGCATTATTACCCATATTATGCAGTTATTATCGATAGAACTATAATAAATATACTTATTACTTTTATTATTATCAATATAACATGCACTATTAGCCATATTTTACTATTATTATCGCTAGAACTAAAACAATAATACTTATTACTCCCAATATTATCAATATATCATGCGTTATTACCCATATAATGCAGTTATTATCGCTGGAACTGTAATAATTATACTTATTACTTATATTATTATTAATATAACATGCATTATTACTCATATTATGCAGTTATAATTGCTAGAACTATAATAAATATACTTAGTGCTTTTAATATTATCTATATAATATGCACTATTAGGCACATTTTACTATTATTATCGCTAGAACTATAATAATTATACTTATTACTCCCAATATTATCAATATAACATGCATTATTACCCATATAATGCAGTTATTATCGCTAGAACTGTAATAATTATACTTATTACTTATATTATTATCAATATAACATGCATTATTACCCATATTATGCAGTTATTATCGCTAGAACTATAATAAATATACGTATTACTTTTATTATCATCAATATAACATGCATTATTACCCATATTATGCAGTTATTATCGCTAGAACTGTAATAATTATACTTATTACTTATATTATTATCAATATAACATGCATTATTACCCATATTATGCAGTTATAATCGCTAGAACTATAATAAATATACTTAGTACTTTTATTATCATCAATATAACATGCATTATTACCCATATTATGCAGTTATTATCGATAGAACTATAATAAATATACTTATTACTTTTATTATTATCAATATAACATGCACTATTAGCCATATTTTACTATTATTATCGCTAGAACTATAATAATTATACTTATTACTCCCGACATTATCAATATAACATGCATTATTACCCATATAATGCAGTTATTATCGCTAGAACTGTAATAATTATACTTATTACTTATATTATTATCAATATAACATGCATTATTACCCATATTATGCAGTTATTATCGCTAGAACTATAATAAATATACGTATTACTTTTATTATCATCAATATAACATGCATCATTACCTATATTATGCAGTTATTATCGCTAGAACTATAATAAATATACTTATTACTCCCGATATTATCAATATAACATCCATTATTACCCATATAATGCAGTTATTATCGCTAGAACTGTAATAATTATACTTATTACTTATATTATTATCAATATAACATGCATTATTACCCATATTATGCAGTTATTATCGCTAGAACTATAATAAATATACGTATTACTTTTATTATCATCAATATAACATGAATTATTACCCATATTATGCAGTTATAATCGCTAGAACTATAATAAGTATACTTATTACTTTTATTATTATCAATATAACATGCACTATTAGCCATATTTTACTATTATTATCGCTAGAACTATAATAATTATACTTATTACTCCCGATATTATCAATATAACATGCATTATTACGCATATAATGCAGTTATTATCGCTAGAACTGTAATAATTATACTTATTACTTATATTATTAGCAATATAACGTACATTATTACCCATATAATGCAGTTATTATCGCTAGAACTATAATAAATATACGTATTACTTTTATTATCATCAATATAACATGCATTATTACCCATATTATGCAGTTATTATCGCTAGAACTGTAATAATTATACTTATTACTTATATTATTATCAATATAACATGCATTATTACACATATTATGCAGTTATAATCGCTAGAACTATAATAAATATACTTAGTACTTTTATTATCATCAATATAACATGCATTATTACCCATATTATGCAGTTATAATCGCTAGAACTATAATAAATATACTTAGTACTTTTATTATCATCAATATAACATGCATTATTACCCATATTATGCAGTTATTATCGATAGAACTATAATAAATATACTTATTACTTTTATTATTATCAATATAACATGCACTATTAGCCATATTTTACTATTATTATCGCTAGAACTATAATAATTATACTTATTACTCCCAATATTATCACTATACCATGCATTATTACCCATATAATGCAGTTATTATGGCTAGAACTGTAATAATTATACTTATTACTTATATTGTTAGCAATATAACGTGCATTATTACCCATATTATGCAGTTATTATCGATAGAACTATAATAAATATACTTATTACTTTTATTATTATCAATATAACATGCACTATTAGCCATATTTTACTATTATTATCGCTAGAACTAAAACAATTATACTTATTACTCCCAATATTATCAATATAACATGCGGTATTACCCATATAATGCAGTTATTATCCCTAGAACTGTAATAATTATACTTATTACTTATATTATTATCAATATAACATGCATTATTACTCATATTATGCAGTTATAATCGCTAGAACTATAATAAATATACTTAGTACTTTTATTATTATCAATATAATATGCACTATTAGGCACATTTTACTATTATTATCGCTAGAACTATAATAATTATACTTATTACTCCCAATATTATCAATATAACATGCATTATTACCCATATAATGCAGTTATTATCGCTAGAACTGTAATAATTATACTTATTACTTATATTATTATCAATATAACATGCATTATTACCCATATTATGCAGTTATAATCGCTAGAACTATAATACATATACTTATTACTTTTATTATTATCAATATAACATGCACTATTAGCCATATTTTACTATTATTATCGCAAGAACTCTAATAATTATACTTATTACTCCCGATATTATCAATATAACATCCATTATTACCCATATAATGCAGTTATTATCGCTAGAACTGTAATAATTATACTTATTACTTATATTATTATCAATATAACATGCATTATTACCCATATTATGCAGTTATTATCGCTAGAACTATAATAAATATACGTATTACTTTTATTATCATCAATATAACATGCATTATTACCCATATTATGCAGTTATAATCGCTAGAACTATAATAAATATACTTATTACTTTTATTATTATCAATATAACATGCACTATTAGCCATATTTTACTATTATTATCGCTAGTACTATAATAATTATACTTATTACTCCCGATATTATCAATATAACATGCATTATTACGCATATAATGCAGTTATTATCGATAGAACTGTAATAAATATACTTATTACTTTTATTATTATCAATATAACATGCACTATTAGCCATATTTTACTATTATTATCGCTAGAACTAAAACAATTATACTTATTACTCCCAATATTATCAATATAACATGCGTTATTACCCATATAATGCAGTCATTATCGCTAGAACTGTAATAATTATACTTATTACTTATATTATTAGCAATACAACGTGCATTATTACCCACATTATGCAGTTATTATCGATAGAACTGTAATAAATATACTTATTACTCCCGATATTATCAATATAACATGCATTATTACCCATATAGTGCAATTATTATCGCTAAAACTGTAATAATTATACGTACTACTTATATTGTTAGCAATATAACGTGCATTATTACCCATATTATGCAGTTCTTATTGATAGAACTATAATAAATATACTTATTACTCCCGATATTATCAATATAACATCCATTATTACCCATATAATGCAGTTATTATCGCTAGAACTGTAATAATTATACTTATTACTTATATTATTATCAATATAACATGCATTATTACCCATATTATGCAGTTATAATCGCTAGAACTATAATAAATATACTTAGTACTTTTATTATCATCAATAGAACATGCATTATTACCCATATTATGCAGTTATTATCGACAGAACTATAATAAATATACTTATTACTTTTATTATTATCAATATAACATGCACTATTAGCCATATTTTACTATTATTATCGCTAGAGCTATAATAATTATACTTATTACTCCCGATATTATCAATATAACATGCATTATTACGCATATAATGCAGTTATTATCGATAGAACTGTAATAAATATACTTATTACTTTTATTATTATCAATATAACATGCACTATTAGGCATATTTTACTATTATTATCGCTAGAACTATAATAATTATACTTATTACTCCCAATATTATCAATATAACATGGATTATTACCCATATAATGCAGTTATTATGGCTAGAACTGTAATAATTATACTTATTACTTATATTGTTACCAATATAACGTGCACTATTAGCCATATTTTACTATTATTATCGCTAGAACTATAATAATTATACTTATTACTCCCGATATTATCAATATAACATGGATTATTACGCATATAATGCAGTTATTATCGCTAGAACTGTAATAAATATACTTACTACTTTTATTATCATCAATATGACATGCATTATTACCCATATTATGCAGTTATTATCGATAGAACTATAATAAATATACGTATTACTTTTATTATCATCAATATAACATGCATTATTACCCATATTATGCAGTTATTATCGCTAGAACTGTAATAATTATACTTATTACTTATATTATTATCAATATAACATGCATTATTACCCATATTATGCAGTTATAATCGATAGAACTATAATACATATACTTCTTACTTTTATTATTATCAATATAACATGCACTATTAGCCATATTTTACTATTATTATCGCTAGAACTAAAACAATAATACTTATTACTCCCAATATTATCAATATAACATGCGTTATTACCCATATAATGCAGTTATTATTGCTAGAACTGTAATAATTATACTCATTACTTATATTATTAGCAATACAACGTGCATTATTACCCATATAATGCAGTTATTATCCCTAGAACTGTAATAATTATACTTATTACTTATATTATTATCAATATAACATGCATTATTACTCATATTATGCAGTTATAATCGCTAGAACTATAATAAATATACTTAGTACTTTTATTATTATCAATATAATCTGCACTATTAGGCACATTTTACTATTATTATCGCTCGAACTATAATAATTATACTTATTACTCCCAATATTATCAATATAACATGCATTATTACCCATATAATGCAGTTATTATCGCTAGAACTGTAATAATTATACTTATTACTTATATTATTATCAATATAACATGCATTATTACCCATATTATGCAGTTATAATCGCTAGAACTATAATACATATACTTATTACTTTTATTATTATCAATATAACATGCACTATTAGCCATATTTTACTATTATTATCGCTAGAACTCTAATAATTATACTTATTACTCCCGATATTATCAATATAACATGCATTATTACCCATACAATGCAGTTATTATCGATAGAACTGTAATAAATATACTTATTACTTATATTATTATCAATATAACATGCATTATTACCCATATTATGCAGTTATTATCGCTAGAACTATAATAAATATACGTATTACTTTTATTATCATCAATATAACATGCATCATTACCTATATTATGCAGTTATTATCGCTAGAACTATAATAAATATACTTATTACTCCCGATATTATCAATATAACATCCATTATTACCCATATAATGCAGTTATTATCGCTAGAACTGTAATAATTATACTTATTACTTATATTATTATCAATATAACATGCATTATTACCCATATTATGCAGTTATTATCGCTAGAACTATAATAAATATACGTATTACTTTTATTATCATCAATATAACATGCATTATTACCAATATTATGCAGTTATAATCGCTAGAACTATAATAAATATACTTAGTACTTTTATTATTATCAATATAACATGCACTATTAGGCATATTTTACTATTATTATCGCTAGAACTATAATAATTATACTTATTACTCCCAATATTATCAATATAACATGGATTATTACCCATATAATGCAGTTATTATGGCTAGAACTGTAATAATTATACTTATTACTTATATTGTTACCAATATAACGTGCACTATTAGCCATATTTTACTATTATTATCGCTAGAACTATAATAATTATACTTATTACTCCCGATATTATCAATATAACATGCATTATTACGCATATAATGCAGTTATTATCGCTGGAACTGTAATAAATATACTTACTACTTTTATTATCATCAATATGACATGCATTATTACCCATATTATGCAGTTATTATCGATAGAACTATAATAAATATACGTATTACTTTTATTATCATCAATATAACATGCATTATTACCCATATTATGCAGTTATTATCGCTAGAACTGTAATAATTATACTTATTACTTATATTATTATCAATATAACATGCATTATTACCCATATTATGCAGTTATAATCGATAGAACTATAATACATATACTTCTTACTTTTATTATTATCAATATAACATGCACTATTAGCCATATTTTACTATTATTATCGCTAGAACTAAAACAATAATACTTATTACTCCCAATATTATCAATATAACATGCGTTATTACCCATATAATGCAGTTATTATCGCTAGAACTGTAATAATTATACTCATTACTTATATTATTAGCAATACAACGTGCATTATTACCCATATAATGCAGTTATTATCCCTAGAACTGTAATAATTATACTTATTACTTATATTATTATCAATATAACATGCATTATTACTCATATTATGCAGTTATAATCGCTAGAACTATAATAAATATACTTAGTACTTTTATTATTATCAATATAATCTGCACTATTAGGCACATTTTACTATTATTATCGCTAGAACTATAATAATTATACTTATTACTCCCAATATTATCAATATAACATGCATTATTACCCATATAATGCAGTTATTATCGCTAGAACTGTAATAATTATACTTATTACTTATATTATTATCAATATAACATGCATTATTACCCATATTATGCAGTTATAATCGCTAGAACTATAATACATATACTTATTACTTTTATTATTATCAATATAACATGCACTATTAGCCATATTTTACTATTATTATCGCTAGAACTCTAATAATTATACTTATTACTCCCGATATTATCAATATAACATGCATTATTACCCATACAATGCAGTTATTATCGATAGAACTGTAATAAATATACTTATTACTTATATTATTATCAATATAACATGCATTATTACCCATATTATGCAGTTATTATCGCTAGAACTATAATAAATATACGTATTACTTTTATTATCATCAATATAACATGCATCATTACCTATATTATGCAGTTATTATCGCTAGAACTATAATAAATATACTTATTACTCCCGATATTATCAATATAACATCCATTATTACCCATATAATGCAGTTATTATCGCTAGAACTGTAATAATTATACTTATTACTTATATTATTATCAATATAACATGCATTATTACCCATATAATGCAATTACTATCGCTAGAACTGTAATAATTATACTGATTACTTATATTATTAGCAATATAACGTGCATTATTACCCATATTATGCAGTTATTATTGATAGAACTATAATAAATATACTTATTACTTTTATTATTATCAATATAACATGCATTATTACCTATATTATGCAGTTATAATCGCTAGAACTATAATAAATATACTTATTACTTTTATTATTATCAATATAACATGCACTATTAGCCATATTTTACTATTATTATCGCTAGAACTATAATAATTATACTTATTACTCCCGATATTATCAATATAACATGCATTATTACGCATATAATGCAGTTATTATCGATAGAACTGTAATAAATATACTTATTACTTTTATTATTATCAATATAACATGCACTATTAGCCATATTTTACTATTATTATCGCTAGAACTAAAACAATTATACTTATTACTCCCAATATTATCAATATAACATGCGTTATTACCCATATAATGCAGTTATTATCGCTAGAACTGTAATAATTATACTTATTACTTATATTATTAGCAATACAACGTGCATTATTACCCACATTATGCAGTTATTATCGATAGAACTGTAATAAATATACTTATTACTCCCGATATTATCAATATAACATGCATTATTACCCATATAGTGCAATTATTATCGCTAAAACTGTAATAATTATACGTACTACTTATATTGTTAGCAATATAACGTGCATTATTACCCATATTATGCAGTTCTTATTGACAGAACTATAATAAATATACTTATTACTTTTATTATTATCAATATAACATGCATCATTACCTATATTATGCATTTATTATCGCTAGAACTATAATAAATATACTTATTACTCCCGATATTATCAATATAACATCCATTATTACCCATATAATGCAGTTATTATCGCTAGTACTGTAATAATTATACTTATTACTTATATTATTATCAATATAACATGCATTATTACCCATATTATGCAGTTATTATCGCTAGAACTATAATAAATATACGTATTACTTTTATTATCATCAATATTACATGCATTATTACCCATATTATGCAGTTATTATCGATAGAACTGTAATAAATATACTTATTACTTTTATTATTATCAATATAACATGCACTATTAGCCATATTTTACTATTATTATCGCTAGAACTATAATAATTATACTTATTACTCCCGATATTATCAATATAACATGCATTATTACCCATATTATGCAGTTATAATCGCTAGAACTATAATAAATATACTTAGTACTTTTATTATCATCAATATAACATGCATTATTACCCATATTATGCAGTTATTATCGATAGAACTATAATAAATATACTTATTACTTTTATTATTATCAATATAACATGCACTATTAGCCATATTTTACTATTATTATCGCTAGAACTAAAACAATAATACTTATTACTCCCAATATTATCAATATAACATGCGTTATTACCCATATAATGCAGTTATTATCTCTAGAACTGTAATAATTATACTTATTACTTATATTATTAGCAATACAACGTGCATTATTACCCATATAATGCAGTTATTATCCCTAGAACTGTAATAATTATACTTATTACTTATATTATTATCAATATAACATGCATTATTACTCATATTATGCAGTTATAATCGCTAGAACTATAATAAATATACTTAGTACTTTTATTATTATCAATATAATATGCACTATTAGGCACATTTTACTATTATTATCGCTAGAACTATAATAATTATACTTATTACTCCCAATATTATCAATATAACATGCATTATTACCCATATAATGCAGTTATTATCGCTAGAACTGTAATAATTATACTTATTACTTATATTATTATCAATATAACATGCATTATTACCCATATTATGCAGTTATAATCGCTAGAACTATAATACATATACTTATTACTTTTATTATTATCAATATAACATGCATCATTACCTATATTATGCAGTTATTATCGCTAGAACTATAATAAATATACTTATTACCCCCGATATTATCAATATAACATCCATTATTACCCATATAATGCAGTTATTATCGCTAGAACTGTAACAATTATACTTATTACTTATATTATTATCAATATAACATGCATTATTATCCATATTATGCAGTTATTATCGCTAGAACTATAATAAATATACGTATTACTTTTATTATCATCAATATAACATGCATTATTACCCATATTATGCAGTTATAATCGCTAGAACTATAATAAATATACTTATTACTTTTATTATTATCAATATAACATGCACTATTAGCCATATTTTACTATTATTATCGCTAGAGCTATAATAATTATACTTATTACTCCCGATATTATCAATATAACATGCATTATTACGCATATAATGCAGTTATTATCGATAGAACTGTAATAAATATACCTATTACTTTTAATATTATCAATATAACATGCACTATTAGCCATGTTTTACTATTATTATCGCTAGAACTAAAACAATTATACTTATTACTCCCAATATTATCAATATAACATGCGTTATTACCCATATAATGCAGTCATTATCGCTAGAACTGTAATAATTATACTTATTACTTATATTATTAGCAATACAACGTGCATTATTACCCACATTATGCAGTTATTATCGATAGAACTGTAATAAATATACTTATTACTCCCGATATTATCAATATAACATGCATTGTTACCCATATAGTGCAATTATTATCGCTAAAACTGTAATAATTATACGTACTACTTATATTGTTAGCAATATAAGGTGCATTATCACCCATATTATGCAGTTCTTATTGATAGAACTATAATAAATATACTTATTACTTTTATTATTATCAATATAACATGCATCATTACCTATATTATGCAGTTATTATCGCTAGAACTATAATAAATATACTTATTACTCCCAATATTATCAATATAACATGGATTATTACCCATATAATGCAGTTATTATGGCTAGAACTGTAATAATTATACTTATTACTTATATTGTTACCAATATAACGTGCACTATTAGCCATATTTTACTATTATTATCGCTAGAACTATAATAATTATACTTATTACTCCCGATATTATCAATATAACATGCATTATTACGCATATAATGCAGTTATTATCGCTAGAACTGTAATAAATATACTTACTACTTTTATTATCATCAATATAACATGCATTATTACCCATATTATGCAGTTATTATCGATAGAACTATAATAAATATACGTATTACTTTTATTATTATCAATATAACATGCACTATTAGCCATATTTTACTATTATTATCGCTAGAACTAAAACAATAATACTTATTACTCCCAATATTATCAATATAACATGCGTTATTACCCATATAATGCAGTTATTATCGCTAGAACTGTAATAATTATACTTATTACTTATATTATTATCAATATAACATGCATTATTACCCATATTATGCAGTTATTATCGCTAGAACTATAATAAATATACGTATTACTTTTATTATCATCAATATAACATGCATTATTACCCATATTATGCAGTTATAATCGCTAGAACTATAATAAATATACTTATTACTTTTATTATGATCAATATAACATGCACTATTAGCCATATTTTACTATTATTATCGCTAGTACTATAATAATTATACTTATTACTCCCGATATTATCAATATAACATGCATTATTACGCATATAATGCAGTTATTATCGATAGAACTGTAATAAATATACTTATTACTTTTATTATTATCAATATAACATGCACTATTAGCCATATTTTACTATTATTATCGCTAGAACTCTAATAATTATACTTATTAC
The DNA here is from genome assembly GCA_963576845.1 of Megachile leachella. Classification (NCBI taxonomy): domain Eukaryota; kingdom Metazoa; phylum Arthropoda; class Insecta; order Hymenoptera; family Megachilidae; genus Megachile; species Megachile leachella. The sequence continues at coordinate 1,489,105 of CAUYWW010000280.1, forward strand.
TCCCGATATTATCAATATAACATGCATTATTACCCATACAATGCAGTTATTATCGATAGAACTGTAATAAATATACTTATTACTTATATTATTATCAATATAACATGCATTATTACCCATATTATGCAGTTATTATCGCTAGAACTATAATAAATATACGTATTACTTTTATTATCATCAATATAACATGCATCATTACCTATATTATGCAGTTATTATCGCTAGAACTATAATAAATATACTTATTACTCCCGATATTATCAATATAACATCCATTATTACCCATATAATGCAGTTATTATCGCTAGAACTGTAATAATTATACTTATTACTTATATTATTATCAATATAACATGCATTATTACCCATATTATGCAGTTATTATCGCTAGAACTATAATAAATATACGTATTACTTTTATTATCATCAATATAACATGCATTATTGCCCATATTATGCAGTTATAATCGCTAGAACTATAATAAATATACTTAGTACTTTTATTATTATCAATATAACATGCACTATTAGGCATATTTTACTATTATTATCGCTAGAACTATAATAATTATACTTATTACTCCCAATATTATCAATATAACATGGATTATTACCCATATAATGCAGTTATTATGGCTAGAACTGTAATAATTATACTTATTACTTATATTGTTACCAATATAACGTGCACTATTAGCCATATTTTACTATTATTATCGCTAGAACTATAATAATTATACTTATTACTCCCGATATTATCAATATAACATGCATTATTACGCATATAATGCAGTTATTATCGCTAGAACTGTAATAAATATACTTACTACTTTTATTATCATCAATATGACATGCATTATTACCCATATTATGCAGTTATTATCGATAGAACTATAATAAATATACGTATTACTTTTATTATCATCAATATAACATGCATTATTACCCATATTATGCAGTTATTATCGCTAGAACTGTAATAATTATACTTATTACTTATATTATTATCAATATAACATGCATTATTACCCATATTATGCAGTTATAATCGATAGAACTATAATACATATACTTCTTACTTTTATTATTATCAATATAACATGCACTATTAGCCATATTTTACTATTATTATCGCTAGAACTAAAACAATAATACTTATTACTCCCAATATTATCAATATAACATGCGTTATTACCCATATAATGCAGTTATTATCGCTAGAACTGTAATAATTATACTCATTACTTATATTATTAGCAATACAACGTGCATTATTACCCATATAATGCAGTTATTATCCCTAGAACTGTAATAATTATACTTATTACTTATATTATTATCAATATAACATGCATTATTACTCATATTATGCAGTTATAATCGCTAGAACTATAATAAATATACTTAGTACTTTTATTATTATCAATATAATCTGCACTATTAGGCACATTTTACTATTATTATCGCTAGAACTATAATAATTATACTTATTACTCCCAATATTATCAATATAACATGCATTATTACCCATATAATGCAGTTATTATCGCTAGAACTGTAATAATTATACTTATTACTTATATTATTATCAATATAACATGCATTATTACCCATATTATGCAGTTATAATCGCTAGAACTATAATACATATACTTATTACTTTTATTATTATCAATATAACATGCACTATTAGCCATATTTTACTATTATTATCGCTAGAACTCTAATAATTGTACTTATTACTCCCGATATTATCAATATAACATGCATTATTACCCATACAATGCAGTTATTATCGATAGAACTGTAATAAATATACCTATTACTTTTAATATTATCAATATAACATGCACTATTAGCCATGTTTTACTATTATTATCGCTAGAACTAAAACAATTATACTTATTACTCCCAATATTATCAATATAACATGCGTTATTACCCATATAATGCAGTCATTATCGCTAGAACTGTAATAATTATACTTATTACTTATATTATTAGCAATACAACGTGCATTATTACCCACATTATGCAGTTATTATCGATAGAACTGTAATAAATATACTTATTACTCCCGATATTATCAATATAACATGCATTGTTACCCATATAGTGCAATTATTATCGCTAAAACTGTAATAATTATACGTACTACTTATATTGTTAGCAATATAAGGTGCATTATCACCCATATTATGCAGTTCTTATTGATAGAACTATAATAAATATACTTATTACTTTTATTATTATCAATATAACATGCATCATTACCTATATTATGCAGTTATTATCGCTAGAACTATAATAAATATACTTATTACTCCCAATATTATCAATATAACATGGATTATTACCCATATAATGCAGTTATTATGGCTAGAACTGTAATAATTATACTTATTACTTATATTGTTACCAATATAACGTGCACTATTAGCCATATTTTACTATTATTATCGCTAGAACTATAATAATTATACTTATTACTCCCGATATTATCAATATAACATGCATTATTACGCATATAATGCAGTTATTATCGCTAGAACTGTAATAAATATACTTACTACTTTTATTATCATCAATATAACATGCATTATTACCCATATTATGCAGTTATTATCGATAGAACTATAATAAATATACGTATTACTTTTATTATTATCAATATAACATGCACTATTAGCCATATTTTACTATTATTATCGCTAGAACTAAAACAATAATACTTATTACTCCCAATATTATCAATATAACATGCGTTATTACCCATATAATGCAGTTATTATCGCTAGAACTGTAATAATTATACTTATTACTTATATTATTATCAATATAACATGCATTATTACCCATATTATGCAGTTATTATCGCTAGAACTATAATAAATATACGTATTACTTTTATTATCATCAATATAACATGCATTATTACCCATATTATGCAGTTATAATCGCTAGAACTATAATAAATATACTTATTACTTTTATTATGATCAATATAACATGCACTATTAGCCATATTTTACTATTATTATCGCTAGTACTATAATAATTATACTTATTACTCCCGATATTATCAATATAACATGCATTATTACGCATATAATGCAGTTATTATCGATAGAACTGTAATAAATATACTTATTACTTTTATTATTATCAATATAACATGCACTATTAGCCATATTTTACTATTATTATCGCTAGAACTCTAATAATTATACTTATTACTCCCGATATTATCAATATAACATGCATTATTACCCATACAATGCAGTTATTATCGATAGAACTGTAATAAATATACTTATTACTTATATTATTATCAATATAACATGCATTATTACCCATATTATGCAGTTATTATCGCTAGAACTATAATAAATATACGTATTACTTTTATTATCATCAATATAACATGCATCATTACCTATATTATGCAGTTATTATCGCTAGAACTATAATAAATATACTTATTACTCCCGATATTATCAATATAACATCCATTATTACCCATATAATGCAGTTATTATCGCTAGAACTGTAATAATTATACTTATTACTTATATTATTATCAATATAACATGCATTATTACCCATATTATGCAGTTATTATCGCTAGAACTATAATAAATATACGTATTACTTTTATTATCATCAATATAACATGCATTATTGCCCATATTATGCAGTTATAATCGCTAGAACTATAATAAATATACTTAGTACTTTTATTATTATCAATATAACATGCACTATTAGGCATATTTTACTATTATTATCGCTAGAACTATAATAATTATACTTATTACTCCCAATATTATCAATATAACATGGATTATTACCCATATAATGCAGTTATTATGGCTAGAACTGTAATAATTATACTTATTACTTATATTGTTACCAATATAACGTGCACTATTAGCCATATTTTACTATTATTATCGCTAGAACTATAATAATTATACTTATTACTCCCGATATTATCAATATAACATGCATTATTACGCATATAATGCAGTTATTATCGCTAGAACTGTAATAAATATACTTACTACTTTTATTATCATCAATATGACATGCATTATTACCCATATTATGCAGTTATTATCGATAGAACTATAATAAATATACGTATTACTTTTATTATCATCAATATAACATGCATTATTACCCATATTATGCAGTTATTATCGCTAGAACTGTAATAATTATACTTATTACTTATATTATTATCAATATAACATGCATTATTACCCATATTATGCAGTTATAATCGATAGAACTATAATACATATACTTCTTACTTTTATTATTATCAATATAACATGCACTATTAGCCATATTTTACTATTATTATCGCTAGAACTAAAACAATAATACTTATTACTCCCAATGTTATCAATATAACATGCGTTATTACCCATATAATGCAGTTATTATCGCTAGAACTGTAATAATTATACTCATTACTTATATTATTAGCAATACAACGTGCATTATTACCCATATAATGCAGTTATTATCCCTAGAACTGTAATAATTATACTTATTACTTATATTATTATCAATATAACATGCATTATTACTCATATTATGCAGTTATAATCGCTAGAACTATAATAAATATACTTAGTACTTTTATTATTATCAATATAATCTGCACTATTAGGCACATTTTACTATTATTATCGCTAGAACTATAATAATTATACTTATTACTCCCAATATTATCAATATAACATGCATTATTACCCATATAATGCAGTTATTATCGCTAGAACTGTAATAATTATACTTATTACTTATATTATTATCAATATAACATGCATTATTACCCATATTATGCAGTTATAATCGCTAGAACTATAATACATATACTTATTACTTTTATTATTATCAATATAACATGCACTATTAGCCATATTTTACTATTATTATCGCTAGAACTCTAATAATTGTACTTATTACTCCCGATATTATCAATATAACATGCATTATTACCCATACAATGCAGTTATTATCGATAGAACTGTAATAAATATACTTATTACTTATATTATTATCAATATAACATGCATTATTACCCATATTATGCAGCTATTATCGCTAGAACTATAATAAATATACGTATTACTTTTATTATCATCAATATAACATGCATCATTACCTATATTATGCAGTTATTATCGCTAGAACTATAATAAATATACTTATTACTCCCGATATTATCAATATAACATCCATTATTACCCATATAATGCAGTTATTATCGCTAGAACTGTAATAATTATACTTATTACTTTTATTATCATCAATATAACATGCATTATTACCCATATAATGCAATTACTATCGCTAGAACTGTAATAATTATACTGATTACTTATATTATTAGCAATATAACGTGCATTATTACCCATATTATGCAGTTATTATTGATAGAACTATAATAAATATACTTATTACTTTTATTATTATCAATATAACATGCATTATTACCTATATTATGCAGTTATAATCGCTAGAACTATAATAAATATACTTATTACTTTTATTATTATCAATATAACATGCACTATTAGCCATATTTTACTATTATTATCGCTAGAACTATAATAATTATACTTATTACTCCCGATATTATCAATATAACATGCATTATTACGCATATAATGCAGTTATTATCGATAGAACTGTAATAAATGTACTTATTACTTTTATTATTATCAATATAACATGCACTATTAGCCATATTTTACTATTATTATCGCTAGAACTAAAACAATTATACTTATTACTCCCAATATTATCAATATAACATGCGTTATTACCCATATAATGCAGTTATTATCGCTAGAACTGTAATAATTATACTTATTACTTATATTATTAGCAATACAACGTGCATTATTACCCACATTATGCAGTTATTATCGATAGAACTGTAATAAATATACTTATTACTCCCGATATTATCAATATAACATGCATTATTACCCATATAGTGCAATTATTATCGCTAAAACTGTAATAATTATACGTACTACTTATATTGTTAGCAATATAACGTGCATTATTACCCATATTATGCAGTTCTTATTGACAGAACTATAATAAATATACTTATTACTTTTATTATTATCAATATAACATGCATCATTACCTATATTATGCATTTATTATCGCTAGAACTATAATAAATATACTTATTACTCCCGATATTATCAATATAACATCCATTATTACCCATATAATGCAGTTATTATCGCTAGAACTGTAATAATTATACTTATTACTTATATTATTATCAATATAACATGCATTATTACCCATATTATGCAGTTATTATCGCTAGAACTATAATAAATATACGTATTACTTTTATTATCATCAATATTACATGCATTATTACCCATATTATGCAGTTATTATCGATAGAACTGTAATAAATATACTTATTACTTTTATTATTATCAATATAACATGCACTATTAGCCATATTTTACTATTATTATCGCTAGAACTATAATAATTATACTTATTACTCCCGATATTATCAATATAACATGCATTATTACCCATATTATGCAGTTATAATCGCTAGAACTATAATAAATATACTTAGTACTTTTATTATCATCAATATAACATGCGTTATTACCCATATAATGCAGTTATTATCTCTAGAACTGTAATAATTATACTTATTACTTATATTATTAGCAATACAACGTGCATTATTACCCATATAATGCAGTTATTATCCCTAGAACTGTAATAATTATACTTATTACTTATATTATTATCAATATAACATGCATTATTACTCATATTATGCAGTTATAATCGCTAGAACTATAATAAATATACTTAGTACTTTTATTATTATCAATATAATATGCACTATTAGGCACATTTTACTATTATTATCGCTAGAACTATAATAATTATACTTATTACTCCCAATATTATCAATATAACATGCATTATTACCCATATAATGCAGTTATTATCGCTAGAACTGTAATAATTATACTTATTACTTATATTATTATCAATATAACATGCATTATTACCCATATTATGCAGTTATAATCGCTAGAACTATAATACATATACTTATTACTTTTATTATTATCAATATAACATGCATCATTACCTATATTATGCAGTTATTATCGCTAGAACTATAATAAATATACTTATTACCCCCGATATTATCAATATAACATCCATTATTACCCATATAATGCAGTTATTATCGCTAGAACTGTAACAATTATACTTATTACTTATATTATTATCAATATAACATGCATTATTATCCATATTATGCAGTTATTATCGCTAGAACTATAATAAATATACGTATTACTTTTATTATCATCAATATAACATGCATTATTACCCATATTATGCAGTTATAATCGCTAGAACTATAATAAATATACTTATTACTTTTATTATTATCAATATAACATGCACTATTAGCCATATTTTACTATTATTATCGCTAGAGCTATAATAATTATACTTATTACTCCCGATATTATCAATATAACATGCATTATTACGCATATAATGCAGTTATTATCGATAGAACTGTAATAAATATACTTATTACTTTTAATATTATCAATATAACATGCACTATTAGCCATATTTTACTATTATTATCGCTAGAACTAAAACAATTATACTTATTACTCCCAATATTATCAATATAACATGCGTTATTACCCATATAATGCAGTCATTATCGCTAGAACTGTAATAATTATACTTATTACTTATATTATTAGCAATACAACGTGCATTATTACCCACATTATGCAGTTATTATCGATAGAACTGTAATAAATATACTTATTACTCCCGATATTATCAATATAACATGCATTGTTACCCATATAGTGCAATTATTATCGCTAAAACTGTAATAATTATACGTACTACTTATATTGTTAGCAATATAAGGTGCATTATCACCCATATTATGCAGTTCTTATTGATAGAACTATAATAAATATACTTATTACTTTTATTATTATCAATATAACATGCATCATTACCTATATTATGCAGTTATTATCGCTAGAACTATAATAAATATACTTATTACTCCCAATATTATCAATATAACATGGATTATTACCCATATAATGCAGTTATTATGGCTAGAACTGTAATAATTATACTTATTACTTATATTGTTACCAATATAACGTGCACTATTAGCCATATTTTACTATTATTATCGCTAGAACTATAATAATTATACTTATTACTCCCGATATTATCAATATAACATGCATTATTACGCATATAATGCAGTTATTATCGATAGAACTGTAATAAATATACTTATTACTTTTATTATTATCAATATAACATGCACTATTAGCCATATTTTACTATTATTATCGCTAGAACTAAAACAATTATACTTATTACTCCCAATGTTATCAATATAACATGCATTATTACCCATATAATGCAGTTATTATCGCTAGAACTGTAATAATTGTACTTATTACTTATATTATTATCAATATAACATGCATTATTACCCATATTATGCAGTTATAATCGCTAGAACTATAATACATATACTTATTACTTTTATTATTATCAATATAACATGCACTATTAGCCAAATTTTACTATTATTATCGCTAGAACTATAATAATTATACTTATTATTCCCGATATTATCAATATAACATGCATTATTACCCATATTATGCAGTTATTATCGATAGAACTGTAATAAATATACTTATTACTTTTATTATTATCAATATAACATGCACTATTAGCCATATTTTACTATTATTATCGCTAGAACTATAATAATTATACTTATTACTCCCGATATTATCAATATAACATGCATTATTACGCATATAATGCAGTTATTATCGCTAGAACTGTAATAAATATACTTACTACTTTTATTATCATCAATATAACATGCATTATTACCCATATTATGCAGTTATTATCGATAGAACTATAATAAATATACTTATTACTTTTATTATTATCAATATAACATGCACTATTAGCCATATTTTACTATTATTATCGCTAGAACTATAATAATTATACTTATTACTCCCGATATTATCAATATAACATGCATTATTACCCATATAATGCAGTTATTATCGCTAGAACTGTAATAATTATACTTATTACTTATATTATTATCAATATAACATGCATTATTACCCATATTATGCAGTTATTATCGCTAGAACTATAATAAATATACGTATTACTTTTATTATCATCAATATAACATGCATTATTACCCATATTATGCAGTTATAATCGCTAGACTATAATAAATATACTCATTACTTTTATTATTATCAATATAACATGCACTATTAGCCATATTTTACTATTATTATCGCTAGAACTACAATAATTATACTTATTACTCCCGATATTATCAATATAACATGCATTATTACGCATATTACGCAGTTATTATCGATAGAACTATAATAAATATACCTATTACTTTTATTATTATCAATATAACATGCACTATTAGCCATATTTTACTATTATTATCGCTAGAACTAAAACAATAATACTTATTACTCCCAATATTATCAATATAACATGCTTTATTACCCATATAATGCAGTTATTATCGCTAGAACTGTAATAATTATACTTATTACTTATATTATTAGCAATACAACGTGCATTATTACCCATATAATGCAGTTATTATCGCTAGAACTGTAATAATTATACTTATTACTTATATTATTATCAATATAACATGCATTATTACTCATATTATGCAGTCATAATCGCTAGAACTATAATAAATATACTTAGTACTTTTATTATTATCAATATAATATGCACTATTAGGAACATTTTACTATTATTATCGCTAGAACTATAATAATTATACTTATTACTCCCAATGTTATCAATATAACATGCATTATTACCCATATAATGCAGTTATTATCGCTAGAACCGTAATAATTATACTTATTACTTATATTATTATCAATATAACATGCATTATTACCCATATTATGCAGTTATAATCGCTAGAACTATAATACATATACTTATTACTTTTATTATTATCAATATAACATGCACTATTAGCCATATTTTACTATTATTATCGCTAGAACTCTAATAATTATACTTATTACTCCCGATATTATCAATATAACATGCATTATTACCCATATAATGCAGTTATTATCGCTAGAACTGTAATAATTATACTTATTACTTATATTATTATCAATATAACATGCATTATTACCCATATTATGCAGTTATTATCGCTAGAACTATAATAAATATACGTATTACTTTTATTATCATCAATATAACATGCATTATTACCCATATTATGCAATTATTATCGCTAGAACTGTAATAATTATACTTATTACTTATATTATTATCAATATAACAAGCATTATTACCCATATTATGCAGTTATTATCGATAGAACTATAATAAATATACTTATTACTTTTATTATTATCAATATAACATGCACTATTAGCCATATTTTACTATTATTATCGCTAGAACTATAATAATTATACTTATTACTCCCGATATTATCAATATAACATGCATTATTACCCATATAATGCAGTTATTACCGCTAGAACTGTAATAATTCTACTTATTACTTACATTATTAGCAATATAACGTGCATTATTACCCATATAATGGAGTTATTATCGCTAGAACTGTAATAATTATACTTATTACTTATATTATTCTCAATATAACATGCATTATTACCCATATTATGCAGTTATAATCGCTAGAACTATAATAAATATACTTACTACTTTTATTATCATCAATATAACATGCATTATTACCCATATTATGCAGTTATTATCGATAGAACTATAATAAATATACTTATTACTTTTATTATTATCAATATAACATGCACTATTAGCCATATTTTACTATTATTATCGCTAGAACTATAATAATTATACTTATTGTTCCCGATATTATCAATATAACATGCATTATTACCCATATTATGCAGTTATTATCGATAGAACTGTAATAAATATACCTATTACTTTTATTATTATCAATATAACATGCACTATTAGCCATATTTTACTATTATTATCGCTAGAACTATAATAATTATACTTATTATTCCCGATATTATCAATATAACATGCATTATTACCCATATAATGCAGTTATTATCGCTAGAACTGTAATAATTATACTTATTACTTATATTATTATCAATATAACAAGCATTATTACTCATATTATGCAGTTATTATCGATAGAACTATAATAAATATACGTATTACTTTTATTATCATCAATATAACATGCATTATTACCCATATTATGCAGTTATTATCGCTAGAACTGTAATAAATATACTTATTACTTATATTATTATCAATATAACATGCATTATTACTCATATTATGCAGTTATAATCGCTAGAACTATAATAAATATACTTAGTACTTTTATTATTATCAATATAATATGCACTATTAGGCACATTTTACTATTATTATCGCTAGAACTAAAACAATAATACTTATTACTCCCAATATTATCAATATAACATGCGTTATTACCCATATAATGCAGTTATTATCGCTAGAACTGTAATAATTATACTTATTACTTATATTATTATTAATATAACATGCATTATTACCCATATTATGCAGTTATTATCGCTAGAACTATAATAAATATACGTATTACTTTTATTATCATCAATATAACATGCATTATTACCCATATTATGCAGTTATTATCGATAGAACTATAATAAATATACTTATTACTTTTATTATTATCAATATAACATGCACTATTAGCCATATTTTACTATTATTATCGCTAGAACTAAAACAATTATACTTATTACTCCCAATATTATCAATATAACATGCGTTATTACCCATATAATGCAGTTATTATCGCTAGAACTGTAATAATTATACTTATTACTTATATTATTAGCAATACAACGTGCATTATTACCCATATAATGCAGTTATTATCGCAAGAACTGTAATAATTATACTTATTACTTATATTATTATCAATATAACATGCATTATTACCCATATTATGCAGTTATTATCGCTAGAACTATAATAAATATACGTATTACTTTTATTATCATCAATATAACATGCATTATTACCCATATTATGCAGTTATAATCGCTAGACTATAATAAATATACTCATTACTTTTATTATTATCAATATAACATGCACTATTAGCCATATTTTACTATTATTATCGCTAGAACTACAATAATTATACTTATTACTCCCGATATTATCAATATAACATGCATTATTACGCATATTACGCAGTTATTATCGATAGAACTATAATAAATATACCTATTACTTTTATTATTATCAATATAACATGCACTATTAGCCATATTTTACTATTATTATCGCTAGAACTAAAACAATAATACTTATTACTCCCAATATTATCAATATAACATGCGTTATTACCCATATAATGCAGTTATTATCGCTAGAACTGTAATAATTATACTTATTACTTATATTATTAGCAATACAACGTGCATTATTACCCATATAATGCAGTTATTATCGCTAGAACTGTAATAATTATACTTATTACTTATATTATTATCAATATAACATGCATTATTACTCATATTATGCAGTCATAATCGCTAGAACTATAATAAATATACTTAGTACTTTTATTATTATCAATATAATATGCACTATTAGGCACATTTTACTATTATTATCGCTAGAACTATAATAATTATACTTATTACTCCCAATGTTATCAATATAACATGCATTATTACCCATATAATGCAGTTATTATCGCTAGAACCGTAATAATTATACTTATTGCTTATATTATTATCAATATAACATGCATTATTACCCATATTATGCAGTTATAATCGCTAGAACTATAATACATATACTTATTACTTTTATTATTATCAATATAACATGCACTATTAGCCATATTTTACTATTATTATCGCTAGAACTCTAATAATTATACTTATTACTCCCGATATTATCAATATAACATGCATTATTACCCATATAATGCAGTTATTATCGCTAGAACTGTAATAATTATACTTATTACTTATATTATTATCAATATAACATGCATTATTACCCATATTATGCAGTTATTATCGCTAGAACTATAATAAATATACGTATTACTTTTATTATCATCAATATAACATGCATTATTACCCATATTATGCAATTATTATCGCTAGAACTGTAATAATTATACTTATTACTCCCGATATTATCAATATAACATGCATTATTACCCATATAATGCAGTTATTATCGCTAGAACTGTAATAATTCTACTTATTACTTACATTATTAGCAATATAACGTGCATTATTACCCATATAATGGAGTTATTATCGCTAGAACTGTAATAATTATACTTATTACTTATATTATTCTCAATATAACATGCATTATTACCCATATTATGCAGTTATAATCGCTAGAACTATAATAAATATACTTACTACTTTTATTATCATCAATATAACATGCATTATTACCCATATTATGCAGTTATTATCGATAGAACTATAATAAATATACTTATTACTTTTATTATTATCAATATAACATGCACTATTAGCCATATTTTACTATTATTATCGCTAGAACTATAATAATTATACTTATTATTCCCGATATTATCAATATAACATGCATTATTACCCATATTATGCAGTTATTATCGATAGAACTGTAATAAATATACCTATTACTTTTATTATTATCAATATAACATGCACTATTAGCCATATTTTACTATTATTATCGCTAGAACTATAATAATTATACTTATTATTCCCGATATTATCAATATAACATGCATTATTACCCATATAATGCAGTTATTATCGCTAGAACTGTAATAATTATACTTATTACTTATATTATTATCAATATAACAAGCATTATTACTCATATTATGCAGTTATTATCGCTAGAACTATAATAAATATACGTATTACTTTTATTATCATCAATATAACACGCATTATTACCCATATTATGCAGTTATTATCGCTAGAACTGTAATAAATATACTTATTACTTATATTATTATCAATATAACATGCATTATTACTCATATTATGCAGTTATAATCGCTAGAACTATAATAAATATACTTAGTACTTTTATTATTATCAATATAATATGCACTATTAGGCACATTTTACTATTATTATCGCTAGAACTAAAACAATAATACTTATTACTCCCAATATTATCAATATAACATGCGTTATTACCCATATAATGCAGTTATTATCGCTAGAACTGTAATAATTATACTTATTACTTATATTATTATTAATATAACATGCATTATTACCCATATTATGCAGTTATTATCGCTAGAACTATAATAAATATACGTATTACTTTTATTATCATCAATATAACATGCATTATTACCCATATTATGCAGTTATTATCGATAGAACTATAATAAATATACTTATTACTTTTATTATTATCAATATAACATGCACTATTAGCCATATTTTACTATTATTATCGCTAGAACTAAAACAATTATACTTATTACTCCCAATATTATCAATATAACATGCGTTATTACCCATATAATGCAGTTATTATCGCTAGAACTGTAATAATTATACTTATTACTTATATTATTAGCAATACAACGTGCATTATTACCCATATAATGCAGTTATTATCGCAAGAACTGTAATAATTATACTTATTACTTATATTATTATCAATATAACATGCATTATTACCCATATTATGCAGTTATAATCGCTAGAACTATAATAAATATACTTAGTACTTTTATTATTATCAATATAACATGCACTATTAGGCATATTTTACTATTATTATCGCTAGAACTATAATAATTATACTTATTACTCCCAATATTATCAATATAACATGCATTATTACCCATATTATGCAGTTATAATCGCTAGAACTATAATACATATACTTATTACTTTTATTATTATCAATATAACATGCACTATTAGCCATATTTTACTATTATTATCGCTAGAACTCTAATAATTATACTTATTACTCCCGATATTATCAATATAACATGCATTATTACCCATATAATGCAGTTATTATCGCTAGAACTGTAATAATTATACTTATTACTTATATTATTATCAATATAACATGCATTATTACCCATATTATGCAGTTATTATCGCTAGAACTATAATAAATATACGTATTACTTTTATTATCATCAATATAACATGCATTATTACCCATATTATGCAGTTATAATCGCTAGACTATAATAAATATACTCATTACTTTTATTATTATCAATATAACATGCACTATTAGCCATATTTTACTATTATTATCGCTAGAACTACAATAATTATACTTATTACTCCCGATATTATCAATATAACATGCATTATTACGCATATTACGCAGTTATTATCGATAGAACTATAATAAATATACCTATTACTTTTATTATTATCAATATAACATGCACTATTAGCCATATTTTACTATTATTATCGCTAGAACTAAAACAATAATACTTATTACTCCCAATATTATCAATATAACATGCGTTATTACCCATATAATGCAGTTATTATCGCTAGAACTGTAATAATTATACTTATTACTTATATTATTAGCAATACAACGTGCATTATTACCCATATAATGCAGTTATTATCGCTAGAACTGTAATAATTATACTTATTACTTATATTATTATCAATATAACATGCATTATTACTCATATTATGCAGTCATAATCGCTAGAACTATAATAAATATACTTAGTACTTTTATTATTATCAATATAATATGCACTATTAGCCATATTTTACTATTATTATCGCTAGAACTCTAATAATTATACTTATTACTCCCGATATTATCAATATAACATGCATTATTACCCATATAATGCAGTTATTATCGCTAGAACTGTAATAATTATACTTATTACTTATATTATTATCAATATAACATGCATTATTACCCATATTATGCAGTTATTATCGCTAGAACTATAATAAATATACGTATTACTTTTATTATCATCAATATAACATGCATTATTACCCATATTATGCAATTATTATCGCTAGAACTGTAATAATTATACTTATTACTTATATTATTATCAATATAACAAGCATTATTACCCATATTATGCAGTTATTATCGATAGAACTATAATAAATATACTTATTACTTTTATTATTATCAATATAACATGCACTATTAGCCATATTTTACTATTATTATCGCTAGAACTATAATAATTATACTTATTACTCCCGATATTATCAATATAACATGCATTATTACCCATATAATGCAGTTATAACCGCTAGAACTGTAATAATTCTACTTATTACTTACATTATTAGCAATATAACGTGCATTATTACCCATATAATGGAGTTATTATCGCTAGAACTGTAATAATTATACTTATTACTTATATTATTCTCAATATAACATGCATTATTACCCATATTATGCAGTTATAATCGCTAGAACTATAATAAATATACTTACTACTTTTATTATCATCAATATAACATGCATTATTACCCATATTATGCAGTTATTATCGATAGAACTATAATAAATATACTTATTACTTTTATTATTATCAATATAACATGCACTATTAGCCATATTTTACTATTATTATCGCTAGAACTATAATAATTATACTTATTGTTCCCGATATTATCAATATAACATGCATTATTACCCATATTATGCAGTTATTATCGATAGAACTGTAATAAATATACCTATTACTTTTATTATTATCAATATAACATGCACTATTAGCCATATTTTACTATTATTATCGCTAGAACTATAATAATTATACTTATTATTCCCGATATTATCAATATAACATGCATTATTACCCATATAATGCAGTTATTATCGCTAGAACTGTAATAATTATACTTATTACTTATATTATTATCAATATAACAAGCATTATTACTCATATTATGCAGTTATTATCGCTAGAACTATAATAAATATACGTATTACTTTTATTATCATCAATATAACATGCATTATTACCCATATTATGCAGTTATTATCGCTAGAACTGTAATAAATATACTTATTACTTATATTATTATCAATATAACATGCATTATTACTCATATTATGCAGTTATAATCGCTAGAACTATAATAAATATACTTAGTACTTTTATTATTATCAATATAATATGCACTATTAGGCACATTTTACTATTATTATCGCTAGAACTAAAACAATAATACTTATTACTCCCAATATTATCAATATAACATGCGTTATTACCCATATAATGCAGTTATTATCGCTAAAACTGTAATAATTATACTTATTACTTATATTATTATTAATATAACATGCATTATTACCCATATTATGCAGTTATTATCGCTAGAACTATAATAAATATACGTATTACTTTTATTATCATCAATATAACATGCATTATTACCCATATTATGCAGTTATTATCGATAGAACTATAATAAATATACTTATTACTTTTATTATTATCAATATAACATGCACTATTAGCCATATTTTACTATTATTATCGCTAGAACTAAAACAATTATACTTATTACTCCCAATATTATCAATATAACATGCGTTATTACCCATATAATGCAGTTATTATCGCTAGAACTGTAATAATTATACTTATTACTTATATTATTAGCAATACAACGTGCATTATTACCCATATAATGCAGTTATTATCGCAAGAACTGTAATAATTATACTTATTACTTATATTATTATCAATATAACATGCATTATTACCCATATTATGCAGTTATTATCGCTAGAACTATAATAAATATACGTATTACTTTTATTATCATCAATATAACATGCATTATTACCCATATTATGCAGTTATAATCGCTAGACTATAATAAATATACTCATTACTTTTATTATTATCAATATAACATGCACTATTAGCCATATTTTACTATTATTATCGCTAGAACTACAATAATTATACTTATTACTCCCGATATTATCAATATAACATGCATTATTACGCATATTACGCAGTTATTATCGATAGAACTATAATAAATATACCTATTACTTTTATTATTATCAATATAACATGCACTATTAGCCATATTTTACTATTATTATCGCTAGAACTAAAACAATAATACTTATTACTCCCAATATTATCAATATAACATGCGTTATTACCCATATAATGCAGTTATTATCGCTAGAACTGTAATAATTATACTTATTACTTATATTATTAGCAATACAACGTGCATTATTACCCATATAATGCAGTTATTATCGCTAGAACTGTAATAATTATACTTATTACTTATATTATTATCAATATAACATGCATTATTACTCATATTATGCAGTCATAATCGCTAGAACTATAATAAATATACTTAGTACTTTTATTCTTATCAATATAATATGCACTATTAGGCACATTTTACTATTATTATCGCTAGAACTATAATAATTATACTTATTACTCCCAATGTTATCAATATAACATGCATTATTACCCATATAATGCAGTTATTATCGCTAGAACCGTAATAATTATACTTATTACTTATATTATTATCAATATAACATGCATTATTACCCATATTATGCAGTTATAATCGCTAGAACTATAATACATATACTTATTACTTTTATTATTATCAATATAACATGCACTATTAGCCATATTTTACTATTATTATCGCTAGAACTCTAATAATTATACTTATTACTCCCGATATTATCAATATAACATGCATTATTACCCATATAATGCAGTTATTATCGCTAGAACTGTAATAATTATACTTATTACTTATATTATTATCAATATAACATGCATTATTACCCATATTATGCAGTTATTATCGCTAGAACTATAATAAATATACGTATTACTTTTATTATCATCAATATAACATGCATTATTACCCATATTATGCAATTATTATCGCTAGAACTGTAATAATTATACTTATTACTTATATTATTATCAATATAACAAGCATTATTACCCATATTATGCAGTTATTATCGATAGAACTATAATAAATATACTTATTACTTTTATTATTATCAATATAACATGCACTATTAGCCATATTTTACTATTATTATCGCTAGAACTATAATAATTATACTTATTACTCCCGATATTATCAATATAACATGCATTATTACCCATATTATGCAGTTATAATCGCTAGACCTATAATAAATATACTTACTACTTTTATTATCATCAATATAACATGCATTATTACCCATATTATGCAGTTATTATCGATAGAACTATAATAAATATACTTATTACTTTTATTATTATCAATATAACATGCACTATTAGCCATATTTTACTATTATTATCGCTAGAACTATAATAATTATACTTATTATTCCCGATATTATCAATATAACATGCATTATTACCCATATTATGCAGTTATTATCGATAGAACTGTAATAAATATACCTATTACTTTTATTATTATCAATATAACATGCACTATTAGCCATATTTTACTATTATTATCGCTAGAACTATAATAATTATACTTATTATTCCCGATATTATCAATATAACATGCATTATTACCCATATAATGCAGTTATTATCGCTAGAACTGTAATAATTATACTTATTACTTATATTATTATCAATATAACAAGCATTATTACTCATATTATGCAGTTATTATCGCTAGAACTATAATAAATATACGTATTACTTTTATTATCATCAATATAACATGCATTATTACCCATATTATGCAGTTATTATCGCTAGAACTGTAATAAATATACTTATTACTTATATTATTATCAATATAACATGCATTATTACTCATATTATGCAGTTATAATCGCTAGAACTATAATAAATATACTTAGTACTTTTATTATTATCAATATAATATGCACTATTAGGCACATTTTACTATTATTATCGCTAGAACTAAAACAATAATACTTATTACTCCCAATATTATCAATATAACATGCGTTATTACCCATATAATGCAGTTATTATCGCTAGAACTGTAATAATTATACTTATTACTTATATTATTATTAATATAACATGCATTATTACCCATATTATGCAGTTATTATCGCTAGAACTATAATAAATATACGTATTACTTTTATTATCATCAATATAACATGCATTATTACCCATATTATGCAGTTATTATCGATAGAACTATAATAAATATACTTATTACTTTTATTATTATCAATATAACATGCACTATTAGCCATATTTTACTATTATTATCGCTAGAACTAAAACAATTATACTTATTACTCCCAATATTATCAATATAACATGCGTTATTACCCATATAATGCAGTTATTATCGCTAGAACTGTAATAATTATACTTATTACTTATATTATTAGCAATACAACGTGCATTATTACCCATATAATGCAGTTATTATCGCAAGAACTGTAATAATTATACTTATTACTTATATTATTATCAATATAACATGCATTATTACCCATATTATGCAGTTATAATCGCTAGAACTATAATAAATATACTTAGTACTTTTATTATTATCAATATAACATGCACTATTAGGCATATTTTACTATTATTATCGCTAGAACTATAATAATTATACTTATTACTCCCAATATTATCAATATAACATGCATTATTACCCATATTATGCAGTTATAATCGCTAGAACTATAATACATATACTTATTACTTTTATTATTATCAATATAACATGCACTATTAGCCATATTTTACTATTATTATCGCTAGAACTCTAATAATTATACTTATTACTCCCGATATTATCAATATAACATGCATTATTACCCATATAATGCAGTTATTATCGCTAGAACTGTAATAATTATACTTATTACTTATATTATTATCAATATAACATGCATTATTACCCATATTATGCAGTTATTATCGCTAGAACTATAATAAATATACGTATTACTTTTATTATCATCAATATAACATGCATTATTACCCATATTATGCAGTTATAATCGCTAGACTATAATAAATATACTCATTACTTTTATTATTATCAATATAACATGCACTATTAGCCATATTTTACTATTATTATCGCTAGAACTACAATAATTATACTTATTACTCCCGATATTATCAATATAACATGCATTATTACGCATATTACGCAGTTATTATCGATAGAACTATAATAAATATACCTATTACTTTTATTATTATCAATATAACATGCACTATTAGCCATATTTTACTATTATTATCGCTAGAACTAAAACAATAATACTTATTACTCCCAATATTATCAATATAACATGCGTTATTACCCATATAATGCAGTTATTATCGCTAGAACTGTAATAATTATACTTATTACTTATATTATTAGCAATACAACGTGCATTATTACCCATATAATGCAGTTATTATCGCTAGAACTGTAATAATTATACTTATTACTTATATTATTATCAATATAACATGCATTATTACTCATATTATGCAGTCATAATCGCTAGAACTATAATAAATATACTTAGTACTTTTATTATTATCAATATAATATGCACTATTAGGCACATTTTACTATTATTATCGCTAGAACTATAATAATTATACTTATTACTCCCAATGTTATCAATATAACATGCATTATTACCCATATAATGCAGTTATTATCGCTAGAACCGTAATAATTATACTTATTACTTATATTATTATCAATATAACATGCATTATTACCCATATTATGCAGTTATAATCGCTAGAACTATAATACATATACTTATTACTTTTATTATTATCAATATAACATGCACTATTAGCCATATTTTACTATTATTATCGCTAGAACTCTAATAATTATACTTATTACTCCCGATATTATCAATATAACATGCATTATTACCCATATAATGCAGTTATTATCGCTAGAACTGTAATAATTATACTTATTACTTATATTATTATCAATATAACATGCATTATTACCCATATTATGCAGTTATTATCGCTAGAACTATAATAAATATACGTATTACTTTTATTATCATCAATATAACATGCATTATTACCCATATTATGCAATTATTATCGCTAGAACTGTAATAATTATACTTATTACTTATATTATTATCAATATAACAAGCATTATTACCCATATTATGCAGTTATTATCGATAGAACTATAATAAATATACTTATTACTTTTATTATTATCAATATAACATGCACTATTAGCCATATTTTACTATTATTATCGCTAGAACTATAATAATTATACTTATTACTCCCGATATTATCAATATAACATGCATTATTACCCATATAATGCAGTTATTACCGCTAGAACTGTAATAATTCTACTTATTACTTACATTATTAGCAATATAACGTGCATTATTACCCATATAATGGAGTTATTATCGCTAGAACTGTAATAATTATACTTATTACTTATATTATTCTCAATATAACATGCATTATTACCCATATTATGCAGTTATAATCGCTAGAACTATAATAAATATACTTACTACTTTTATTATCATCAATATAACATGCATTATTACCCATATTATGCAGTTATTATCGATAGAACTATAATAAATATACTTATTACTTTTATTATTATCAATATAACATGCACTATTAGCCATATTTTACTATTATTATCGCTAGAACTATAATAATTATACTTATTGTTCCCGATATTATCAATATAACATGCATTATTACCCATATTATGCAGTTATTATCGATAGAACTGTAATAAATATACCTATTACTTTTATTATTATCAATATAACATGCACTATTAGCCATATTTTACTATTATTATCGCTAGAACTATAATAATTATACTTATTATTCCCGATATTATCAATATAACATGCATTATTACCCATATAATGCAGTTATTATCGCTAGAACTGTAATAATTATACTTATTACTTATATTATTATCAATATAACAAGCATTATTACTCATATTATGCAGTTATTATCGCTAGAACTATAATAAATATACGTATTACTTTTATTATCATCAATATAACATGCATTATTACCCATATTATGCAGTTATTATCGCTAGAACTGTAATAAATATACTTATTACTTATATTATTATCAATATAACATGCATTATTACTCATATTATGCAGTTATAATCGCTAGAACTATAATAAATATACTTAGTACTTTTATTATTATCAATATAATATGCACTATTAGGCACATTTTACTATTATTATCGCTAGAACTAAAACAATAATACTTATTACTCCCAATATTATCAATATAACATGCGTTATTACACATATAATGCAGTTATTATCGCTAGAACTGTAATAATTATACTTATTACTTATATTATTATTAAT
This sequence comes from Megachile leachella, assembly GCA_963576845.1. Lineage (NCBI taxonomy): Eukaryota > Metazoa > Arthropoda > Insecta > Hymenoptera > Megachilidae > Megachile > Megachile leachella. Next base: position 1,512,688 of record CAUYWW010000280.1, read on the forward strand.
ATAACATGCATTATTACCCATATTATGCAGTTATTATCGCTAGAACTATAATAAATATACGTATTACTTTTATTATCATCAATATAACATGCATTATTACCCATATTATGCAGTTATTATCGATAGAACTATAATAAATATACTTATTACTTTTATTATTATCAATATAACATGCACTATTAGCCATATTTTACTATTATTATCGCTAGAACTAAAACAATTATACTTATTACTCCCAATATTATCAATATAACATGCGTTATTACCCATATAATGCAGTTATTATCGCTAGAACTGTAATAATTATACTTATTACTTATATTATTAGCAATACAACGTGCATTATTACCCATATAATGCAGTTATTATCGCAAGAACTGTAATAATTATACTTATTACTTATATTATTATCAATATAACATGCATTATTACCCATATTATGCAGTTATTATCGCTAGAACTATAATAAATATACGTATTACTTTTATTATCATAAATATAACATGCATTATTACCCATATTATGCAGTTATAATCGCTAGACTATAATAAATATACTCATTACTTTTATTATTATCAATATAACATGCACTATTAGCCATATTTTACTATTATTATCGCTAGAACTACAATAATTATACTTATTACTCCCGATATTATCAATATAACATGCATTATTACGCATATTACGCAGTTATTATCGATAGAACTATAATAAATATACCTATTACTTTTATTATTATCAATATAACATGCACTATTAGCCATATTTTACTATTATTATCGCTAGAACTAAAACAATAATACTTATTACTCCCAATAATATCAATATAACATGCGTTATTACCCATATAATGCAGTTATTATCGCTAGAACTGTAATAATTATACTTATTACTTATATTATTAGCAATACAACGTGCATTATTACCCATATAATGCAGTTATTATCGCTAGAACTGTAATAATTATACTTATTACTTATATTATTATCAATATAACATGCATTATTACTCATATTATGCAGTCATAATCGCTAGAACTATAATAAATATACTTAGTACTTTTATTATTATCAATATAATATGCACTATTAGGCACATTTTACTATTATTATCGCTAGAACTATAATAATTATACTTATTACTCCCAATGTTATCAATATAACATGCATTATTACCCATATAATGCAGTTATTATCGCTAGAACCGTAATAATTATACTTATTACTTATATTATTATCAATATAACATGCATTATTACCCATATTATGCAGTTATAATCGCTAGAACTATAATACATATACTTATTACTTTTATTATTATCAATATAACATGCACTATTAGCCATATTTTACTATTATTATCGCTAGAACTCTAATAATTATACTTATTACTCCCGATATTATCAATATAACATGCATTATTACCCATATAATGCAGTTATTATCGCTAGAACTGTAATAATTATACTTATTACTTATATTATTATCAATATAACATGCATTATTACCCATATTATGCAGTTATTATCGCTAGAACTATAATAAATATACGTATTACTTTTATTATCATCAATATAACATGCATTATTACCCATATTATGCAATTATTATCGCTAGAACTGTAATAATTATACTTATTACTTATATTATTATCAATATAACAAGCATTATTACCCATATTATGCAGTTATTATCGATAGAACTATAATAAATATACTTATTACTTTTATTATTATCAATATAACATGCACTATTAGCCATATTTTACTATTATTATCGCTAGAACTATAATAATTATACTTATTACTCCCGATATTATCAATATAACATGCATTATTACCCATATAATGCAGTTATTATCGCTAGAACTGTAATAATTCTACTTATTACTTACATTATTAGCAATATAACGTGCATTATTACCCATATAATGGAATTATTATCGCTAGAACTGTAATAATTATACTTATTACTTATATTATTCTCAATATAACATGCATTATTACCCATATTATGCAGTTATAATCGCTAGAACTATAATAAATATACTTACTACTTTTATTATCATCAATATAACATGCATTATTACCCATATTATGCAGTTATTATCGATAGAACTATAATAAATATACTTATTACTTTTATTATTATCAATATAACATGCACTATTAGCCATATTTTACTATTATTATCGCTAGAACTATAATAATTATACTTATTATTCCCGATATTATCAATATAACATGCATTATTACCCATATTATGCAGTTATTATCGATAGAACTGTAATAAATATACCTATTACTTTTATTATTATCAATATAACATGCACTATTAGCCATATTTTACTATTATTATCGCTAGAACTATAATAATTATACTTATTATTCCCGATATTATCAATATAACATGCATTATTACCCATATAATGCAGTTATTATCGCTAGAACTGTAATAATTATACTTATTACTTATATTATTATCAATATAACAAGCATTATTACTCATATTATGCAGTTATTATCGCTAGAACTATAATAAATATACGTATTACTTTTATTATCATCAATATAACATGCATTATTACCCATATTATGCAGTTATTATCGCTAGAACTGTAATAAATATACTTATTACTTATATTATTATCAATATAACATGCATTATTACTCATATTATGCAGTTATAATCGCTAGAACTATAATAAATATACTTAGTACTTTTATTATTATCAATATAATATGCACTATTAGGCACATTTTACTATTATTATCGCTAGAACTAAAACAATAATACTTATTACTCCCAATATTATCAATATAACATGCGTTATTACCCATATAATGCAGTTATTATCGCTAGAACTGTAATAATTATACTTATTACTTATATTATTATTAATATAACATGCATTATTACCCATATTATGCAGTTATTATCGCTAGAACTATAATAAATATACGTATTACTTTTATTATCATCAATATAACATGCATTATTACCCATATTATGCAGTTATTATCGATAGAACTATAATAAATATACTTATTACTTTTATTATTATCAATATAACATGCACTATTAGCCATATTTTACTATTATTATCGCTAGAACTAAAACAATTATACTTATTACTCCCAATATTATCAATATAACATGCGTTATTACCCATATAATGCAGTTATTATCGCTAGACCTGTAATAATTATACTTATTACTTATATTATTAGCAATACAACGTGCATTATTACCCATATAATGCAGTTATTATCGCAAGAACTGTAATAATTATACTTATTACTTATATTATTATCAATATAACATGCATTATTACCCATATTATGCAGTTATAATCGCTAGAACTATAATAAATATACTTAGTACTTTTATTATTATCAATATAACATGCACTATTAGGCATATTTTACTATTATTATCGCTAGAACTATAATAATTATACTTATTACTCCCAATATTATCAATATAACATGCATTATTACCCATATTATGCAGTTATAATCGCTAGAACTATAATACATATACTTATTACTTTTATTATTATCAATATAACATGCACTATTAGCCATATTTTACTATTATTATCGCTAGAACTCTAATAATTATACTTATTACTCCCGATATTATCAATATAACATGCATTATTACCCATATAATGCAGTTATTATCGCTAGAACTGTAATAATTATACTTATTACTTATATTATTATCAATATAACATGCATTATTACCCATATTATGCAGTTATTATCGCTAGAACTATAATAAATATACGTATTACTTTTATTATCATCAATATAACATGCATTATTACCCATATTATGCAATTATTATCGCTAGAACTGTAATAATTATACTTATTACTTATATTATTATCAATATAACAAGCATTATTACCCATATTATGCAGTTATTATCGATAGAACTATAATAAATATACTTATTACTTTTATTATTATCAATATAACATGCACTATTAGCCATATTTTACTATTATTATCGCTAGAACTATAATAGTTATACTTATTACTCCCGATATTATCAATATAACATGCATTATTACCCATATAATGCAGTTATTATCGCTAGAACTGTAATAATTCTACTTATTACTTACATTATTAGCAATATAACGTGCATTATTACCCATATAATGGAGTTATTATCGCTAGAACTGTAATAATTATACTTATTACTTATATTATTCTCAATATAACATGCATTATTACCCATATTATGCAGTTATAATCGCTAGACCTATAATAAATATACTTACTACTTTTATTATCATCAATATAACATGCATTATTACCCATATTATGCAGTTATTATCGATAGAACTATAATAAATATACTTATTACTTTTATTATTATCAATATAACATGCACTATTAGCCATATTTTACTATTATTATCGCTAGAACTATAATAATTATACTTATTATTCCCGATATTATCAATATAACATGCATTATTACCCATATTATGCAGTTATTATCGATAGAACTGTAATAAATATACCTATTACTTTTATTATTATCAATATAACATGCACTATTAGCCATATTTTACTATTATTATCGCTAGAACTATAATAATTATACTTATTATTCCCGATATTATCAATATAACATGCATTATTACCCATATAATGCAGTTATTATCGCTAGAACTGTAATAATTATACTTATTACTTATATTATTATCAATATAACAAGCATTATTACTCATATTATGCAGTTATTATCGCTAGAACTATAATAAATATACGTATTACTTTTATTATCATCAATATAACATGCATTATTACCCATATTATGCAGTTATTATCGCTAGAACTGTAATAAATATACTTATTACTTATATTATTATCAATATAACATGCATTATTACTCATATTATGCAGTTATAATCGCTAGAACTATAATAAATATACTTAGTACTTTTATTATTATCAATATAATATGCACTATTAGGCACATTTTACTATTATTATCGCTAGAACTAAAACAATAATACTTATTACTCCCAATATTATCAATATAACATGCGTTATTACCCATATAATGCAGTTATTATCGCTAGAACTGTAATAATTATACTTATTACTTATATTATTATTAATATAACATGCATTATTACCCATATTATGCAGTTATTATCGCTAGAACTATAATAAATATACGTATTACTTTTATTATCATCAATATAACATGCATTATTACCCATATTATGCAGTTATTATCGATAGAACTATAATAAATATACTTATTACTTTTATTATTATCAATATAACATGCACTATTAGCCATATTTTACTATTATTATCGCTAGAACTAAAACAATTATACTTATTACTCCCAATATTATCAATATAACATGCGTTATTACCCATATAATGCAGTTATTATCGCTAGAACTGTAATAATTATACTTATTACTTATATTATTAGCAATACAACGTGCATTATTACCCATATAATGCAGTTATTATCGCAAGAACTGTAATAATTATACTTATTACTTATATTATTATCAATATAACATGCATTATTACCCATATTATGCAGTTATAATCGCTAGAACTATAATAAATATACTTAGTACTTTTATTATTATCAATATAACATGCACTATTAGGCATATTTTACTATTATTATCGCTAGAACTATAATAATTATACTTATTACTCCCAATATTATCAATATAACATGCATTATTACCCATATTATGCAGTTATAATCGCTAGAACTATAATACATATACTTATTACTTTTATTATTATCAATATAACATGCACTATTAGCCATATTTTACTATTATTATCGCTAGAACTCTAATAATTATACTTATTACTCCCGATATTATCAATATAACATGCATTATTACCCATATAATGCAGTTATTATCGCTAGAACTGTAATAATTATACTTATTACTTATATTATTATCAATATAACATGCATTATTACCCATATTATGCAGTTATTATCGCTAGAACTATAATAAATATACGTATTACTTTTATTATCATCAATATAACATGCATTATTACCCATATTATGCAGTTATAATCGCTAGACTATAATAAATATACTCATTACTTTTATTATTATCAATATAACATGCACTATTAGCCATATTTTACTATTATTATCGCTAGAACTACAATAATTATACTTATTACTCCCGATATTATCAATATAACATGCATTATTACGCATATTACGCAGTTATTATCGATAGAACTATAATAAATATACCTATTACTTTTATTATTATCAATATAACATGCACTATTAGCCATATTTTACTATTATTATCGCTAGAACTAAAACAATAATACTTATTACTCCCAATATTATCAATATAACATGCGTTATTACCCATATAATGCAGTTATTATCGCTAGAACTGTAATAATTATACTTATTACTTATATTATTAGCAATACAACGTGCATTATTACCCATATAATGCAGTTATTATCGCTAGAACTGTAATAATTATACTTATTACTTATATTATTATCAATATAACATGCATTATTACTCATATTATGCAGTCATAATCGCTAGAACTATAATAAATATACTTAGTACTTTTATTATTATCAATATAATATGCACTATTAGGCACATTTTACTATTATTATCGCTAGAACTATAATAATTATACTTATTACTCCCAATGTTATCAATATAACATGCATTATTACCCATATAATGCAGTTATTATCGCTAGAACCGTAATAATTATACTTATTACTTATATTATTATCAATATAACATGCATTATTACCCATATTATGCAGTTATAATCGCTAGAACTATAATACATATACTTATTACTTTTATTATTATCAATATAACATGCACTATTAGCCATATTTTACTATTATTATCGCTAGAACTCTAATAATTATACTTATTACTCCCGATATTATCAATATAACATGCATTATTACCCATATAATGCAGTTATTATCGCTAGAACTGTAATAATTATACTTATTACTTATATTATTATCAATATAACATGCATTATTACCCATATTATGCAGCTATTATCGCTAGAACTATAATAAATATACGTATTACTTTTATTATCATCAATATAACATGCATTATTACCCATATTATGCAATTATTATCGCTAGAACTGTAATAATTATACTTATTACTTATATTATTATCAATATAACAAGCATTATTACCCATATTATGCAGTTATTATCGATAGAACTATAATAAATATACTTATTACTTTTATTATTATCAATATAACATGCACTATTAGCCATATTTTACTATTATTATCGCTAGAACTATAATAATTATACTTATTACTCCCGATATTATCAATATAACATGCATTATTACCCATATAATGCAGTTATTACCGCTAGAACTGTAATAATTCTACTTATTACTTACATTATTAGCAATATAACGTGCATTATTACCCATATAATGGAGTTATTATCGCTAGAACTGTAATAATTATACTTATTACTTATATTATTCTCAATATAACATGCATTATTACCCATATTATGCAGTTATAATCGCTAGAACTATAATAAATATACTTACTACTTTTATTATCATCAATATAACATGCATTATTACCCATATTATGCAGTTATTATCGATAGAACTATAATAAATATACTTATTACTTTTATTATTATCAATATAACATGCACTATTAGCCATATTTTACTATTATTATCGCTAGAACTATAATAATTATACTTATTGTTCCCGATATTATCAATATAACATGCATTATTACCCATATTATGCAGTTATTATCGATAGAACTATAATAAATATACTTATTACTTTTATTATTATCAATATAACAGGCACTCTTAGCCATATTTTACTTGTATTAAAGCTAGAACTGTAATAATTATACTTATTACTCCCGATATTATCAATATAACATCCATTATTACCAATATAATGCAGTTATTATAGCTAGAACTGTGATAATTATACTTATTACTTATGTTATTAGCAATATAACGTGCATTATTACCCATATTATGCAGTTATTATCGCTTGAACTGTAATAATTATACTTACTACTTATATTATTATCAATATAACATGCATTATTACCCATATTATGCAGTTATTATCGCTAGAACTATAATAAATATACATATTACTTTTATTATCATCAATATAACATGCATTATTACCCATATTATGCAGCTTTATCGATAGAACTGTAATAAATATACTTATTACTTTTATTATTATCAATATAACATGCACTATTAGCCATGTTTTACTGTTATTATCGCTAGAACTATAATAATTATACTTATTACTCCCAATATTATCAATATAACATGCATTATTACCCATATTATGCAGTTATTATCGATAGAACTATAATAAATATACTTATTACTTTTATTATTATCAATATAACATGCACTATTAGCCATATTTTACTATTATTATCGCTAGAACTATAATAATTATACTTATTACTCCCGATATTATCAATATAACATGCATTATTACCCATATAATGCAGTTATTATCGACAGAAGTATAATAAATATACTTATTACTTTTATTATTATCAATATATCATGCACTATTAGCCATATTTTACTATTATTATCGCTAGAACCATAATAATTATACCTATTACTCCCGATATTATCAATATAACATCCATCATTACCCATATAATGCAGTTATTATATCTAGAACTGTGATAATTATACTTATTACTTATGTTATTAGCAATATAACGTGCATTATTACCCATATTATGCAGTTATTATCGCTAGAACTGTAATAATTATACATATTACTTTTATTATTATCAGTATAACATGCACTATTAGCCATATTTTACTTTTATTATCAACAGAACTATAATAATTATACTTATTACTCCCGGTATTATCAATATAACATGCATTATTACCCATATAATGCAGTTATTATCGACAGAAGTATAATAAATATACTTATTACTTCTATTATTATCAATATAACAGGCACTCTTAGCCATATTTTACTTGTATTATCGCTAGAACTGTAATAATTATACTTATTACTCCCGATATTATCAATATAACATCCATTATTACCCATATAATGCAGTTATTATCGCTAGAACTGTAATAATTATACTTATTACTTATGTTATTAGCAGTATAACGTGCATTATTACCCATATTATGCAGTTATTATCGCTGAAACTATAATAATTATACTTATCACTCCCGATATTATCAATATAAAGTGCATTATTACCCATATAATGCAGTTATTATCGCTAGAACTGTAATAATTATACTTATTACTTATATTATTATCAATATAACATGCATTATTACCCATATTATGCAGTTATTATCGCTAGAACTATAATAAATATACGTATTACTTTTATTATCATCAATATAACATGCATTATTACCCATACTATGCAGTTATTATCGCTAGAACTATAATAAATATACATATTACTTTTATTATCATCAATATAACATGCATTATTACCCATATTATGCAGCTTTATCGATAGAACTGTAATAAATATACTTATTACTTTTATTATTATCAATATAACATGCACTATTAGCCATATTTTACTATTATTATCGCTAGAACTATAATAATTATACTCATTACTCCCAATGTTATCAATATAACATGCATTATTACCCATATGATGCAGTTATTATCGATAGAACTGTAATAAATATACTTATTACTTTTATTATTATCAATATAACATGCACTATTAGCCATATTTTACTATTATTATGGCTAGAACTGTAATAATTATACTTATTACTCCCGATATTATCAATATAACATGCATTATTACCCACATAATGCAGTTATTATCGACAGAAGTACAATACATATACTTATTACTTTTATTATTATCAATATAACAGGCACTCTTAGCCATATTTTACTTGTATTAAAGCTAGAACTGTAATAATTATACTTATTACTTATATTATTATCAATATAACATGCATTATTACCCATATTATGCAGTTATTATCGCTAGAACTATAATAAATATACGTATTACTTTTATTATCATCAATATAACATGCATTATTACCCATACTATGCAGTTATTATCGCTAGAACTATAATAAATGTACGTATTACTTTTATTATCATCAATATAACATGCATTATTACCCATATTATGCAGTTATTATCGATAGAACTATAATAAATATACTTATTACTTTTATTATTATCAATATAACATGCACAATTAGCTATATTTTACTATTATTATCGCTAGAACTATAATAATTATACTTATTACTCCCAATATTATCAATATAACATGCCTTATTACCCATATTATGCAGTTATTATCGATAGAACTATAGTAAATATACTTATTACTTTTATTATTATCAATATAACATGCACTATTAGCCATATTTTACTATTATTATCGCTAGAACTGTAATAATTATACTTATTCCTTATGTTATTAGCAATATAACGTGCATTATTACCCATATTATGCAGTTATTATCGCTAGAACTATAATAAATATACGTATTACTTTTATTATCATCAATATAACATGCATTATTACCCATATTATGCAGTTATTATCGCTAGAACTATAATAAATATACGTATTACTTTTATTATCATCAATATAACATGCATTATTACCCATATTATGCAGTTATTATCGCTAGAACTATAATAAATATACGTATTACTTTTATTATCATCAATATAACATGCATTATTACCCATATTATGCAGTTATTATCGATACAACTATAATAATTATACTTATTACTCCCGATATTATCAATATAACATCCATTCTTACCCATATAATGCAGTTATTATCGCTAGAACTGTAATAATTATACTTATTACTTATATTATTATCAATATAACATGCACTATTAGCCATATTTTACTATTATTATCGCTAGAACTATAATAACTATACTTATTACTCCCGATATTATCAATATAACATGCATTATTACCCATATTATGCCGTTATTATCGATAGAACTATAATAAATATACTTATTACTTTTATTATTATCAATATAACATGCACTATTAGCCATATTTTACTATTATTATCGCTAGAACTGTAATAATTATACTTATTACTCCCGATATTATCAATATAACATGCATTATTACCCATATAATGCAGTTATTATCGACAGAAGTACAATAAATATACTTATTATTTTTATTATTATCAATATAACAGGCACTCTTAGCCATATTTTACTTGTATTAAAGCTAGAACTGTAATAATTATACTTATTACTCCCGATATTATCAATATAACATCCACTATTACCCATATAATGCAGTTATTATAGCTAGAACTGTGATAATTATACTTATTTCTGATGTTATTAGCAATATAACGTGCATTATTACCCATATTATGCAGTTATTATCGATAGAGCTGTAATAAATATACTTATTACTTTTATTATTATCAATATAACATGCACTATTAGCCATATGTTACTATTATTATCGCTAGAACTATAATAATTATACTTATTACTCCCGATATTATCAATATAACATGCATTATTACCCATATAATGCAGTTATTATCGCTAGAACTGTAATAATTATACTTATTCCTTATGTTATTAGCAATATAACGTGCATTATTACCCATATTATGCAGTTACTATCGCTAGAACTATAATAAATATACGTATTACTTTTACAATCATCAATATAACATGCATTATTACCCATATTATGCAGTTATTATCGATAGAACTATAGTAAATATACTTATTACTTTTATTATTATCAATATAACATGCACTATTAGCCATATTTTACTATTATTATCGCTAGAACTGTAATAATTATACTTATTCCTTATGTTATTAGCAATATAACGTGCATTATTACCCATATTATGCAGTTATTATCGCTAGAACTATAATAAATATACGTATTACTTTTATTATCATCAATATAACATGCATTATTACCCATATTATGCAGTTATTATCGCTAGAACTATAATAAATATACGTATTACTTTTATTATCATCAATGTAACATGCATTATTACCCATATAATGCAGTTATTATCGCTAGAACTGTAATAATTATACTTATTCCTTATGTTATTAGCAATATAACGTGCATTATTACCCATATTATGCAGTTATTATCGCTAGAACTATAATAAATATACGTATTACTTTTATTATCATCAATATAACATGCATTATTACCCATATTATGCAGTTATTATCGATACAACTATAATAATTATACTTATTACTCCCGATATTATCAATATAACATTCATTCTTACCCATATAATGCAGTTATTATCGCTAGAACTGTAATAATTATACTTATTACTTATATTATTATCAATATAACATGCACTATTAGCCATATTTTACTATTATTATCGCTAGAACTATAATAATTATACTTATTACTCCCGATATTATCAATATAAAGTGCATTATTACCCATATAATGCAGTTATTATCGCTAGAACTGTAATAATTATACTTATTACTTATATTATTATCAATATAACATGCATTATTACCCATATTATGCAGTTATTATCGCTAGAACTATAATAAATATACGTATTACTTTTATTATCATCAATATAACATGCATTATTACCCATATTATGCAGCTTTATCGATAGAAATGTTATAAATATACTTATTACTTTTATTATTATCAATATAACATGCACTATTAGCCATATTTTACTATTATTATCGCTAGAACTGTAATAATTATACTTATTACTCCCGATATTATCAATATAACATGCATTATTACCCATATTATGCAGTTATTATCGCTAGAACTATAATAAATATACGTATTACTTTTATTATCATCAATATAACATGCATTATTACCCATATTATGCAGCTTTATCGATAGAACTGTTATAAATATACTTATTACTTTTATTATTATCAATATAACATGCACTATTAGCCATATGTTACTATTATTATCGCTAGAACTATAATAATTATACTTATTACTCCCGATATTATCAATATAACATGCATTATTACCCATATAATGCAGTTATTATCGCTAGAACTGTAATAATTATACTTATTCCTTATGTTATTAGCAATATAACGTGCATTATTACCCATATTATGCAGTTACTATCGCTAGAACTATAATAAATATACGTATTACTTTTACAATCATCAATATAACATGCATTATTACCCATATTATGCAGTTATTATCGATAGAACTATAGTAAATATACTTATTACTTTTATTATTATCAATATAACATGCACTATTAGCCATATTTTACTATTATTATCGCTAGAACTGTAATAATTATACTTATTCCTTATGTTATTAGCAATATAACGTGCATTATTACCCATATTATGCAGTTATTATCGCTAGAACTATAATAAATATACGTATTACTTTTATTATCATCAATATAACATGCATTATTACCCATATTATGCAGTTATTATCGCTAGAACTATAATAAATATACGTATTACTTTTATTATCATCAATGTAACATGCATTATTACCCATATAATGCAGTTATTATCGCTAGAACTGTAATAATTATACTTATTCCTTATGTTATTAGCAATATAACGTGCATTATTACCCATATTATGCAGTTATTATCGCTAGAACTATAATAAATATACGTATTACTTTTATTATCATCAATATAACATGCATTATTACCCATATTATGCAGTTATTATCGATACAACTATAATAATTATACTTATTACTCCCGATATTATCAATATAACATTCTATCTTACCCATATAATGCAGTTATTATCGCTAGAACTGTAATAATTATACTTATTACTTATATTATTATCAATATAACATGCACTATTAGCCATATTTTACTATTATTATCGCTAGAACTATAATAATTATACTTATTACTCCCGATATTATCAATATAAAGTGCATTATTACCCATATAATGCAGTTATTATCGCTAGAACTGTAATAATTATACTTATTACTTATATTATTATCAATATAACATGCATTATTACCCATATTATGCAGTTATTATCGCTAGAACTATAATAAATATACGTATTACTTTTATTATCATCAATATAACATGCATTATTACCCATATTATGCAGCTTTATCGATAGAAATGTTATAAATATACTTATTACTTTTATTATTATCAATATAACATGCACTATTAGCCATATTTTACTATTATTATCGCTAGAACTGTAATAATTATACTTATTACTCCCGATATTATCAATATAACATGCATTATTACCCATATTATGCAGTTATTATCGCTAGAACTATAATAAATATACGTATTACTTTTATTATCATCAATATAACATGCATTATTACCCATATTATGCAGCTTTATCGATAGAACTGTTATAAATATACTTATTACTTTTATTATTATCAATATAACATGCACTATTAGCCATATTTTACTATTATTATCGCTAGAACTGTAATAATTATACTTATTCCTTATGTTATTAGCAATATAACGTGCATTATTACCCATATTATGCAGTTATTATCGCTAGAACTATAATAAATATACGTATTACTTTTATTATCATCAATATAACATGCATTATTACCCATATTATGCAGTTATTATCGCTAGAACTATAATAAATATACGTATTACTTTTATTATCATCAATGTAACATGCATTATTACCCATATAATGCAGTTATTATCGCTAGAACTGTAATAATTATACTTATTCCTTATGTTATTAGCAATATAACGTGCATTATTACCCATATTATGCAGTTATTATCGCTAGAACTATAATAAATATACGTATTACTTTTATTATCATCAATATAACATGCATTATTACCCATATTATGCAGTTATTATCGATACAACTATAATAATTATACTTATTACTCCCGATATTATCAATATAACATTCATTCTTACCCATATAATGCAGTTATTATCGCTAGAACTGTAATAATTATACTTATTACTTATATTATTATCAATATAACATGCACTATTAGCCATATTTTACTATTATTATCGCTAGAACTATAATAATTATACTTATTACTCCCGATATTATCAATATAAAGTGCATTATTACCCATATAATGCAGTTATTATCGCTAGAACTGTAATAATTATACTTATTACTTATATTATTATCAATATAACATGCATTATTACCCATATTATGCAGTTATTATCGCTAGAACTTTAATAAATATACGTATTACTTTTATTATCATCAATATAACATGCATTATTACCCATATTATGCAGCTTTATCGATAGAAATGTTATAAATATACTTATTACTTTTATTATTATCAATATAACATGCACTATTAGCCATATTTTACTATTATTATCGCTAGAACTGTAATAATTATACTTATTACTCCCGATATTATCAATATAACATGCATTATTACCCATATTATGCAGTTATTATCGCTAGAACTATAATAAATATACGTATTACTTTTATTATCATCAATATAACATGCATTATTACCCATATTATGCAGCTTTATCGATAGAACTGTTATAAATATACTTATTACTTTTATTATTATCAATATAACATGCACTATTAGCCATATTTTACTATTATTATCGCTAGAACTGTAATAATTATACTTATTACTCCCGATATTATCAATATAACATCCATTATTACCCATATAATGCAGTTATTATAGCTAGTACTGTGATAATTATACTTATTACTTATGTTATTATCAATATAACATGCATTATTACCCATATTATGCAGTTATTATCGATAGAACTATAATAAATATACTTATTACTTTTATTATTATCAATATAACATGCACTATTAGCCATATTTTACTATTATTATCGCTAGAACTGTAGTAATTATACTTATTACGCCCGATATTATCAATATAACATCCATTATTACCCATATAATGCAGTTATTATCGCTAGAACTGTAATAAATATACTTATTACTTTTATTATTATCAATATAACATGCACTATTAGCCATATGTTACTATTATTATCGCTAGAACTATAATAATTATACTTATAACTCCCGATATTATCAATATAGCTTGCATTATTACCCATATAATGCAGTTATTATCGCTAGAACTGTAATAATTATACTTATTCCTTATGTTATTAGCAATATAACGTGCATTATTACCCATATTATGCAGTTATTATCGCTAGAACTATAAAAAATATACTTAGTACTTTTATTATCATCAATATAACATGCATTATTACCCATATTATGCAGTTATTATCGATAGAACTATGATAAATATACTTATTACTTTTATTATTATCAATATAACATGCACTATTAGCTATATTTTACTATTATTATCGCTAGAACTATAATAATTATACTTATTACTCCCAATATTATCAATATAACATGCCTTATTACCCATATTATGCAGTTATTATCGATAGAACTATAGTAAATATACTTATTACTTTTATTATTATCAATATAACATGCACTATTAGCCATATTTTACTATTATTATCGCTAGAACTGTAATAATTATACTTATTACTCCCAATATTATCAATATAACATGCCTTATTACCCATATTATGCAGTTATTATCGATAGAACTATAGTAAATATACTTATTACTTTTATTATTATCAATATAACAGGCACTCTTAGCCATATTTTACTTCTATTATCGCTAGAACTGTAATAATTATACTTATTACTTATGTTATTAGCAATATAAGGTGCATTATTACCCATATTATGCAGTTATTATCGCTAGAACTATAATAAATATACGTATTACTTTTATTATCATCAATATAACATGCATTATTACCCATATTATGCAGTTATTATCGATAGAACTATAATAATTATACTTATTACTCCCGATATTATCAATATAACATCCATTCTTACCCATATTATGCAGTTATAATCGCCAGAACTGTAATAATTATACTTATTACTTATATTATTATCAATATAACATGCACTATTAGCCATATTTTACTATTATTATCGCTAGAACTATAATAATTATACTTATTACTCCCGATATTATCAATATAAAGTGCATTATTACCCATATAATGCAGTTATTATCGCTAGAACTGTAATAATTATACTTATTACTTATATTATTATCAATATAACATGCATTATTACCCATATTATGCAGTTATTATCGCTAGAACTATAATAAATATACGTATTACTTTTATTATCATCAATATAACATGCATTATTACCCATATTATGCAGTTATTATCGCTAGAACTATAAAAAATATACTTAGTACTTTTATTATCATCCATATAACATGCATTATTACCCATATTATGCAGTTATTATCGATAGAACTATAATAAATATACTTATTACTTTTATTATTATCAATATAACATGCACTATTAGCCATATTTTACTATTATTATCGCTAGAACTATAATAATTATACTTATTACTCCCAATATTATCAATATAACATGCCTTATTACCCATATTATGCAGTTATTATCGATAGAACTATAGTAAATATACTTATTACTTTTATTATTATCAATATAACAGGCACTCTTAGCCACATTTTACTTGTATTATCGCTAGAACTGTAATAATTATACTTATTACTCCCGATATTATCAATATAACATCCATTATTACCCATATAATGCAGTTATTATAGCTAGAACTGTGATAATTATACTTATTACTTATGTTATTAGCAATATAACGTGCATTATTACCCATATTATGCAGTTATTATCGCTAGAATTGTAATAATTATACTTATTACTTTTATTATTATCAGTATAACAGGCACTATTAGCCATATTTTACTTGTATTATCGCTAGAACGGTAATAATTATACATATTACTCCCGATATTATCAATATAACATGCATTATTACCCATATAATGCAGTTATTATCGACAGAAGTATAATAAATATACTTATTACTTTTATTATTATCAATATAACATGCACTATTAGCCATATTTTACTATTATTATCGCTAGAACTGTAATAATTATACTTATTACTCCCGATATTATCAATATAACATGCATTATTACCCATATAATGCAGTTATTATCGACAGAAGTACAATAAATATACTTATTACTTTTATTATTATCAATATAACAGGCACTCTTAGCCATATTTTACTTGTATTATCGCTAGAACCGTAATAATTATACTTATTACTCCCGATATTATCAATATAACATCCATTATTACCCATATAATGCAGTTATTATAGCTAGAACTGTGATAATTATACTTATTACTTATGTTATTAGCAATATAACGTGCATTATTACCCATATTATGCAGTTATTATCGCTAGAACTGTAATAATTATACTTATTACTTTTATTATCATCAATATAACATGCATTATTACCCATATTATGCAGTTATTATCGATAGAACTATAATAATTATACTTATTACTCCCGATATTATCAATATAACATCCATTCTTACCCATATAATGCAGTTATAATCGCTAGAACTGTAATAATTATACTTATTACTTATATTATTATCAATATAACATGCACTATTAGCCATATTTTACTATTATTATCGCTAGAACTATAATAATTATACTTATTACTCCCGATATTATCAATATAAAGTGCATTATTACCCATATAATGCAGTTATTATCGCTAGAACTGTAATAATTATACTTATTACTTATATTATTATCAATATAACATGCATTATTACCCATATTATGCAGTTATTATCGCTAGAACTATAATAAATATACGTATTACTTTTATTATCATCAATATAACATGCATTATTACCCATAGTATGCAGTTATTATCGCTAGAACTATAAAAAATATACTTAGTACTTTTATTATCATCCATATAACATGCATTATTACCCATATTATGCAGTTATTATCGATAGAACTATAATAAATATACTTATTACTTTTATTATTATCAATATAACATGCACTATTAGCCATATTTTACTATTATTATCGCTAGAACTATAATAATTATACTTATTACTCCCAATATTATCAATATAACATGCCTTATTACACATATTATGCAGTTATTATCGATAGAACTATAGTAAATATACTTATTACTTTTATTATTATCAATATAACATGCACTATTAGCCATATTTTACTATTATTATCGCTAGAACTGTAATAATTATACTTATAACTCCCAATATTATCAATATAACATGCCTTATTACCCATATTATGCAGTTATTATCGATAGAACTATAGTAAATATACTTATTACTTTTATTATTATGAATATAACAGGCACTCTTAGCCATATTTTACTAGTATTATCGCTAGAACTGTAATAATTATACTTATTACGCCCGATATTATCAATATAACATCCATTATTACCCATATAATGCAGTTATTATCGCTAGAACTGTAATAATTACAATTCTTACTTTTATTATTATCAATATAACATGCATTATTACCTATATTATGCAGTTATTATCGCTAGAACTATAATAAATATACTTACTACTCCCGATATTATCAATATAACATCCATTATTACCCATATAATGCAGTTATTATCGCTAGAACCATAATAAATATACGTATTACTTTTGTTATGATCAATATAACATGCATTATTACCTATATTATGCAGTTATTATCGATAGAACTGTAATAAATATACTTATTACTTTTATTATTATCAGTATAACATGCACTATTAGCCATATTTTACTTTTATTATCGCTAGAACTATAATAATTATACTTATTACTCCCGATATTATCAATATAACATCCATTATGACCCATATAATGCAGTTATTATCGCTAGAACCATAATAAATATACGTATTACTTTTGTTATGATCAATATAACATGCATTATTACCTATATTATGCAGTTATTATCGATAGAACTGTAATAAATATACTTATTACTTTTATTATTATCAATATAACATGCACTATTAGCCATATTTTACTATTATTATCGCTAGAACTATAATAATTATACTTATTACTCCCAATATTATCAATATAACATGCCTTATTACCCATATTATGCAGTTATTATCGATAGAACTATAGTAAATATACTTATTACTTTTATTATTATCAATATAACATGCACTATTAGCCATATTTTACTATTATTATCGCTAGAACTGTAATAATTATACTTATTACTCCCGATATTATCAATATAACATGCATTATTACCCATATAATGCAGTTATTATCGCTAGAACTGTAATAATTATACTTATTCCTTATGTTATTAGCAATATAACGTGCATTATTACCCATATTATGCAGTTATTATCGCTAGAACTATAATAAATATACGTATTACTTTTATTATCATCAATATAACATGCATTATTACCCATATTATGCAGTTATTATCGATAGAACTATAATAATTATACTTATTACTCCCGATATTATCAATATAACATCCATTCTTACCCATATAATGCAGTTATTATCGCTAGAACTGTAATAATTATACTTATTCCTTATGTTATTAGCAATATAACGTGCATTATTACCCATATTATGCAGTTATTATCGCTAGAACTATAATAAATATACGTATTACTTTTATTATCATCAATATAACATGCATTATTACCCATATTATGCAGTTATTATCGATAGAACTATAATAATTATACTTATTACTCCCGATATTATCAATATAACATCCATTCTTACCCATATAATGCAGTTATTATCGCTAGAACTGTAATAATTATACTTATTACTTTTATTATCATCAATATGACATGCATTATTACCCATATTATGCAGTTATTATCGATAGAACTGTAATAAATATACTTATTACTTTTATTATCATCAATATAACATGCATTATTACCCATATTATGCAGCTTTATCGATAGAACTGTAATCAATATACTTATTACTTTTATTATTATCAATATAACATGCACTATTAGCCATATTTTACTATTAATATCGCTTGAACTATAATAATTATACTTATTACTCCCAATATTATCAGTATAACATGCCATATTACCCATATTATGCAGTTATTATCGATAGAACTATAATAAATATACTTATTACTTTTATTATTATCAATATAACATGCACTATTAGCCATATTTTACTATTATTATCGCTAGAACTGTAATAATTATACTTATTACTCCCGATATTATCAATATAACATGCATTATTACCCATATAATGCAGCTATTATCGACAGAAGTACAATAAATATACTTATTACTTTTATTATTATCAATATAACATGCACTATTAGCCATATTTTACTATTATTATCGCTAGAACTATAATAATTATACTTATTACTCCCGATATTATCAATATAAAGTGCATTATTACCCATATAATGCAGTTATTATCGCTAGAACTGTAATAATTATACTTATTACTTATATTATTATCAATATAACATGCATTATTACCCATATTATGCAGCTATTATCGCTAGAACTATAATAAATATACGTATTACTTTTATTATCATCAATATAACATGCATTATTACCCATATTATGCAGTTATTATCGCTAGAACTGTAATAAATATACATATTACTTTTATTATCATCAATATAACATGCATTATTACCCATATTATGCAGCTTTATCGATAGAACTGTAATAAATATACTTATTACTTTTATTATTATCAATATAACATGCATTATTACCCATATTATGAAGTTATTATCGATAGAACTATAATAAATATACTTATTACCTTTATTATTATCAATATAACATGCACTATTAGCCATATTTTACTATTATTATCGCTAGAACTGTAATAATTATACTTATTACTCCCGATATTATCAATATAACATGCATTATTACCCATATAATGCAGTTATTATCGACAGAAGTACAATAAATATACTTATTACTTTTATTATTATCAATATAACAGGCACTCTTAGCCATATTTTACTTGTATTAAAGCCAGAACTGTAATAATTATACTTATTACTCCCGATATTATCAATATAACATCCACTATTACCCATATAATGCAGTTATTATAGCTAAAACTGTGATAATTATACTTATTTCTGATGTTATTAGCAATATAACGTGCATTATTACCCATATTATGCAGTTATTATCGATAGAGCTGTAATAAATATACTTATTACTTTTATTATTATCAATATAACATGCACTATTAGCCATATTTTACTATTATTATCGCTAGAACTATAATAATTATACTTATTACTCCCGATATTATCAATATAAAGTGCATTATTACCCATATAATGCAGTTATTATCGCTAGAACTGTAATAATTATACTTATTACTTATATTATTATCAATATAACATGCATTATTACCCATATTATGCAGTTATTGTCGCTAGAACTATAATAAATATACGTATTACTTTTATTATCATCAATATAACATGCATTATTACCCATATTATGCAGTTATTATCGCTAGAACTATAATAAATATACATATTACTTTTATTATCATCAATATAACATGCATTATTACCCATATTATGCAGCTTTATCGATAGAACTGTAATAAATATACTTATTACTTTTATTATTATCAATATAACATGCATTATTACCCATATTATGAAGTTATTATCGATAGAACTATAATAAATATACTTATTACTTTTATTATTATCAATATAACATGCACTATTAGCCATATTTTACTATTATTATCGCTAGAACTGTAATAATTATACTTATTACTCCCGATATTATCAATATAACATGCATTATTACCCATATAATGCAGTTATTATCGACAGAAGTACAATAAGTATACTTATCACTTTTATTATTATCAATATAACAGGCACTCTTAGCCATATTTTACTTGTATTAAAGCTAGAACTGTAATAATTATACTTATTACTCCCGATATTATCAATATAACATCCATTATTACCCATATAATGCAGTTATTATAGCTAGAACTGTGATAATTATACTTATTACTTATGTTATTAGCAATATAACGTGCATTATTACCCATATTATGCAGTTATTATCGACAGAGCTGTAATAAATATACTTATTACTTTTATTATTATCAATATAACATGCATTATTACCCATATTATGCAGTTATTATCGATAGAACTATAATAATTATACTTATTACTCCCGATATTATCAATATAACATCCATTCTTACCCATATAATGCAGTTATTATCCCTAGAACTGTAATAATTATACTTATTACTTTTATTATCATGAACATAACATGCATTATTACCCATATTATGCAGTTATTATCGATAGAACTGTAATAAATATACTTATTACTTTTATTATCATCAATATAACATGCATTATTACGCATATTATGCAGCTTTATCGATAGAACTGTAATAAATATACTTATTACTTTTATTATTATCAATATAACATGCACTATTAGCCATATTTTACTATTATTATCGCTAGAACTATAATAATTATACTTATTACTCCCAATATTATCAATATAACATGCATTATTACCCATATTATGCAGTTATTATCGATAGAACTGTAATAAATATACTTATTACTTTTATTATTATCAATATAACATGCACTATTAGCCATATGTTACTATTATTATCGCTAGAACTATAATAATTATACTTATTACTCCCGATATTATCAATGTAACATGCATTATTACCCATATAATGCAGTTATTATCGCTAGAACTGTAATAATTATACTTATTCCTTATGTTATTAGCAATATAACATGCATTATTACCCATATTATGCAGTTATTATTGATAGAACTATAATAATTATACTTATTACTCCCGATATTATCAATATAACATCCATTCTTACCCATATAATGCAGTTATTATCGCTCGAACTGTAATAATTATACTTATTACTTATATTATTATCAATATAACATGCACTATTAGCCATATTTTACTATTATTATCGCTAGAACTATAATAATTATACTTATTACTCCCGATATTATCAATGTAACATGCATTATTACCCATATAATGCAGTTATTATCGCTAGAACTGTAATAATTATACTTATTCCTTATGTTATTAGCAATATAACGTGCATTATTACCCATATTATGCAGTTATTATCGCTAGAACTATAATAAATATACGTATTACTTTTATTATCATCAATATAACATGCATTATTACCCATATTATGCAGTTATTATCGCTAGAACTATAATAAATATACGTATTACTTTTATTATCATCAATATAACATGCATTATTACCCATATAATGCAGTTATTATCGCTAGAACTGTAATAATTATACTTATTCCTTATGTTATTAGCAATATAACGTGCATTATTACCCATATCATGCAGTTATTATCGCTAGAACTATAATAAATATACGTATTACTTTTATTATCATCAATATAACATGCATTATTACCCATATTATGCAGTTATTATCGATACAACTATAATAATTATACTTATTGCTCCCGAAATTATCAATATAACATTCATTCTTACCCATATAATGCAGTTATTATCGCTAGAACTGTAATAATTATACTTATTACTTATATTATTATCAATATAACATGCACTATTAGCCATATTTTACTATTATTATCGCTAGAACTATAATAATTATACTTATTACTCCCGATATTATCAATATAAAGTGCATTATTACCCATATAATGCAGTTATTATCGCTAGAACTGTAATAATTATACTTATTACTTATATTATTATCAATATAACATGCATTATTACCCATATTATGCAGTTATTATCACTAGAACTATAATAAATATACGTATTACTTTTATTATCATCAATATAACATGCATTATTACCCATATTATGCAGCTTTATCGATAGAACTGTTATAAATATACTTATTACTTTTATTATTATCAATATAACATGCACTATTAGCCATATTTTACTATTATTATCGCTAGAACTGTAATAATTATACTTATTACTCCCGATATTATCAATATATCATGCATTATTACCCATATAATGCAGTTATTATCGACAGAAGTACAATAAATATACTTATTACTTTTATTATTATCAATATAACAGGCACTCTTAGCCATATTTTACTTGTATTAAAGCTAGAACTGTAATAATTATACTTATTACTCCCGATATTATCATTATAACATCCACTATTACCCATATAATGCAGTTATTATAGCTAGAACTGTGATAATTATACTTATTTCTTATGTTATTAGCAATATAACGTGCATTATTACCCATATTATGCAGTTATTATCGATAGAGCTGTAATAAATATACTTATTACTTTTATTATTATCAATATAACATGCACTATTAGCCATATTTTACTATTATTATCGCTAGAACTATAATAATTATACTTATTACTCCCGATATTATCAATATAAAGTGCATTATTACCCATATAATGCAGTTATTATCGCTAGAACTGTAATAATTATACTTATTACTTATATTATTATCAATCTAACATGCATTATTACCCATATTATGCAGTTATTATCGCTAGAACTATAATAAATATACGTATTACTTTTATTATCATCAATATAACATGCATTATTACCCATATTATGCAGTTATTTTCGCTAGAACTATAATAAATATACATATTACTTTTATTATCATCAATATAACATGCATTATTACCCGTATTATGCAGCTTTATCGATAGAACTGTAATAAATATACTTACTACTTTTATTATTATCAATATAACATGCATTATTACCCATATTATGCAGTTATTATCGATAGAACTATAATAAATATACTTATTACTTTTATTATTATCAATATAACATGCACTATTAGCCATATTTTACTATTATTATCGCTAGAACTGTAATAATTATACTTATTACTCCCGATATTATCAATATAACATGCATTATTACCCATATAATGCAGTTATTATCGACAGAAGTACAATAAATATACTTATTACTTTTATTATTATCAATATAACAGGCACTCTTAGCCATATTTGACTTGTATTAAAGCTAGAACTGTAATAATTATACTTATTAGGCCCGATAATATCAATATAACATCCATTATTACCCATATAATGCAGTTATTATCGCTAGAACTGTAATAAATATACTTATTACTTTTATTATTATCAATATAACATGCACTATTAGCCATATGTTACTATTATTATCGCTAGAACTATAATAATTATACTTATAACTCCCGATATTATCAATATAACATGCATTATTACCCATATAATGCAGTTATTATCGCTAGAACTGTAATAATTATACCTATTCCTTATGTTATTAGCAATATAACGTGCATTATTACCCATATTATGCAGTTATTTTCGCTAGAACTATAATAAATATACATATTACTTTTATTATCATCAATATAACATGCATTATTACCCGTATTATGCAGCTTTATCGATAGAACTGTAATAAATATACTTACTACTTTTATTATTATCAATATAACATGCATTATTACCCATATTATGCAGTTATTATCGATAGAACTATAATAAATATACTTATTACTTTTATTATTATCAATATAACATGCACTATTAGCCATATTTTACTATTATTATCGCTGGAACTGTAATAATTATACTTATTACTGCCGATATTATCAATATAACATGCATTATTACCCATATAATGCAGTTATTATCGACAGAAGTACAATAAATATACTTATTACTTTTATTATTATCAATATAACAGGCACTCTTAGCCATATTTTACTTGTATTAAAGCTAGAACTGTAATAATTATACTTATTACGCCCGATAATATCAATATAACATCCATTATTACCCATATAATGCAGTTATTATCGCTAGAACTGTAATAAATATACTTATTACTTTTATTATTATCAATATAACATGCACTATTAGCCATATGTTACTATTATTATCGCTAGAACTATAATAATTATACTTATAACTCCCGATATTATCAATATAACATGCATTATTACCCATATAATGCAGTTATTATCGCTAGAACTGTAATAATTATACTTATTCCTTATGTTATTAGCAATATAACGTGCATTATTACCCATATTATGCAGTTATTATCGCTAGAACTATAATAAATATACGTATTACTTTTATTATCATCAATATAACATGCATTATTACCCATATTATGCAGTTATTATCGATAGAACTATAATAATTATACTTATTACTCCCGATATTATCAATATAACATCCATTATTACCCATATAATGGAGTTATTATCGCTAGAACTGTAATAATTATACTTATTACTTTTATTATCATCAATATAACATGCATTATTACCCATATTATGCAGTTATTATCGATAGAACTGTAATAAATATACTTATTACTTTTATTATTATCAATATAACATGCACTATTAGCCATATTTTACTATTATTATCGCTAGAACCATAATAATTACCCTTATTACTCCCAATATTATCAATATAACATGCATTATTACCCATATAATGCAGTTATTATCGCTAGAACTGTAATAATTTAACTTATTACTTATATTATTATCAATATAACATGCATTATTACCCATATAATGCAGTTATTATCGCTAGAACTGTAATAATTATACTTATTACTTATATTATTATCAATATAACATGCATTATTACCCATATAATGCAGTTATTATCGCTAGAACTGTAATAATTATACTTATTCCTTATGTTATTAGCAATATAACGTGCATTATTACCCATATTATGCAGTTATTATCGCTAGAACTATAATAAATATACGTATTACTTTTATTATGTTCAATATAACATGCATTATTACCCATATTATGCAGTTATTATCGATACAACTATAATAATTATACTTATTACTCCCGATATTATCAATATAACATTCATTCTTACCCATATAATGCAGTTATTATCGCTAGAACTGTAATAATTATACTTATTACTTATATTATTATCAATATAACATGCACTATTAGCCATATTTTACTATTATTATCGCTAGAACTATAATAATTATACTTATTACTCCCGATATTATCAATATAAAGTGCATTATTACCCATATAATGCAGTTATTATCGCTAGAACTGTAATAATTATACTTATTACTTATATTATTATCAATATAACATGCATTATTACCCATATTATGCAGTTATTATCGCTAGAACTATAATAAATATACGTATTACTTTTATTATCATCAATATAACATGCATTATTACCCATATTATGCAGCTTTATCGATAGAACTGTTATAAATATACTTATTACTTTTATTATTATCAATATAACATGCACTATTAGCCATATTTTACTATTATTATCGCTAGAACTGTAATAATTATACTTATTACTCCCGATATTATCAATATATCATGCATTATTACCCATATAATGCAGTTATTATCGACAGAAGTACAATAAATATACTTATTACTTTTATTATTATCAATATAACAGGCACTCTTAGCCATATTTTACTTGTATTAAAGCTAGAACTGTAATAATTATACTTATTACTCCCGATATTATCAATATAACATCCACTATTACCCATATAATGCAGTTATTATAGCTAGAACTGTGATAATTATACTTATTTCTTATGTTATTAGCAATATAACGTGCATTATTACCCATATTATGCAGTTATTATCGATAGAGCTGTAATAAATATACTTATTACTTTTATTATTATCAATATAACATGCACTATTAGCCATATTTTACTATTATTATCGCTAGAACTATAATAATTATACTTATTACTCCCGATATTATCAATATAAAGTGCATTATTACCCATATAATGCAGTTATTATCGCTAGAACTGTAATAATTATACTTATTACTTATATTATTATCAATCTAACATGCATTATTACCCATATTATGCAGTTATTATCGCTAGAACTATAATAAATATACGTATTACTTTTATTATCATCAATATAACATGCATTATTACCCATATTATGCAGTTATTATCGATAGAACTATAATAAATATACTTATTACTTTTATTATTATCAATATAACATGCACTATTAGCCATATTTTACTATTATTATCGCTAGAACTGTAATAATTATACTTATTACTCCCGATATTATCAATATAACATGCATTATTACCCATATAATGCAGTTATTATCGACAGAAGTACAATAAATATACTTCTTACTTTTATTATTATCAATATAACAGGCACTCTTAGCCATATTTTACTTGTATTAAAGCTAGAACTGTAATAATTATACTTATTACGCCCGATAATATCAATATAACATCCATTATTACCCATATAATGCAGTTATTATCGCTAGAACTGTAATAATTATACTTATTCCTTATGTTATTAGCAATATAACGTGCATTATTACCCATATTATGCAGTTATTATCGCTAGAACTATAATAAATATACGTATTACTTTTATTATCATCAATATAACATGCATTATTACCCATATTATGCAGTTATTATCGATAGAACTATAATAATTATACTTATTACTCCCGATATTATCAATATAACATCCATTATTACCCATATAATGGAGTTATTATCGCTAGAACTGTAATAATTATACTTATTACTTTTATTATCATCAATATAACATGCATTATTACCCATATTATGCAGTTATTATCGATAGAAATGTAATAAATATACTTATTACTTTTATTATTATCAATATAACATGCACTATTAGCCATATTTTACTATTATTATCGCTAGAACCATAATAATTACCCTTATTACTCCCAATATTATCAATATAACATGCATTATTACCCATATAATGCAGTTATTATCGCTAGAACTGTAATAATTATACTTATTACTTATATTATTATCAATATAACATGCATTATTACCCATATAATGCAGTTATTATCGCTAGAACTGTAATAATTATACTTATTACTTTTATTATTATCAATATAACATGCACTATTAGCCATATTTTACTATTATTATCGCTAGAACTGTAATAATTATACTTATTACTCCCGATATTATCAATATATCATGCATTATTACCCATATAATGCAGTTATTATCGACAGAAGTACAATAAATATACTTATTACTTTTATTATTATCAATATAACAGGCACTCTTAGCCATATTTTACTTGTATTAAAGCTAGAACTGTAATAATTATACTTATTACTCCCGATATTATCAATATAACATCCACTATTACCCATATAATGCAGTTATTATAGCTAGAACTGTGATAATTATACTTATTTCTTATGTTATTAGCAATATAACGTGCATTATTACCCATATTATGCAGTTATTATCGATAGAGCTGTAATAAATATACTTATTACTTTTATTATTATCAATATATCATGCACTATTAGCCATATTATACTATTATTATCGCTAGAACCATAATAATTATACTTATTACTTATGTTATTAGCAATATAACGTGCATTGTTACCTATATTATGCGGTTATTATCGCTAGAACTATAATAAATATACGTATTACTTTTATTATCATCAATATAACATGCATTATTACCTATATTATGCAGTTATTATATCTAGAACTATAATAAATATACTTATTACTCCCGATATTATCAATATAACATCCATTATTACCCATATAATGCAGTTATTATCGCTAGAACTGTAATAATTATACTTATTACTTATGTTATTAGCAATATAACGTGCATTGTTACCTATATTATGCAGCTATTATCGCTAGAACTGTAATAATTATACTTATTACTTATATTATTATCAATATAACATGCATTATTACCCATATTGTGCAGTTATTATAGCTAGAACTATAATAAATATACGTATTACTTTTACTATCATCAATATAACATGCATTATTACCCATATTATGCAGTTATTATCGATAGAACTATAATAAATATACTTATTACTTTTATTATTATCAATATATCATGCACTATTAGCCATATTATACCATTATTATCGCTAGAACCATAATAATGATACTTATTACTCCCAATATTATCAATATAACACGCATTATTACCCATATAATGCAGTTATTATCGCTAGAACTGTAATAATTATACTTATTAGTTATATTATTAGCAATATAACGTGCATTATTACCCATATTATGCAGTTATTATCGCTAGAACTATAATAACTGTACTTATTACTCTCAATATTATCAATATAACATGCATTATTACCCATATAATGCAGTTATTGTCGCTAGAACTGTAATAATTATACTTATTACTTCTATTATCATCAATATAACATGCATTATTACCCATATAATGCAGTTCTTATCATTGGAACTGTAATAATTATACTTATTACTCTCGATATTATCAATATAACGTGCATTATTACGCATATAATGCAGTTATTATCGCTAGAACTGTAATAATTATACTTATTACTTATATTATTATCAATATAACATGCATTATTACCCATATTATGCAGTTATTATCGCTAGAACTATAATAAATATACGTATTACTTTTATTATCATCAATATAACATGCATTATTACCCATACTATGCAGTTATTATCGCTAGAACTATAATAAATATACATATTACTTTTATTATCATCAATATAACATGCATTATTACCCATATTATGCAGCTTTATCGATAGAACTGTAATAAATATACTTATTACTTTTATTATTATCAATATAACATGCACTATTAGCCATATTTTACTATTATTATCGCTAGAACTATAATAATTATACTCATTACTCCCAATGTTATCAATATAACATGCATTATTACCCATATGATGCAGTTATTATCGATAGAACTGTAATAAATATACTTATTACTTTTATTATTATCAATATAACATGCACTATTAGCCATATTTTACTATTATTATGGCTAGAACTGTAATAATTATACTTATTACTCCCGATATTATCAATATAACATGCATTATTACCCACATAATGCAGTTATTATCGACAGAAGTACAATACATATACTTATTACTTTTATTATTATCAATATAACAGGCACTCTTAGCCATATTTTACTTGTATTAAAGCTAGAACTGTAATAATTATACTTATTACTTATATTATTATCAATATAACATGCATTATTACCCATATTATGCAGTTATTATCGCTAGAACTATAATAAATATACGTATTACTTTTATTATCATCAATATAACATGCATTATTACCCATACTATGCAGTTATTATCGCTAGAACTATAATAAATGTACGTATTACTTTTATTATCATCAATATAACATGCATTATTACCCATATTATGCAGTTATTATCGATAGAACTATAATAAATATACTTATTACTTTTATTATTATCAATATAACATGCACAATTAGCTATATTTTACTATTATTATCGCTAGAACTATAATAATTATACTTATTACTCCCAATATTATCAATATAACATGCCTTATTACCCATATTATGCAGTTATTATCGATAGAACTATAGTAAATATACTTATTACTTTTATTATTATCAATATAACATGCACTATTAGCCATATTTTACTATTATTATCGCTAGAACTGTAATAATTATACTTATTCCTTATGTTATTAGCAATATAACGTGCATTATTACCCATATTATGCAGTTATTATCGCTAGAACTATAATAAATATACGTATTACTTTTATTATCATCAATATAACATGCATTATTACCCATATTATGCAGTTATTATCGCTAGAACTATAATAAATATACGTATTACTTTTATTATCATCAATATAACATGCATTATTACCCATATTATGCAGTTATTATCGCTAGAACTATAATAAATATACGTATTACTTTTATTATCATCAATATAACATGCATTATTACCCATATTATGCAGTTATTATCGATACAACTATAATAATTATACTTATTACTCCCGATATTATCAATATAACATCCATTCTTACCCATATAATGCAGTTATTATCGCTAGAACTGTAATAATTATACTTATTACTTATATTATTATCAATATAACATGCACTATTAGCCATATTTTACTATTATTATCGCTAGAACTATAATAACTATACTTATTACTCCCGATATTATCAATATAACATGCATTATTACCCATATTATGCAGTTATTATCGATAGAACTATAATAAATATACTTATTACTTTTATTATTATCAATATAACATGCACTATTAGCCATATTTTACTATTATTATCGCTAGAACTGTAATAATTATACCTATTACTCCCGATATTATCAATATAACATGCATTATTACCCATATAATGCAGTTATTATCGACAGAAGTACAATAAATATACTTATTATTTTTATTATTATCAATATAACAGGCACTCTTAGCCATATTTTACTTGTATTAAAGCTAGAACTGTAATAATTATACTTATTACTCCCGATATTATCAATATAACATCCACTATTACCCATATAATGCAGTTATTATAGCTAGAACTGTGATAATTATACTTATTTCTGATGTTATTAGCAATATAACGTGCATTATTACCCATATTATGCAGTTATTATCGATAGAGCTGTAATAAATATACTTATTACTTTTATTATTATCAATATAACATGCACTATTAGCCATATGTTACTATTATTATCGCTAGAACTATAATAATTGTACTTATTACTCCCGATATTATCAATATAACATGCATTATTACCCATATAATGCAGTTATTATCGCTAGAACTGTAATAATTATACTTATTCCTTATGTTATTAGCAATATAACGTGCATTATTACCCATATTATGCAGTTACTATCGCTAGAACTATAATAAATATACGTATTACTTTTACTATCATCAATATAACATGCATTATTACCCATATTATGCAGTTATTATCGATAGAACTATAGTAAATATACTTATTACTTTTATTATTATCAATATAACATGCACTATTAGCCATATTTTACTATTATTATCGCTAGAACTGTAATAATTATACTTATTCCTTATGTTATTAGCAATATAACGTGCATTATTACCCATATTATGCAGTTATTATCGCTAGAACTATAATAAATATACGTATTACTTTTATTATCATCAATATAACATGCATTATTACCCATATTATGCAGTTATTATCGCTAGAACTATAATAAATATACGTATTACTTTTATTATCATCAATGTAACATGCATTATTACCCATATAATGCAGTTATTATCGCTAGAACTGTAATAATTATACTTATTCCTTATGTTATTAGCAATATAACGTGCATTATTACCCATATTATGCAGTTATTATCGTTAGAACTATAATAAATATACGTATTACTTTTATTATCATCAATATAACATGCATTATTACCCATATTATGCAGTTATTATCGATACAACTATAATAATTATACTTATTACTCCCGATATTATCAATATAACATTCATTCTTACCCATATAATGCAGTTATTATCGCTAGAACTGTAATAATTATACTTATTACTTATATTATTATCAATATAACATGCACTATTAGCCATATTTTACTATTATTATCGCGAGAACTATAATAATTATACTTATTACTCCCGATATTATCAATATAAAGTGCATTATTACCCATATAATGCAGTTATTATCGCTAGAACTGTAATAATTATACTTATTACTTATATTATTATCAATATAACATGCATTATTACCCATATTATGCAGTTATTATCGCTAGAACTATAATAAATATACGTATTACTTTTATTATCATCAATATAACATGCATTATTACCCATATTATGCAGTTATTATCGCTAGAACTATAAAAAATATACTTAGTACTTTTATTATCATCCATATAACATGCATTATTACCCATATTATGCAGTTATTATCGATAGAACTATAATAAATATACTTATTACTTTTATTATTATCAATATAACATGCACTATTAGCCATATTTTACTATTATTATCGCTAGAACTATAATAATTATACTTATTACTCCCAATATTATCAATATAACATGCCTTATTACCCATATTATGCAGTTATTATCGATAGAACTATAGTAAATATACTTATTACTTTTATTATTATCAATATAACATGCACTATTAGCCATATTTTACTATTATTATCGCTAGAACTGTAATAATTATACTTATTACTCCCAATATTATCAATATAACATGCCTTATTACCCATATTATGCAGTTATTATCGATAGAACTATAGTAAATATACTTATTACTTTTATTATTATCAATATAACAGGCACTCTTAGCCACATTTTACTTGTATTATCGCTAGAACTGTAATAATTATACTTATTACTCCCGATATTATCAATATAACATCCATTATTACCCATATAATGCAGTTATTATAGCTAGAACTGTGATAATTATACTTATTACTTATGTTATTAGCAATATAACGTGCATTATTACCCATATTATGCAGTTATTATCGCTAGAACTGTAATAATTATACTTATTACTTTTATTATTATCAGTATAACAGGCACTCTTAGCCATATTTTACTTGTATTATCGCTAGAACGGTAATAATTATACATATTACTCCCGATATTATCAATATAACATGCATTATTACCCATATAATGCAGTTATTATCGACAGAAGTATAATAAATATACTTATTACTTTTATTATTATGAATATAACAGGCACTCTTAGCCATATTTTACTAGTATTATCGCTAGAACTGTAATAATTATACTTATTACGCCCGATATTATCAATATAACATCCATTATTACCCATATAATGCAGTTATTATCGCTAGAACTGTAATAATTACAATTATTACTTTTATTATTATCAATATAACATGCATTATTACCTATATTATGCAGTTATTATCGCTAGAACTATAATAAATATACTTACTACTCCCGATATTATCAATATAACATCCATTATTACCCATATAATGCAGTTATTATCGCTAGAACCATAATAAATATACGTATTACTTTTGTTATGATCAATATAACATGCATTATTACCTATATTATGCAGTTATTATCGATAGAACTGTAATAAATATACTTATTACTTTTATTATTATCAGTATAACATGCACTATTAGCCATATTTTACTTTTATTATCGCTAGAACTATAATAATTATACTTATTACTCCCGATATTATCAATATAACATCCATTATTACCCATATAATGCAGTTATTATCGCTAGAACCATAATAAATATACGTATTACTTTTGTTATGATCAATATAACATGCATTATTACCTATATTATGCAGTTATTATCGATAGAACTGTAATAAATATACTTATTACTTTTATTATTATCAATATAACATGCACTATTAGCCATATTTTACTATTATTATCGCTAGAACTATAATAATTATACTTATTACTCCCAATATTATCAATATAACATGCCTTATTACCCATATTATGCAGTTATTATCGATAGAACTATAGTAAATATACTTATTACTTTTATTATTATCAATATAACATGCACTATTAGCCATATTTTACTATTATTATCGCTAGAACTGTAATAATTATACTTATTACTCCCGATATTATCAATATAACATGCATTATTACGCATATAATGCAGTTATTATCGACAGAAGTACAATAAATATACTTATTACTTTTATTATTATCAATATAACAGGCACTCTTAGCCATATTTTACTTGTATTATCGCTAGAACCGTAATAATTATACTTATTACTCCCGATATTATCAATATAACATCCATTATTACCCATATAATGCAGTTATTATAGCTAGAACTGTGATAATTATACTTATTACTTATGTTATTAGCAATATAACGTGCATTATTACCCATATTATGCAGTTATTATCGCTAGAACTGTAATAATTATACTTATTACTTTTATTATCATCAATATAACATGCATTATTACCCATATTATGCAGTTATTATCGATAGAACTATAATAATTATACTTATTACTCCCGATATTATCAATATAACATCCATTCTTACCCATATAATGCAGTTATAATCGCTAGAACTGTAATAATTATACTTATTACTTATATTATTATCAATATAACATGCACTATTAGCCATATTTTACTATTATTATCGCTAGAACTATAATAATTATACTTATTACTCCCGATATTATCAATATAAAGTGCATTATTACCCATATAATGCAGTTATTATCGCTAGAACTGTAATAATTATACTTATTACTTATATTATTATCAATATAACATGCATTATTACCCATATTATGCAGTTATTATCGCTAGAACTATAATAAATATACGTATTACTTTTATTATCATCAATATAACATGCATTATTACCCATAGTATGCAGTTATTATCGCTAGAACTATAAAAAATATACTTAGTACTTTTATTATCATCCATATAACATGCATTATTACCCATATTATGCAGTTATTATCGATAGAACTATAATAAATATACTTATTACTTTTATTATTATCAATATAACATGCACTATTAGCCATATTTTACTATTATTATCGCTAGAACTATAATAATTATACTTATTACTCCCAATATTATCAATATAACATGCCTTATTACACATATTATGCAGTTATTATCGATAGAACTATAGTAAATATACTTATTACTTTTATTATTATCAATATAACATGCACTATTAGCCATATTTTACTATTATTATCGCTAGAACTGTAATAATTATACTTATAACTCCCAATATTATCAATATAACATGCCTTATTACCCATATTATGCAGTTATTATCGATAGAACTATAGTAAATATACTTATTACTTTTATTATTATGAATATAACAGGCACTCTTAGCCATATTTTACTAGTATTATCGCTAGAACTGTAATAATTATACTTATTACGCCCGATATTATCAATATAACATCCATTATTACCCATATAATGCAGTTATTATCGCTAGAACTGTAATAATTACAATTCTTACTTTTATTATTATCAATATAACATGCATTATTACCTATATTATGCAGTTATTATCGCTAGAACTATAATAAATATACTTACTACTCCCGATATTATCAATATAACATCCATTATTACCCATATAATGCAGTTATTATCGCTAGAACCATAATAAATATACGTATTACTTTTGTTATGATCAATATAACATGCATTATTACCTATATTATGCAGTTATTATCGATAGAACTGTAATAAATATACTTATTACTTTTATTATTATCAGTATAACATGCACTATTAGCCATATTTTACTTTTATTATCGCTAGAACTATAATAATTATACTTATTACTCCCGATATTATCAATATAACATCCATTATGACCCATATAATGCAGTTATTATCGCTAGAACCATAATAAATATACGTATTACTTTTGTTATGATCAATATAACATGCATTATTACCTATATTATGCAGTTATTATCGATAGAACTGTAATAAATATACTTATTACTTTTATTATTATCAGTATAACATGCACTATTAGCCATATTTTACTATTATTATCGCTAGAACTGTAATAATTATACTTATTACTCCCGATATTATCAATATAACATGCATTATTACCCATATAATGCAGTTATTATCGCTAGAACTGTAATAATTATACTTATTCCTTATGTTATTAGCAATATAACGTGCATTATTACCCATATTATGCAGTTATTATCGCTAGAACTATAATAAATATACGTATTACTTTTATTATCATCAATATAACATGCATTATTACCCATATTATGCAGTTATTATCGATAGAACTATAATAATTATACTTATTACTCCCGATATTATCAATATAACATCCATTCTTACCCATATAATGCAGTTATTATCGCTAGAACTGTAATAATTATACTTATTCCTTATGTTATTAGCAATATAACGTGCATTATTACCCATATTATGCAGTTATTATCGCTAGAACTATAATAAATATACGTATTACTTTTATTATCATCAATATAACATGCATTATTACCCATATTATGCAGTTATTATCGATAGAACTATAGTAATTATACTTATTACTCCCGATATTATCAATATAACATCCATTCTTACCCATATAATGCAGTTATTATCGCTAGAACTGTAATAATTATACTTATTACTTTTATTATCATCAATATGACATGCATTATTACCCATATTATGCAGTTATTATCGATAGAACTGTAATAAATATACTTATTACTTTTATTATCATCAATATAACATGCATTATTACCCATATTATGCAGCTTTATCGATAGAACTGTAATCAATATACTTATTACTTTTATTATTATCAATATAACATGCACTATTAGCCATATTTTACTATTATTATCGCTTGAACTATAATAATTATACTTATTACTCCCAATATTATCAGTATAACATGCCATATTACCCATATTATGCAGTTATTATCGATAGAACTATAATAAATATACTTATTACTTTTATTATTATCAATATAACATGCACTATTAGCCATATTTTACTATTATTATCGCTAGAACTGTAATAATTATACTTATTACTCCCGATATTATCAATATAACATGCATTATTACCCATATAATGCAGCTATTATCGACAGAAGTACAATAAATATACTTATTACTTTTATTATTATCAATATAACATGCACTATTAGCCATATTTTACTATTATTATCGCTAGAACTATAATAATTTTACTTATTACTCCCGATATTATCAATATAAAGTGCATTATTACCCATATAATGCAGTTATTATCGCTAGAACTGTAATAATTATACTTATTACTTATATTATTATCAATATAACATGCATTATTACCCATATTATGCAGTTATTATCGCTAGAACTATAATAAATATACGTATTACTTTTATTATCATCAATATAACATGCATTATTACCCATATTATGCAGTTATTATCGCTAGAACTGTAATAAATATACATATTACTTTTATTATCATCAATATAACATGCATTATTACCCATATTATGCAGCTTTATCGATAGAACTGTAATAAATATACTTATTACTTTCATTATTATCAATATAACATGCATTATTACCCATATTATGAAGTTATTATCGATAGAACTGTAATAAATATACT
The DNA here is from genome assembly GCA_963576845.1 of Megachile leachella. Classification (NCBI taxonomy): domain Eukaryota; kingdom Metazoa; phylum Arthropoda; class Insecta; order Hymenoptera; family Megachilidae; genus Megachile; species Megachile leachella. The sequence continues at coordinate 1,552,983 of CAUYWW010000280.1, forward strand.
TATTACTTTTATTATCATCAATATAACATGCATTATTACGCATATTATGCAGCTTTATCGATGGAACTGAAATAAATATACTTATTACTTTTATTATTATCAATATAACATGCACTATTAGCCATATTTTACTATTATTATCGCTAGAACTGTAATAATTATACTTATAACTCCCAATATTATCAATATAACATGCCTTATTACCCATATTATGCAGTTATTATCGATAGAACTATAGTAAATATACTTATTACTTTTATTATTATGAATATAACAGGCACTCTTAGCCATATTTTACTAGTATTATCGCTAGAACTGTAATAATTATACTTATTACGCCCGATATTATCAATATAACATCCATTATTACCCATATAATGCAGTTATTATCGCTAGAACTGTAATAATTACAATTCTTACTTTTATTATTATCAATATAACATGCATTATTACCTATATTATGCAGTTATTATCGCTAGAACTATAATAAATATACTTACTACTCCCGATATTATCAATATAACATCCATTATTACCCATATAATGCAGTTATTATCGCTAGAACCATAATAAATATACGTATTACTTTTGTTATGATCAATATAACATGCATTATTACCTATATTATGCAGTTATTATCGATAGAACTGTAATAAATATACTTATTACTTTTATTATTATCAGTATAACATGCACTATTAGCCATATTTTACTTTTATTATCGCTAGAACTATAATAATTATACTTATTACTCCCGATATTATCAATATAACATCCATTATGACCCATATAATGCAGTTATTATCGCTAGAACCATAATAAATATACGTATTACTTTTGTTATGATCAATATAACATGCATTATTACCTATATTATGCAGTTATTATCGATAGAACTGTAATAAATATACTTATTACTTTTATTATTATCAGTATAACATGCACTATTAGCCATATTTTACTATTATTATCGCTAGAACTGTAATAATTATACTTATTACTCCCGATATTATCAATATAACATGCATTATTACCCATATAATGCAGTTATTATCGCTAGAACTGTAATAATTATACTTATTCCTTATGTTATTAGCAATATAACGTGCATTATTACCCATATTATGCAGTTATTATCGCTAGAACTATAATAAATATACGTATTACTTTTATTATCATCAATATAACATGCATTATTACCCATATTATGCAGTTATTATCGATAGAACTATAATAATTATACTTATTACTCCCGATATTATCAATATAACATCCATTCTTACCCATATAATGCAGTTATTATCGCTAGAACTGTAATAATTATACTTATTCCTTATGTTATTAGCAATATAACGTGCATTATTACCCATATTATGCAGTTATTATCGCTAGAACTATAATAAATATACGTATTACTTTTATTATCATCAATATAACATGCATTATTACCCATATTATGCAGTTATTATCGATAGAACTATAGTAATTATACTTATTACTCCCGATATTATCAATATAACATCCATTCTTACCCATATAATGCAGTTATTATCGCTAGAACTGTAATAATTATACTTATTACTTTTATTATCATCAATATGACATGCATTATTACCCATATTATGCAGTTATTATCGATAGAACTGTAATAAATATACTTATTACTTTTATTATCATCAATATAACATGCATTATTACCCATATTATGCAGCTTTATCGATAGAACTGTAATCAATATACTTATTACTTTTATTATTATCAATATAACATGCACTATTAGCCATATTTTACTATTATTATCGCTTGAACTATAATAATTATACTTATTACTCCCAATATTATCAGTATAACATGCCATATTACCCATATTATGCAGTTATTATCGATAGAACTATAATAAATATACTTATTACTTTTATTATTATCAATATAACATGCACTATTAGCCATATTTTACTATTATTATCGCTAGAACTGTAATAATTATACTTATTACTCCCGATATTATCAATATAACATGCATTATTACCCATATAATGCAGCTATTATCGACAGAAGTACAATAAATATACTTATTACTTTTATTATTATCAATATAACATGCACTATTAGCCATATTTTACTATTATTATCGCTAGAACTATAATAATTTTACTTATTACTCCCGATATTATCAATATAAAGTGCATTATTACCCATATAATGCAGTTATTATCGCTAGAACTGTAATAATTATACTTATTACTTATATTATTATCAATATAACATGCATTATTACCCATATTATGCAGTTATTATCGCTAGAACTATAATAAATATACGTATTACTTTTATTATCATCAATATAACATGCATTATTACCCATATTATGCAGTTATTATCGCTAGAACTGTAATAAATATACATATTACTTTTATTATCATCAATATAACATGCATTATTACCCATATTATGCAGCTTTATCGATAGAACTGTAATAAATATACTTATTACTTTCATTATTATCAATATAACATGCATTATTACCCATATTATGAAGTTATTATCGATAGAACTGTAATAAATATACTTATTACTTTTATTATCATCAATATAACATGCATTATTACGCATATTATGCAGCTTTATCGATGGAACTGAAATAAATATACTTATTACTTTTATTATTATCAATATAACATGCACTATTAGCCATATGTTACTATTATTATCGCTAGAACTATAATAATTATACTTATTACTCCCGATATTATCAATATAACATGCATTATTACCCATATAATGCAGTTATTATCGCTAGAACTGTAATAATTATACTTATTCCTTATGTTATTAGCAATATAACGTGCATTATTACCCATATTATGCAGTTATTATCGCTAGAACTATAATAAATATACGTATTACTTTTATTATCATCAATATAACATGCATTATTACCCATATAATGCAGTTATTATCGCTAGAACTGTAATAATTATACTTATTCCTTATGTTATTAGCAATATAACGTGCATTATTACCCATATTATGCAGTTATTATCGCTAGAACTATAATAAATATACGTATTACTTTTATTATCATCAATATAACATGCATTATTACCCATATTATGCAGTTATTATCGATAGAACTATAATAATTATACTTATTACTCCCGATATTATCAATATAACATCCATTCTTACCCATATAATGCAGTTATTATCGCTAGAACTGTAATAATTATACTTATTCCTTATGTTATTAGCAATATAACGTGCATTATTACCCATATTATGCAGTTATTATCGCTAGAACTATAATAAATATACGTATTACTTTTATTATCATCAATATAACATGCATTATTACCCATATTATGCAGTTATTATCGATAGAACTATAGTAATTATACTTATTACTCCCGATATTATCAATATAACATCCATTCTTACCCATATAATGCAGTTATTATCGCTAGAACTGTAATAATTATACTTATTACTTTTATTATCATCAATATGACATGCATTATTACCCATATTATGCAGTTATTATCGATAGAACTGTAATAAATATACTTATTACTTTTATTATCATCAATATAACATGCATTATTACCCATATTATGCAGCTTTATCGATAGAACTGTAATCAATATACTTATTACTTTTATTATTATCAATATAACATGCACTATTAGCCATATTTTACTATTATTATCGCTTGAACTATAATAATTATACTTATTACTCCCAATATTATCAGTATAACATGCCATATTACCCATATTATGCAGTTATTATCGATAGAACTATAATAAATATACTTATTACTTTTATTATTATCAATATAACATGCACTATTAGCCATATTTTACTATTATTATCGCTAGAACTGTAATAATTATACTTATTACTCCCGATATTATCAATATAACATGCATTATTACCCATATAATGCAGCTATTATCGACAGAAGTACAATAAATATACTTATTACTTTTATTATTATCAATATAACATGCACTATTAGCCATATTTTACTATTATTATCGCTAGAACTATAATAATTTTACTTATTACTCCCGATATTATCAATATAAAGTGCATTATTACCCATATAATGCAGTTATTATCGCTAGAACTGTAATAATTATACTTATTACTTATATTATTATCAATATAACATGCATTATTACCCATATTATGCAGTTATTATCGCTAGAACTATAATAAATATACGTATTACTTTTATTATCATCAATATAACATGCATTATTACCCATATTATGCAGTTATTATCGCTAGAACTGTAATAAATATACATATTACTTTTATTATCATCAATATAACATGCATTATTACCCATATTATGCAGCTTTATCGATAGAACTGTAATAAATATACTTATTACTTTCATTATTATCAATATAACATGCATTATTACCCATATTATGAAGTTATTATCGATAGAACTGTAATAAATATACTTATTACTTTTATTATCATCAATATAACATGCATTATTACGCATATTATGCAGCTTTATCGATAGAACTGAAATAAATATACTTATTACTTTTATTATTATCAATATAACATGCACTATTAGCCATATGTTACTATTATTATCGCTAGAACTATAATAATTATACTTATTACTCCCGATATTATCAATATAACATGCATTATTACCCATATAATGCAGTTATTATCGCTAGAACTGTAATAATTATACTTATTCCTTATGTTATTAGCAATATAACGTGCATTATTACCCATATTATGCAGTTATTATCGCTAGAACTATAATAAATATACGTATTACTTTTATTATCATCAATATAACATGCATTATTACCCATATAATGCAGTTATTATCGCTAGAACTGTAATAATTATACTTATTCCTTATGTTATTAGCAATATAACGTGCATTATTACCCATATTATGCAGTTATTATCGCTAGAACTATAATAAATATACGTATTACTTTTAGTATCATCAATATAACATGCGTTATTACCCATATTATGCAGTTATTATCGATACAACTATAATAATTATACTTATTACTCCCGATATTATCAATATAACATCCATTCTTACCCATATAATGCAGCTATTATCGCTAGAACTGTAATAATTATACTTATAACTTATATTATTATCAATATAACATGCACTATTAGCCATATTTTACTATTATTATCGCTAGAACTATAATAATTATACTTATTACTCCCGATATTATCAATATAACATGCATTATTACCCATATTATGCAGTTATTATCGATAGAACTATAATAAATATACTTATTACTTTTATTATTATCAATATAACATGCACTATTAGCCATATTTTACTATTATTATCGCTAGAACTGTAATAATTATACTTATTACTCCCGATATTATCAATATAACATGCATTATTACCCATATAATGCAGTTATTATCGACAGAAGTACAATAAATATACTTATTACTTTTATTATTATCAATATAACAGGCACTCTTAGCCATATTTTACTTGTATTAAAGCCAGAACTGTAATAATTATACTTATTACTCCCGATATTATCAATATAACATCCACTATTACCCATATAATGCAGTTATTATAGCTAAAACTGTGATAATTATACTTATTTCTGATGTTATTAGCAATATAACGTGCATTATTACCCATATTATGCAGTTATTATCGATAGAGCTGTAATAAATATACTTATTACTTTTATTATTATCAATATAACATGCACTATTAGCCATATTTTACTATTATTATCGCTAGAACTATAATAATTATACTTATTACTCCCGATATTATCAATATAAAGTGCATTATTACCCATATAATGCAGTTATTATCGCTAGAACTGTAATAATTATACTTATTACTTATATTATCATCAATATAACATGCATTATTACCCATATTATGCAGCTTTATCGATAGAACTGTAATAAATATACTTATTACTTTTATTATTATCAATATAACATGCATTATTACCCATATTATGAAGTTATTATCGATAGAACTATAATAAATATACTTATTACTTTTATTATTATCAATATAACATGCACTATTAGCCATATTTTACTATTATTATCGCTAGAACTGTAATAATTATACTTATTACTCCCGATATTATCAATATAACATGCATTATTACCCATATAATGCAGTTATTATCGACAGAAGTACAATAAGTATACTTATCACTTTTATTATTATCAATATAACAGGCACTCTTAGCCATATTTTACTTGTATTAAAGCTAGAACTGTAATAATTATACTTATTACTCCCGATATTATCAATATAACATCCATTATTACCCATATAATGCAGTTATTATAGCTAGAACTGTGATAATTATACTTATTACTTATGTTATTAGCAATATAACGTGCATTATTACCCATATTATGCAGTTATTATCGACAGAGCTGTAATAAATATACTTATTACTTTTATTATTATCAATATAACATGCATTATTACCCATATTATGCAGTTATTATCGATAGAACTATAATAATTATACTTATTACTCCCGATATTATCAATATAACATCCATTCTTACCCATATAATGCAGTTATTATCCCTAGAACTGTAATAATTATACTTATTACTTTTATTATCATGAATATAACATGCATTATTACCCATATTATGCAGTTATTATCGATAGAACTGTAATAAATATACTTATTACTTTTATTATCATCAATATAACATGCATTATTACGCATATTATGCAGCTTTATCGATAGAACTGTAATAAATATACTTATTACTTTTATTATTATCAATATAACATGCACTATTAGCCATATTTTACTATTATTATCGCTAGAACTATAATAATTATACTTATTACTCCCAATATTATCAATATAACATGCATTATTACCCATATTATGCAGTTATTATCGATAGAACTGTAATAAATATACTTATTACTTTTATTATTATCAATATAACATGCACTATTAGCCATATGTTACTATTATTATCGCTAGAACTATAATAATTATACTTATTACTCCCGATATTATCAATGTAACATGCATTATTACCCATATAATGCAGTTATTATCGCTAGAACTGTAATAATTATACTTATTCCTTATGTTATTAGCAATATAACATGCATTATTACCCATATTATGCAGTTATTATTGATAGAACTATAATAATTATACTTATTACTCCCGATATTATCAATATAACATCCATTCTTACCCATATAATGCAGTTATTATCGCTAGAACTGTAATAATTATACTTATTACTTATATTATTATCAATATAACATGCACTATTAGCCATATTTTACTATTATTATCGCTAGAACTATAATAATTATACTTATTACTCCCGATATTATCAATGTAACATGCATTATTACCCATATAATGCAGTTATTATCGCTAGAACTGTAATAATTATACTTATTCCTTATGTTATTAGCAATATAACGTGCATTATTACCCATATTATGCAGTTATTATCGCTAGAACTATAATAAATATACGTATTACTTTTATTATCATCAATATAACATGCATTATTACCCATATTATGCAGTTATTATCGCTAGAACTATAATAAATATACGTATTACTTTTATTATCATCAATATAACATGCATTATTACCCATATAATGCAGTTATTATCGCTAGAACTGTAATAATTATACTTATTCCTTATGTTATTAGCAATATAACGTGCATTATTACCCATATTATGCAGTTATTATCGCTAGAACTATAATAAATATACGTATTACTTTTATTATCATCAATATAACATGCATTATTACCCATATTATGCAGTTATTATCGATACAACTATAATAATTATACTTATTACTCCCGAAATTATCAATATAACATTCATTCTTACCCATATAATGCAGTTATTATCGCTAGAACTGTAATAATTATACTTATTACTTATATTATTATCAATATAACATGCACTATTAGCCATATTTTACTATTATTATCGCTAGAACTATAATAATTATACTTATTACTCCCGATATTATCAATATAAAGTGCATTATTACCCATATAATGCAGTTATTATCGCTAGAACTGTAATAATTATACTTATTACTTATATTATTATCAATATAACATGCATTATTACCCATATTATGCAGTTATTATCACTAGAACTATAATAAATATACGTATTACTTTTATTATCATCAATATAACATGCATTATTACCCATATTATGCAGCTTTATCGATAGAACTGTTATAAATATACTTATTACTTTTATTATTATCAATATAACATGCACTATTAGCCATATTTTACTATTATTATCGCTAGAACTGTAATAATTATACTTATTACTCCCGATATTATCAATATATCATGCATTATTACCCATATAATGCAGTTATTATCGACAGAAGTACAATAAATATACTTATTACTTTTATTATTATCAATATAACAGGCACTCTTAGCCATATTTTACTTGTATTAAAGCTAGAACTGTAATAATTATACTTATTACTCCCGATATTATCAATATAACATCCACTATTACCCATATAATGCAGTTATTATAGCTAGAACTGTGATAATTATACTTATTTCTTATGTTATTAGCAATATAACGTGCATTATTACCGATATTATGCAGTTATTATCGATAGAGCTGTAATAAATATACTTATTACTTTTATTATTATCAATATAACATGCACTATTAGCCATATTTTACTATTATTATCGCTAGAACTATAATAATTATACTTATTACTCCCGATATTATCAATATAAAGTGCATTATTACCCATATAATGCAGTTATTATCGCTAGAACTGTAATAATTATACTTATTACTTATATTATTATCAATCTAACATGCATTATTACCCATATTATGCAGTTATTATCGCTAGAACTATAATAAATATACGTATTACTTTTATTATCATCAATATAACATGCATTATTACCCATATTATGCAGTTATTTTCGCTAGAACTATAATAAATATACATATTACTTTTATTATCATCAATATAACATGCATTATTACCCGTATTATGCAGCTTTATCGATAGAACTGTAATAAATATACTTACTACTTTTATTATTATCAATATAACATGCATTATTACCCATATTATGCAGTTATTATCGATAGAACTATAATAAATATACTTATTACTTTTATTATTATCAATATAACATGCACTATTAGCCATATTTTACTATTATTATCGCTAGAACTGTAATAATTATACTTATTACTCCCGATATTATCAATATAACATGCATTATTACCCATATAATGCAGTTATTATCGCTAGAACTGTAATAATTATACTTATTACTTATATTATTATCAATATAACATGCATTATTACCCATATTATGCAGTTATTATCACTAGAACTATAATAAATATACGTATTACTTTTATTATCATCAATATAACATGCATTATTACCCATATTATGCAGCTTTATCGATAGAACTGTTATAAATATACTTATTACTTTTATTATTATCAATATAACATGCACTATTAGCCATATTTTACTATTATTATCGCTAGAACTGTAATAATTATACTTATTACTCCCGATATTATCAATATATCATGCATTATTACCCATATAATGCAGTTATTATCGACAGAAGTACAATAAATATACTTATTACTTTTATTATTATCAATATAACAGGCACTCTTAGCCATATTTTACTTGTATTAAAGCTAGAACTGTAATAATTATACTTATTACTCCCGATATTATCAATATAACATCCACTATTACCCATATAATGCAGTTATTATAGCTAGAACTGTGATAATTATACTTATTTCTTATGTTATTAGCAATATAACGTGCATTATTACCCATATTATGCAGTTATTATCGATAGAGCTGTAATAAATATACTTATTACTTTTATTATTATCAATATAACATGCACTATTAGCCATATTTTACTATTATTATCGCTAGAACTATAATAATTATACTTATTACTCCCGATATTATCAATATAAAGTGCATTATTACCCATATAATGCAGTTATTATCGCTAGAACTGTAATAATTATACTTATTACTTATATTATTATCAATCTAACATGCATTATTACCCATATTATGCAGTTATTATCGCTAGAACTATAATAAATATACGTATTACTTTTATTATCATCAATATAACATGCATTATTACCCATATTATGCAGTTATTTTCGCTAGAACTATAATAAATATACATATTACTTTTATTATCATCAATATAACATGCATTATTACCCGTATTATGCAGCTTTATCGATAGAACTGTAATAAATATACTTACTACTTTTATTATTATCAATATAACATGCATTATTACCCATATTATGCAGTTATTATCGATAGAACTATAATAAATATACTTATTACTTTTATTATTATCAATATAACATGCACTATTAGCCATATTTTACTATTATTATCGCTAGAACTGTAATAATTATACTTATTACTCCCGATATTATCAATATAACATGCATTATTACCCATATAATGCAGTTATTATCGACAGAAGTACAATAAATATACTTATTACTTTTATTATTATCAATATAACAGGCACTCTTAGCCATATTTTACTTGTATTAAAGCTAGAACTGTAATAATTATACTTATTACGCCCGATAATATCAATATAACATCCATTATTACCCATATAATGCAGTTATTATCGCTAGAACTGTAATAAATATACTTATTACTTTTATTATTATCAATATAACATGCACTATTAGCCATATGTTACTATTATTATCGCTAGAACTATAATAATTATACTTATAACTCCCGATATTATCAATATAACATGCATTATTACCCATATAATGCAGTTATTATCGCTAGAACTGTAATAATTATACTTATTCCTTATGTTATTAGCAATATAACGTGCATTATTACCCATATTATGCAGTTATTATCGCTAGAACTATAATAAATATACGTATTACTTTTATTATCATCAATATAACATGCATTATTACCCATATTATGCAGTTATTATCGATAGAACTATAATAATTATACTTATTACTCCCGATATTATCAATATAACATCCATTATTACCCATATAATGGAGTTATTATCGCTAGAACTGTAATAATTATACTTATTACTTTTATTATCATCAATATAACATGCATTATTACCCATATTATGCAGTTATTATCGATAGAACTGTAATAAATATACTTATTACTTTTATTATTATCAATATAACATGCACTATTAGCCATATTTTACTATTATTATCGCTAGAACCATAATAATTACCCTTATTACTCCCAATATTATCAATATAACATGCATTATTACCCATATAATGCAGTTATTATCGCTAGAACTGTAATAATTTAACTTATTACTTATATTATTATCAATATAACATGCATTATTACCCATATAATGCAGTTATTATCGCTAGAACTGTAATAATTATACTTATTACTTATATTATTATCAATATAACATGCATTATTACCCATATAATGCAGTTATTATCGCTAGAACTGTAATAATTATACTTATTCCTTATGTTATTAGCAATATAACGTGCATTATTACCCATATTATGCAGTTATTATCGCTAGAACTATAATAAATATACGTATTACTTTTATTATGTTCAATATAACATGCATTATTACCCATATTATGCAGTTATTATCGATACAACTATAATAATTATACTTATTACTCCCGATATTATCAATATAACATTCATTCTTACCCATATAATGCAGTTATTATCGCTAGAACTGTAATAATTATACTTATTACTTATATTATTATCAATATAACATGCACTATTAGCCATATTTTACTATTATTATCGCTAGAACTATAATAATTATACTTATTACTCCCGATATTATCAATATAAAGTGCATTATTACCCATATAATGCAGTTATTATCGCTAGAACTATAATAAATATACGTATTACTTTTATTATCATCAATATAACATGCATTATTACCCATATTATGCAGTTATTATCGATAGAACTATAATAATTATACTTATTACTCCCGATATTATCAATATAACATCCATTATTACCCATATAATGGAGTTATTATCGCTAGAACTGTAATAATTATACTTATTACTTTTATTATCATCAATATAACATGCATTATTACCCATATTATGCAGTTATTATCGATAGAAATGTAATAAATATACTTATTACTTTTATTATTATCAATATAACATGCACTATTAGCCATATTTTACTATTATTATCGCTAGAACCATAATAATTACCCTTATTACTCCCAATATTATCAATATAACATGCATTATTACCCATATAATGCAGTTATTATCGCTAGAACTGTAATAATTATACTTATTACTTATATTATTATCAATATAACATGCATTATTACCCATATAATGCAGTTATTATCGCTAGAACTGTAATAATTATACTTATTACTTTTATTATTATCAATATAACATGCACTATTAGCCATATTTTACTATTATTATCGCTAGAACTGTAATAATTATACTTATTACTCCCGATATTATCAATATATCATGCATTATTACCCATATAATGCAGTTATTATCGACAGAAGTACAATAAATATACTTATTACTTTTATTATTATCAATATAACAGGCACTCTTAGCCATATTTTACTTGTATTAAAGCTAGAACTATAATAAATATACTTATTACTCCCGATATTATCAATATAACATCCATTATTACCCATATAATGCAGTTATTATCGCTAGAACTGTAATAATTATACTTATTACTTATGTTATTAGCAATATAACGTGCATTGTTACCTATATTATGCAGCTATTATCGCTAGAACTGTAATAATTATACTTATTACTTATATTATTATCAATATAACATGCATTATTACCCATATTGTGCAGTTATTATAGCTAGAACTATAATAAATATACGTATTACTTTTACTATCATCAATATAACATGCATTATTACCCATATTATGCAGTTATTATCGATAGAACTATAATAAATATACTTATTACTTTTATTATTATCAATATATCATGCACTATTAGCCATATTATACCATTATTATCGCTAGAACCATAATAATGATACTTATTACTCCCAATATTATCAATATAACACGCATTATTACCCATATAATGCAGTTATTATCGCTAGAACTGTAATAATTATACTTATTAGTTATATTATTAGCAATATAACGTGCATTATTACCCATATTATGCAGTTATTATCGCTAGAACTATAATAACTGTACTTATTACTCCCAATATTATCAATATAACATGCATTATTACCCATATAATGCAGTTATTGTCGCTAGAACTGTAATAATTATACTTATTACTTCTATTATCATCAATATAACATGCATTATTACCCATATAATGCAGTTCTTATCATTGGAACTGTAATAATTATACTTATTACTCTCGATATTATCAATATAACATGCATTATTACGCATATAATGCAGTTATTATCGCTAGAACTGTAATAATTATACGTATTACTTATATTATTCTCAATGTAACATGCATTATTACCCATATAATGCAGATCTTATCATTGGAACTGTAATAATTATACTTATTACTCTCGATATTATCAATATAACATGCATTATTACGCATATAATGCAGTTATTATCGCTAGAACTGTAATAATTATACGTATTACTTATATTATTCTCAATGTAACATGCATTATTACCCATATTATGCCGTTATAATCGCTAGAACTATAATAAATATACTTACTGCTTTTATTATAATCAATATAACATGCATTATTACCCATATAATGCAGTTATTATCGCTAGAACTGTAATAATTATACTTATTACTTATATTATTAGCAATATAACGTGCATTATTAACCATGAATTGCAGTTATTATCGCTAGAACTGTAATAATTATACTTATTACTTATATTATTATCAATATAACATGCATTATTACCCATATTATGCAGTTATTATCGCTAGAACTATAATAAATATACGTATTACTTTTATTATCATCAATATAACGTGCATTATTACCCATATTATGCAGTTACTATCGATAGAACTGTAATAAATATACTTATTACTTTTATCATTATCAATATAACATGCACTATTAGCCATATTTTACTATCATTATCGCTAGAACTATAATAATTATACTTATTACTCCCAATATTATCAATATAACATGCATTATTACCCATATAATGCAGTTATTATCGCTAGAACTGTAATACTTATACATATTTCTTATATTATTCTCAATATAACATGCATTATTACCCATATTATGCATTTATAATCGCTAGAACTGTAATAATTATACTTATTACTTATATTATTATCAATATAACATGCATTATTACCCATATTGTGCAGTTATTATAGCTAGAACTATAATAAATATACGTATTACTTTTACTATCATCAATATAACATGCATTATTACCCATATTATGCAGTTATTATCGATAGAACTATAATAAATATACTTATTACTTTTATTATTATCAATATATCATGCACTATTAGCCATATTATACCATTATTATCGCTAGAACCATAATAATGATACTTATTACTCCCAATATTATCAATATAACACGCATTATTACCCATATAATGCAGTTATTATCGCTAGAACTGTAATAATTATACTTATTACTTATATTATTATTAATATAACGTGCATTATTACCCATATTATGCAGTTATTATCGCTAGAACTATAATAAATATACGTATTACTTTTATTATCATCAATATAACAAGCATTATTACCCATATTATGCACTTATTATCGATAGAACTGTAATAAATATACTAATTACTTTTATCATTATCAATATAACATGAACTATTAGCCATATTTTGCTATCATTATCGCTAGAACTATAATAATTATACTTATTACTCCCAATATTATCAATATAACATGCATTATTACCCATATAATGCAGTTATTATCGCTAGAACTGTAATACTTATCCTTATTACTTATATTATTCTCAATATAACATGCATTATTACCCATATTATGCAGTTATAATCGCTGGTACTATAATAAATATACTTACTACCTTTATTATCGTCAATATAACATGTATTATTACCCATATTATGCAGTTATTACCGATAGAACTGTAATAAATATGCTTATTACTTATATTATTAGCAATATAACGTGCATTATTACCCATAAATTGCAGTTATTATCGCTAGAACTGTAATAAATATACTTAGTACTTTTATTATCATCAATATAACATGCATTATTACCCATATTATGCAGTTATTATCGATAGCACTATAATAAATATACGTATTACTTTTATTATCATCAATATAACATGCATTATTGCCCATATTATGCAGTTACTATCGCTAGAACTATAATAACTATACTTACTACTCCCAATATTATCAATATAACATGCATTATTACCCATATAATGCAGTTATTATCGCTACAACTGTAATAATTATACTTATTAGTTATATTGTTAGCAATATAACGTGCATTATTACCCATATTATGCAGTTATTATCGCTAGAACTATAATAACTGTACTTATTACTCCCAATATTATCAATATAACATGCATTATTACCCATATAATGCAGTTATTGTCGCTAGAACTATAATAAATATACGTATTACTTTTATTATCATCAATATAACGTGCATTATTACCCATATTATGCAGTTACTATCGATAGAACTGTAATAAATATACTTATTACTTTTATCATTATCAATATAACATGCACTATTAGCCATATTTTACTATCATTATCGCTAGAACTATAATAATTATACTTATTACTCCCGATATTATCAATATAACATGCATTATTACCCGTATAATGCAGTTATTATCGCTAGAACTGTAATAAATATACGTATTACTTTTATTATCATCAATATAACATGCATTATTGCCCATATTATGCAGTTACTATCGATAGAACTGTAATAAATATACTTATTACCTTTATTATTATCAATATAACATGCACTACTAGCCATATTTTACTATCATTATCGCTAGAACTATAATAACTATACTTATTGCTCCCGATATTATCAATATAACATACATTATTACCCATATAATGCAGTTATTATCGCTAGAACTGTAATAATTATACTTATTACTTATATTATTAGCGATATAACGTGCATTATTACCCATATTATGCAGTTATTATCGCTAGAACTATAATAACTGTACTTTTTACTCCCAATATTATCAATATAACATGCATTATTACCCATATAATGCAGTTATTGTCGCTAGAACTGTAATAATTATACTTATTACTTCTATTATCATCAATATAACATGCATTATTACCCATATAATGCAGTTATTATCGCTGGAACTGTAATAATTATACTTATTACTCTCGATATTATCAATATAACATGCATTATTATGCATATCATGCAGTTATTATCGCTAGAACTGTAATAATTATACGTATTACTTATATTATTCTCAATGTAACATGCATTATTACCCATATTATGCAGTTACTATCGCTAGAACTATAATAACTATACTTACTACTCCCAATATTATCAATATAACATGCATTATTACCCATATAATGCAGTTATTATCGCTACAACTGTAATAATTATACTTATTAGTTATATTGTTAGCAATATAACGTGCATTATTACCCATATTATGCAGTTATTATCGCTAGAACTATAATAACTGTACTTATTACTCCCAATATTATCAATATAACATGCATTATTACCCATATAATGCAGTTATTGTCGCTAGAACTATAATAAATATACGTATTACTTTTATTATCATCAATATAACGTGCATTATTACCCATATTATGCAGTTACTATCGATAGAACTGTAATAAATATACTTATTACTTTTATCATTATCAATATAACATGCACTATTAGCCATATTTTACTATCATTATCGCTAGAACTATAATAATTATACTTATTACTCCCGATATTATCAATATAACATGCATTATTACCCGTATAATGCAGTTATTATCGCTAGAACTGTAATAAATATACGTATTACTTTTATTATCATCAATATAACATGCATTATTGCCCATATTATGCAGTTACTATCGATAGAACTGTAATAAATATACTTATTACCTTTATTATTATCAATATAACATGCACTACTAGCCATATTTTACTATCATTATCGCTAGAACTATAATAACTATACTTATTGCTCCCGATATTATCAATATAACATACATTATTACCCATATAATGCAGTTATTATCGCTAGAACTGTAATAATTATACTTATTACTTATATTATTAGCGATATAACGTGCATTATTACCCATATTATGCAGTTATTATCGCTAGAACTATAATAACTGTACTTTTTACTCCCAATATTATCAATATAACATGCATTATTACCCATATAATGCAGTTATTGTCGCTAGAACTGTAATAATTATACTTATTACTTCTATTATCATCAATATAACATGCATTATTACCCATATAATGCAGTTATTATCGCTGGAACTGTAATAATTATACTTATTACTCTCGATATTATCAATATAACATGCATTATTATGCATATCATGCAGTTATTATCGCTAGAACTGTAATAATTATACGTATTACTTATATTATTCTCAATGTAACATGCATTATTACCCATATTATGCAGTTATAATCGCTAGAACTATAATAAATATACTTACTGCTTTTATTATAATCAATATAACATGCATTATTACCCATATAATGCAGTTATTATCGCTAGAACTGTAATAATTATACTTATTACTTATATTATTAGCAATATAACGTGCATTATTAACCATAAATTGCAGTTATTATCGCTAGAACTGTAATAATTATACTTATTACTTATATTATTATCAATATAACATGCATTATTACCCGTATAATGCAGTTATTATCGCTAGAACTGTAATAAATATACGTATTACTTTTATTATCATCAATATAACATGCATTATTACCCATATTATGCAGTTACTATCGCTAGAACTATAATAACTATACTTACTACTCCCAATATTATCAATATAACATGCATTATTACCCATATAATGCAGTTATTATCGCTACAACTGTAATAATTATACTTATTAGTTATATTGTTAGCAATATAACGTGCATTATTACCCATATTATGCAGTTATTATCGCTAGAACTATAATAACTGTACTTATTACTCCCAATATTATCAATATAACATGCATTATTACCCATATAATGCAGTTATTGTCGCTAGAACTATAATAAATATACGTATTACTTTTATTATCATCAATATAACGTGCATTATTACCCATATTATGCAGTTACTATCGATAGAACTGTAATAAATATACTTATTACTTTTATCATTATCAATATAACATGCACTATTAGCCATATTTTACTATCATTATCGCTAGAACTATAATAATTATACTTATTACTCCCGATATTATCAATATAACATGCATTATTACCCGTATAATGCAGTTATTATCGCTAGAACTGTAATAAATATACGTATTACTTTTATTATCATCAATATAACATGCATTATTGCCCATATTATGCAGTTACTATCGATAGAACTGTAATAAATATACTTATTACCTTTATTATTATCAATATAACATGCACTACTAGCCATATTTTACTATCATTATCGCTAGAACTATAATAACTATACTTATTGCTCCCGATATTATCAATATAACATACATTATTACCCATATAATGCAGTTATTATCGCTAGAACTGTAATAATTATACTTATTACTTATATTATTAGCGATATAACGTGCATTATTACCCATATTATGCAGTTATTATCGCTAGAACTATAATAACTGTACTTTTTACTCCCAATATTATCAATATAACATGCATTATTACCCATATAATGCAGTTATTGTCGCTAGAACTGTAATAATTATACTTATTACTTCTATTATCATCAATATAACATGCATTATTACCCATATAATGCAGTTATTATCGCTGGAACTGTAATAATTATACTTATTACTCTCGATATTATCAATATAACATGCATTATTATGCATATCATGCAGTTATTATCGCTAGAACTGTAATAATTATACGTATTACTTATATTATTCTCAATGTAACATGCATTATTACCCATATTATGCAGTTATAATCGCTAGAACTATAATAAATATACTTACTGCTTTTATTATAATCAATATAACATGCATTATTACCCATATAATGCAGTTATTATCGCTAGAACTGTAATAATTATACTTATTACTTATATTATTAGCAATATAACGTGCATTATTAACCATAAATTGCAGTTATTATCGCTAGAACTGTAATAATTATACTTATTACTTATATTATTATCAATATAACATGCATTATTACCCATATTATGCAGTTATTATCGCTAGAACTATAATAAATATACGTATTACTTTTATTATCATCAATATAACGTGCATTATTACCCATATTATGCAGTTACTATCGATAGAACTGTAATAAATATACTTATTACTTTTATCATTATCAATATAACATGCACTATTAGCCATATTTTACTATCATTATCGCTAGAACTATAATAATTATACTTATTACTCCCGATATTATCAATATAACATGCATTATTACCCGTATAATGCAGTTATTATCGCTAGAACTGTAATAAATATACTTAGTACTTTTATTATCATCAATATAACATGCATTATTACCCATATTATGCAGTTATTATCGATAGAACTATAATAAATATACGTATTACTTTTATTATCATCAATATAACATGCAATATTGCCCATATTATGCAGTTACTATCGATAGAACTGTAATAAATATACTTATTACTTTTATCATTATCAATATAACATGCACTATTAGCCATATTTTACTATCATTATCGCTAGAACTATAATAATTATACTTATTACTCCCAATATTATCAATATAACATGCATTATTACCCATATAATGCAGTTATTATCGATAGAACTATAATAAATATACGTATTACTTTTATTATCATCAATATAACATGCATTATTGCCCATATTATGCAGTTACTATCGATAGAACTGTAATAAATATACTTATTACCTTTATTATTATCAATATAACATGCACTACTAGCCATATTTTACTATCATTATCGCTAGAACTATAATAACTATACTTATTGCTCCCGATATTATCAATGTAACATACATTATTACCCATATAATGCAGTTATTATCGCTAGAACTGTAATAATTATACTTATTACTTATATTATTAGCGATATAACGTGCATTATTACCCATATTATGCAGTTATTATCGATAGAACTATAATAAATGTACTTATTACTTTTATTATTATCAATATAACATGCACTATTAGCCATATTTTACTATTATTATCGCTAGAACTATAATAATTATACTTTTTACTCCCGATATTATCAGTATAACATGCATTATTACCCATATAATGCAGTTATTATCGCTGGAACTGAAATAATTATACTTATTACTTATATTATCAGCAATATAACGTGCATTATTACCCATATAATGCAGTTATTATCGCTAGAACTGTAATAATTATACATATTACTTATATTATTATCAATATAACATGGATTATTACCCATATTATGCAGTTATTATGGCTAGAACTATAATAAATATACGTATTACTTTTATTATCATCAATATAACATGCATTATTGCCCATATTATGCAGTTACTATCGCTAGAGCTATAATAACTATACTTATTACTCCCAATATTATCAATATAACATGCATTATTACCCATATAATGCAGTTATTATCGCTAGAACTGTAATAATTATACTTATTACTTATATTATTAGCAATATAACGTGCATTATTACCCATATTATGCAGTTATTATCGCTAGAACTATAATAACTGTACTTATTACTCCCAATATTATCAATATAACATGCATTATTACCCATATAATGCAGTTATTGTCGCTAGAACTGTAATAATTATAGTTATTACTTATATTATTATCAATATAACATGCATTATTACGCATATTATGCAGTTATAATCGCTAGAACTATAATAAATATACTTAGTACTTCTATTATCATCAATATAACATGCATTATTACCCATATAATGCAGTTATTATCGCTGGAACTGTAATAATTATACTTATTACTCTCGATATTATCAATATAACATGCATTATTACGCATATAATGCAGTTATTATCGCTAGAACTGTAATAATTATACGTATTACTTATATTATTCTCAATGTAACATGCATTAATACCCATATTATGCAGTTATTATCGCTAGAACTATAATAAACATACGTATTACTTTTATTATCATCAATATAACGTGCATTATTACCCATATTATGCAGTTACTATCGATAGAACTGTAATAAATATACTTATTACTTTTATCATTATCAATATAACATGCACTATTAGCCATATTTTACTATCATTATCGCTAGAACTATAATAATTATACTTATTACTCCCAATATTATCAATATAACATGCATTATTACCCATATAATGCAGTTATTATCGCTAGAACTGTAATACTTATACTTATTTCTTATATTATTCTCAATATAACATGCATTATTACCCATATTATGCAGTTATAATCGCTAAAACTATAATAATTATACTTATTACTCCCGATATTGTCAATATAACATGCATTATTGCCCATATAATGCAGTTATTATCGCTAGAACTGTAATGATTATACTTATTACTTATATTATTATCAGTATAACATGCATTATTGCCCATATTATGCAGTTATTATCGCTAGAACTATAATAAATATAGGTATTACTTTTATTATCATCAATATAACATGCATTATTGCCCATATTATGCAGTTACTATCGATAGAACTGTAATAAATATACTTATTACCTTTATTATTATCAATATAACATGCACTATTAGCCATATTTTACTATCATTATCGCTAGAACTATAATAACTATACTTATTACTCCCAATATTATCAATATAACATGCATTATTACCCATATAATGCAGTTATTATCGCTAGAACTGTAATGATTATACTTATTACTTATATTATTATCAGTATAACATGCATTATTGCCCATATTATGCAGTTATTATCGCTAGAACTATAATAAATATAGGTATTACTTTTATTATCATCAAGATAACATGCATTATTACCCATATTATGCAGTTATTATCGATAGAACTGTAATAAATATACTTACTACTTTTATTATTATCAATATAGCATGAACTATTAGCCATATTTTACTATTATTATCGCTAGAACCATAATAATTATACTTATTACTCCCGATATTATCAATATAACATGCATTATTACCCATATAATGCAGTTATTATCGCTAGAACTGTAATAATTATACTTATTACTCCCGATATTATCAATATAACATCCATTAGTACCCATATAATGCAGTTATTATCGCTAGAACCATAATAAATATACGTATTACTTTTATTATCATCAATATAACATGCATTATTACCCATATTATGCAGTTATTATCGATAGAACTATAATAAATGTACTTATTACTTTTATTATTATCAATATAACATGCACTATTAGCCATATTTTACTATTATTATCGCTAGAACTATAATAATTATACTTTTTACTCCCGATATTATCAGTATAACATGCATTATTACCCATATAATGCAGTTATTATCGCTGGAACTGAAATAATTATACTTATTACTTATATTATCAGCAATATAACGTGCATTATTACCCATTTAATGCAGTTATTATCGCTAGAACTGTAATAATTATACTTATTACTTATATTATTATCAATATAACATGCATTATTACCCATATTATGCAGTTATTATGGCTAGAACTATAATAAATATACGTATTACTTTTATTATCATCAATATAACATGCATTATTGCCCATATTATGCAGTTACTATCGCTAGAGCTATAATAACTATACTTATTACTCCCAATATTATCAATATAACATGCATTATTACCCATATAATGCAGTTATTATCGCCAGAACTGTAATAATTATACTTATTACTTATATTATTAGCAATATAACGTGCATTATTACCCATATTATGCAGTTATTATCGCTAGAACTATAATAACTGTACTTATTACTCCCAATATTATCAATATAACATGCATTATTACCCATATAATGCAGTTATTATCGCTAGAACTGTAATACTTATACTTATTTCTTATATTATTCTCAATATAACATGCATTATTACCCATATTATGCAGTTATAATCGCTAAAACTATAATAATTATACTTATTACTCCCGATATTATCAATATAACATGCATTATTACCCATATAATGCAGTTATTATCGCTAGAACTGTAATGATTATACTTATTGCTTATATTATTATCAGTATAACATGCATTATTGCCCATATTATGCAGTTATTATCGCTAGAACTATAATAAATATAGGTACTACTTTTATTATCATCAATATAACATGCATTATTGCCCATATTATGCAGTTACTATCGATAGAACTGTAATAAATATACTTATTACCTTTATTATTATCAATATAACATGCACTATTAGCCATATTTTACTATCATTATCGCTAGAACTATAATAACTATACTTATTACTCCCAATATTATCAATATAACATGCATTATTACCCATATAATGCAGTTATTATCGCTAGAACTGTAATGATTATACTTATTACTTATATTATTATCAGTATAACATGCATTATTGCCCATATTATGCAGTTATTATCGCTAGAACTATAATAAATATAGGTATTACTTTTATTATCATCAAGATAACATGCATTATTACCCATATTATGCAGTTATTATCGATAGAACTGTAATAAATATACTTACTACTTTTATTATTATCAATATAGCATGCACTATTAGCCATATTTTACTATTATTATCGCTAGAACCATAATAATTATACTTATTACTCCCGATATTATCAATATAACATGCATTATTACCCATATAATGCAGTTATTATCGCTAGAACTGTAATAATTATACTTATTACTCCCGATATTATCAATATAACATCCATTAGTACCCATATAATGCAGTTATTATCGCTAGAACCATAATAAATATACGTATTACTTTTATTATCATCAATATAACATGCATTATTACCCATATTATGCAGTTATTATCGATAGAACTATAATAAATGTACTTATTACTTTTATTATTATCAATATAACATGCACTATTAGCCATATTTTACTATTATTATCGCTAGAACTATAATAATTATACTTTTTACTCCCGATATTATCAGTATAACATGCATTATTACCCATATAATGCAGTTATTATCGCTAGAACTGTAATAATTATACTTATTACTTATATTATTAGCAATATAACGTGCATTATTACCCATATTATGCAGTTATTATCGCTAGAACTATAATAACTGTACTTATTACTCCCAATATTATCAATATAACATGCATTATTACCCATATAATGCAGTTATTGTCGCTAGAACTGTAATAATTATAGTTATTACTTATATCATTATCAATATAACATGCATTATTACGCATATTATGCAGTTATAATCGCTAGAACTATAATAAATATACTTAGTACTTCTATTATCATCAATATAACATGCATTATTACCCATATAATGCAGTTATTATCGCTGGAACTGTAATAATTATACTTATTACTCTCGATATTATCAATATAACATGCATTATTACGCATATAATGCAGTTATTATCGCTAGAACTGTAATAATTATACGTATTACTTATATTATTCTCAATGTAACATGCATTATTACCCATATTATGCAGTTATAATCGCTAGAACTATAATAAATATTCTTACTGCTTTTATTATAATCAATATAATATGCATTATTACCCATATAATGCAGTTATTATCGCTAGAACTGTAATAATTATATTTATTACTTATATTATTAGCAATATAACGTGCATTATTAACCATAAATTGCAGTTATTATCGCTAGAATTGTAAGAATTATACTTATTACTTATATTATTATCAATATAACATGCATTATTACCCATATTATGCAGTTATTATCGCTAGAACTATAATAAATATACGTATTACTTTTATTATCATCAATATAACGTGCATTATTACCCATATTATGCAGTTACTATCGATAGAACTGTAATAAATATACTTATTACTTTTATCATTATCAATATAACATGCACTATTAGCCATATTTTACTATCATTATCGCTAGAACTATAATAATTATACTTATTACTCCCAATATTATCAATATAACATGCATTATTACCCATATAATGCAGTTATTATCGCTAGAACTGTAATACTTATACTCATTTCTTATATTATTCTCAATATAACATGCATTATTACCCATATTATGCAGTTATAATCGCTAAAACTATAATAATTATACTTATTACTCCCGATATTATCAATATAACATGCATTATTACCCATATAATGCAGTTATTATCGCTAGAACTGTAATAAATATACTTAGTACTTTTATTATCATCAATATAACATGCATTATTACCCATATTATGCAGTTATTATCGATAGAACTATAATAAATATACGTATTACTTTTATTATCATCAATATAACATGCATTATTGCCCATATTATGCAGTTACTATCGATAGAACTGTAATAAATATACTTATTACTTTTATCATTATCAATATAACATGCGCTATTAGCCATATTTTACTATCATTATCGCTAGAACTATAATAATTATACTTATTACTCCCAATATTATCAATATAACATGCATTATTACCCATATAATGCAGTTATTATCGATAGAACTATAATAAATATACGTATTACTTTTATTATCATCAATATAACATGCATTATTGCCCATATTATGCAGTTACTATCAATAGAACTGTAATAAATATACTTATTACCTTTATTATTATCAATATAACATGCACTATTAGCCATATTTTACTATCATTATCGCTAGAACTATAATAACTATACTTATTACTCCCAATATTATCAATATAACATGCATTATTACCCATATAATGCAGTTATTATCGCTAGAACTGTAATAATTATACTTATTACTCCCGATATTATCAATATAACATCCATTATTACCCATATAATGCAGTTATTATCGCTGGAACTGTAATAATTATACTTATTACTCTCGATATTATCAATATAACATGCATTATTACGCAAATAATGCTGTTATTATCGCTAGAACCATAATAAATATACGTATTACTTTTATTATCATCAATATAACATGCATTATTACCCATATTATGCAGTTATTATCGATAGAACTATAATAAATGTACTTATTACTTTTATTATTATCAATATAACATGCACTATTAGCCATATTTTACTATTATTATCGCTAGAACTATAATAATTATACTTTTTACTCCCGATATTATCAGTATAACATGCATTATTATCCATATAATGCAGTTATTATCGCTGGAAATGAAATAATTATACTTATTACTTATATTATCAGCAATATAACGTGCATTATTACCCATATAATGCAGTTATTATCGCTAGAACTGTAATAATTATACTTATTACTTATATTATTATCAATATAACATGCATTATTACCCATATTATGCAGTTATTATCGCTAGAACTATAATAAATATACGTATTACTTTTATTATCATCAATATAACATGCATTATTACCCATATTATGCAGTTATTATCGATAGAACTATAATAAATATACGTATTACTTTTATTATCATCAATATAACATGCATTATTGCCCATATTATGCAGTTACTATCGCTAGAACTATAATAACTATACATATTACTCCCAGTATTATCAATATAACATGCATTATTACCCATATAATGCAGTTATTATCGCTAGAACTGTAATAATTATACTTATTACTTACATTATTAGCAATATAACGTGCATTATTGCCCATATAATGCAGTTATTATCGCTAGAACTATAATAATTATACTTATTGCTCCCGATATTATCAATATAACATACATTATTACCCATATAATGCAGTTATTATCGCTAGAACTATAATTATTATACTTATTACTTACATTATTAGCAATATAACGTGCATTATTGCCCATATAATGCAGTTATTATCGCTAGAACTATAATAATTATACTTATTGCTCCCGATATTATCAATATAACATACATTATTACCCATATAATGCAGTTATTATCGCTAGAACTGTAATAATTATACTTATTACTTATATTATTAGCAATATAACGTGCATTATTACCCATATTATGCAGTTATTATCGCTAGAACTATAATAACTGTACTTATTACTCCCAATATTATCAATATAACATGCATTATTACCCATATAATGCAGTTATTGTCGCTGGAACTGTAATAATTATACTTATTACTTATATTATTAGCAATATAACGTGCATTATTGCCCATATAATGCAGTTATTATCGCTAGAACTATAATAATTATACTTATTGCTCCCGATATTATCAATATAACATACATTATTACCCATATTATACAGTTATTATCGCTAGAACTGTAATAATTATACTTATTACTTACATTATTAGCAATATAACGTGCATTATTGCCCATATAATGCAGTTATTATCGCTAGAACTATAATAATTATACTTATTACTTATATTATTATCAATATAACATGCATTATTACGCATATTATGCAGTTATAATCGCTAGAACTATAATAAATATACTTAGTACTTCTATTATCATCAATATAACATGCATTATTACCCATATAATGCAGTTATTGTCGCTAGAACTGTAATAATTATACTTATTACTTATATTATTATCAATATAACATGCATTATTACGCATATTATGCAGTTATAATCGCTAGAACTATAATAAATATACTTAGTTCTTCTATTATCATCAATATAACATGCATTATTACCCATATAATGCAGTTATTATCGCAGGAACTGTAATAATTATACTTATTACTCTCGATATTATCAATATAACATGCATTATTACGCATATAATGCAGTTATTATCGCTAGAACTGTAATAATTATACGTATTACTTATATTATTCTCAATGTAACATGCATTATTACCCATATTATGCAGTTATAATCGCTAGAACTATAATAAATATACTTACTGCTTTTATTATAATCAATATAACATGCATTATTACCCATATTATGCAGTTATTATCGCTAGAACTGTAATAATTATACTTATTACTTACATTATTAGCAATATAACGTGCATTATTGCCCATATAATGCAGTTATTATCGCTAGAACTGTAATTATTATACTTATTACTTATATTATCATCAATATAACATGCATTATTGCCCATATTATGCAGCTACTATCGCTAGAACTATAATAACTATACTTACTACTCCCAATATTATCAATATAACATGCATTATTACCCATATAATGCATTTATTATCGCTAGAACTGTAATAATTATACTTATTAGTTATATTATTAGCAATATAACGTGCATTATTACCCATATTATGCAGTTATTATCGCTAGAACGGTAATAATTATACTTATTACTTATATTATCATCAACATAACATGCATTATTACCCATATTATGCAGTTATTATCGATAGAACTATAATAAATATACTTATTACTTTTATTATTATCAATATAACATGCACTGTTAGCCATATTGTACCATTATTATCGCTAGAACTATAATAATTATACTTATTGCTCCCGATATTATCAATATAACATACATTATTACCCATATAATGCAGTTATTATCGCTAGAACTGTAATAATTATACTTATTACTTATATTATTAGCAATATAACGTGCATTATTACCCATATTATGCAGTTATTATCGATAGAACTATAATAAATATACGTATTACTTTTATTATCATCAATATAACATGCATTATTGCCCATATTATGCAGTTACTATCGCTAGAACTATAATAACTATACTTATTACTCCCAATATTATCAATATAACATGCATTATTACCCATATAATGCAGTTATTATCGCTAGAACTGTAATAATTATACTTATTACTTACATTATTAGCAATATAACGTGCATTATTGCCCATATAATGCAGTTATTATCGCTAGAACTATAATAATTATACTTATTGCTCCCGATATTATCAATATAACATACATTATTACCCATATAATGCAGTTATTATCGCTAGAACTATAATTATTATACTTATTACTTACATTATTAGCAATATAACGTGCATTATTGCCCATATAATGCAGTTATTATCGCTAGAACTGTAATAATTATACTTATTAGTTATATTATTAGCAATATAACGTGCATTATTACCCATATTATGCAGTTATTATCGCTAGAACGGTAATAATTATACTTATTACTTATATTATCATCAACATAACATGCATTATTACCCATATTATGCAGTTATTATCGATAGAACTATAATAAATATACTTATTACTTTTATTATTATCAATATAACATGCACTGTTAGCCATATTGTACCATTATTATCGCTAGAACTATAATAATTATACTTATTGCTCCCGATATTATCAATATAACATACATTATTACCCATATAATGCAGTTATTATCGCTAGAACTGTAATAATTATACTTATTACTTATATTATTAGCAATATAACGTGCATTATTACCCATATTATGCAGTTATTATCGATAGAACTATAATAAATATACGTATTACTTTTATTATCATCAATATAACATGCATTATTGCCCATATTATGCAGTTACTATCGCTAGAACTATAATAACTATACTTATTACTCCCAATATTATCAATATAACATGCATTATTACCCATATAATGCAGTTATTATCGCTAGAACTGTAATAATTATACTTATTACTTACATTATTAGCAATATAACGTGCATTATTGCCCATATAATGCAGTTATTATCGCTAGAACTATAATAATTATACTTATTGCTCCCGATATTATCAATATAACATACATTATTACCCATATAATGCAGTTATTATCGCTAGAACTATAATTATTATACTTATTACTTACATTATTAGCAATATAACGTGCATTATTGCCCATATAATGCAGTTATTATCGCTAGAACTATAATAATTATACTTATTGCTCCCGATATTATCAATATAACATACATTATTACCCATATAATGCAGTTATTATCGCTAGAACTGTAATAATTATACTTATTACTTATATTATTAGCAATATAACGTGCATTATTACCCATATTATGCAGTTATTATCGCTAGAACTATAATAACTGTACTTATTACTCCCAATATTATCAATATAACATGCATTATTACCCATATAATGCAGTTATTGTCGCTGGAACTGTAATAATTATACTTATTACTTATATTATTAGCAATATAACGTGCATTATTGCCCATATAATGCAGTTATTATCGCTAGAACTATAATAATTATACTTATTGCTCCCGATATTATCAATATAACATACATTATTACCCATATAATGCAGTTATTATCGCTAGAACTGTAATAATTATACTTATTACTTATATTATTAGCAATATAACGTGCATTATTACCCATATTATGCAGTTATTATCGCTAGAACTATAATAACTGTACTTATTACTCGCAATATTATCAATATAACATGCATTATTACCCATATAATGCAGTTATTGTCGCTAGAACTGTAATAATTATACTTATTACTTATATTATTATCAATATAACATGCATTATTACGCATATTATGCAGTTATAATCGCTAGAACTATAATAAATATACTTAGTACTTCTATTATCATCAATATAACATGCATTATTACCCATATAATGCAGTTATTGTCGCTAGAACTGTAATAATTATACTTATTACTTATATTATTATCAATATAACATGCATTATTACGCATATTATGCAGTTATAATCGCTAGAACTATAATAAATATACTTAGTTCTTCTATTATCATCAATATAACATGCATTATTACCCATATAATGCAGTTATTATCGCAGGAACTGTAATAATTATACTTATTACTCTCGATATTATCAATATAACATGCATTATTACGCATATAATGCAGTTATTATCGCTAGAACTGTAATAATTATACGTATTACTTATATTATTCTCAATGTAACATGCATTATTACCCATATTATGCAGTTATAATCGCTAGAACTATAATAAATATACTTACTGCTTTTATTATAATCAATATAACATGCATTATTACCCATATTATGCAGTTATTATCGCTAGAACTGTAATAATTATACTTATTACTTACATTATTAGCAATATAACGTGCATTATTGCCCATATAATGCAGTTATTATCGCTAGAACTGTAATTATTATACTTATTACTTATATTATCATCAATATAACATGCATTATTGCCCATATTATGCAGCTACTATCGCTAGAACTATAATAACTATACTTACTACTCCCAATATTATCAATATAACATGCATTATTACCCATATAATGCATTTATTATCGCTAGAACTGTAATAATTATACTTATTAGTTATATTATTAGCAATATAACGTGCATTATTACCCATATTATGCAGTTATTATCGCTAGAACGGTAATAATTATACTTATTACTTATATTATCATCAACATAACATGCATTATTACCCATATTATGCAGTTATTATCGATAGAACTATAATAAATATACTTATTACTTTTATTATTATCAATATAACATGCACTGTTAGCCATATTGTACCATTATTATCGCTAGAACTATAATAATTATACTTATTGCTCCCGATATTATCAATATAACATACATTATTACCCATATAATGCAGTTATTATCGCTAGAACTGTAATAATTATACTTATTACTTATATTATTAGCAATATAACGTGCATTATTACCCATATTATGCAGTTATTATCGATAGAACTATAATAAATATACGTATTACTTTTATTATCATCAATATAACATGCATTATTGCCCATATTATGCAGTTACTATCGCTAGAACTATAATAACTATACTTATTACTCCCAATATTATCAATATAACATGCATTATTACCCATATAATGCAGTTATTATCGCTAGAACTGTAATAATTATACTTATTACTTACATTATTAGCAATATAACGTGCATTATTGCCCATATAATGCAGTTATTATCGCTAGAACTATAATAATTATACTTATTGCTCCCGATATTATCAATATAACATACATTATTACCCATATAATGCAGTTATTATCGCTAGAACTATAATTATTATACTTATTACTTACATTATTAGCAATATAACGTGCATTATTGCCCATATAATGCAGTTATTATCGCTAGAACTATAATAATTATACTTATTGCTCCCGATATTATCAATATAACATACATTATTACCCATATAATGCAGTTATTATCGCTAGAACTGTAATAATTATACTTATTACTTATATTATTAGCAATATAACGTGCATTATTACCCATATTATGCAGTTATTATCGCTAGAACTATAATAACTGTACTTATTACTCCCAATATTATCAATATAACATGCATTATTACCCATATAATGCAGTTATTGTCGCTGGAACTGTAATAATTATACTTATTACTTATATTATTAGCAATATAACGTGCATTATTGCCCATATAATGCAGTTATTATCGCTAGAACTATAATAATTATACTTATTGCTCCCGATATTATCAATATAACATACATTATTACCCATATTATACAGTTATTATCGCTAGAACTGTAATAATTATACTTATTACTTACATTATTAGCAATATAACGTGCATTATTGCCCATATAATGCAGTTATTATCGCTAGAACTATAATAATTATACTTATTGCTCCCGATATTATCAATATAACATACATTATTACCCATATAATGCAGTTATTATCGCTAGAACTGTAATAATTATACTTATTACTTATATTATTAGCAATATAACGTGCATTATTACCCTTATTATGCAGTTATTATCGCTAGAACTATAATAACTGTACTTATTACTCCCAATATTATCAATATAACATGCATTATTACCCATATAATGCAGTTATTGTCGCTAGAACTGTAATAATTATACTTATTACTTATATTATTATCAATATAACATGCATTATTACGCATATTATGCAGTTATAATCGCTAGAACTATAATAAATATACTTAGTACTTCTATTATCATCAATATAACATGCATTATTACCCATATAATGCAGTTATTGTCGCTAGAACTGTAATAATTATACTTATTACTTATATTATTATCAATATAACATGCATTATTACGCATATTATGCAGTTATAATCGCTAGAACTATAATAAATATACTTAGTACTTCTATTATCATCAATATAACATGCATTATTACCCATATAATGCAGTTATTATCGCAGGAACTGTAATAATTATACTTATTACTCTCGATATTATCAATATAACATGCATTATTACGCATATAATGCAGTTATTATCGCTAGAACTGTAATAATTATACGTATTACTTATATTATTCTCAATGTAACATGCATTATTACCCATATTATGCAGTTATAATCGCTAGAACTATAATAAATATACTTACTGCTTTTATTATAATCAATATAACATGCATTATTACCCATATTATGCAGTTATTATCGCTAGAACTGTAATAATTATACTTATTACTTACATTATTAGCAATATAACGTGCATTATTGCCCATATAATGCAGTTATTATCGCTAGAACTGTAATAATTATACTTATTACTTATATTATCATCAATATAACATGCATTATTGCCCATATTATGCAGCTACTATCGCTAGAACTATAATAACTATACTTACTACTCCCAATATTATCAATATAACATGCATTATTACCCATATAATGCATTTATTATCGCTAGAACTGTAATAATTATACTTATTAGTTATATTATTAGCAATATAACGTGCATTATTACCCATATTATGCAGTTATTATCGCTAGAACGGTAATAATTATACTTATTACTTATATTATCATCAACATAACATGCATTATTACCCATATTATGCAGTTATTATCGATAGAACTATAATAAATATACTTATTACTTTTATTATTATCAATATAACATGCACTGTTAGCCATATTGTACCATTATTATCGCTAGAGCTATAATAATTATACTTATTGCTCCCGATATTATCAATATAACATACATTATTACCCATATAATGCAGTTATTATCGCTAGAACTGTAATAATTATACTTATTACTTATATTATTAGCAATATAACGTGCATTATTACCCATATTATGCAGTTATTATCGCTAGAACTATAATAACTGTACTTATTACTCACAATATTATCAATATAACATGCATTATTACCCATATAATGCAGTTATTATCGCTGGAACTGTAATAATTATACCTATTACTCTCGATATTATCAATATAACATGCATTATTACGCATATAATGCAGTTATTATCGCTAGAACTGTAATAATTATACGTATTACTTATATTATTCTCAATGTAACATGCATTATTACCCATATTATGCAGTTATAATCGCTAGAACTATAATAAATATACTTACTGCTTTTATTATAATCAATATAACATGCATTATTACATATATAATGCAGTTATTATCGCTAGAACTGTAATAATTATACTTATTACTTATATTATTAGCAATATAACGTGCATTATTAACCATAAATTGCAGTTATTATCGCTAGATCTGAATTAATTATACTTATTACTTATATTATTATCAATATAACATGCATTATTACCCATATTATGCAGTTATTATCGCTAGAACTATAATAAATATACGTATTACTTTTATTATCATCAATATAACGTGCATTATTACCCATATTATGCAGTTACTATCGATAGAACTGTAATAAATATACTTATTACTTTTATCATTATCAATATAACATTCACTATTAGCCATATTTTACTATCATTGTCGCTAGAACTATAATAATTATACTTATTACTCCCAATATTATCAATATAACATGCATTATTACCCATATAATGCAGTTATTATCGCTAGAACTGTAATAATTATACTTATTACTTACATTATTAGCAATATAACGTGCAGTATTGCCCATATAATGCAGTTATTATCGCTAGAACTGTAATAATTATACTTATTACTTATATTATTATCAATATAACATGCATTATTACCCATATAATGGAGTTATTATCGCTGGAACTGTAATAATTATACTTATTACTTATATTATTATCAATATAACATGCATTATTACCCATATTATGCAGTTATTATCGATAGAACTGTAATAAATATACTTATTACTTTTATCATTATCAATATAACATGAACTATTAGCCATATTTTGCTATCATTTTTGCTAGAACTATAATAATTATACTTATTACTCCCAATATTATCAATATAACATGCATTATTACCCATATTATGCAGTTATTATCGATAGAACTTTAATAAATATACTTATTACTTATATTATTAGCAATATAACGTGCATTATTACCCATAAATTGCAGTTATTATCGCTAGAACTGTAATAAATATACTTAGTACTTTTATTATCATCAATATAACATGCATTATTACCCATATTATGCAGTTATTATCGATAGAACTATAATAAATATACGTATTACTTTTATTATCATCAATATAACATGCATTATTGCCCATATTATGCAGTTACTATCGCTAGAACTATAATAACTGTACTTACTACTCCCAATATTATCAATATAACATGCATTATTACCCATATAATGCAGTTATTATCGCTAGAACTGTAATAATTATACTTATTAGTTATATTATTAGCAATATAACGTGCATTATTACCCATATTATGCAGTTATTATCGCTAGAACGGTAATAATTATACTTATTACTTATATTATCATCAATATAACATGCATTATTACCCATATTATGCAGTTATTATCGATAGAACTATAATAAATATACTTATTACTTTTATTATTATCAATATAACATGCACTGTTAGCCATATTGTACCATTATTATCGCTAGAACTATAATAATTATACTTATTGCTCCCGATATTATCAATGTAACATACATTATTACCCATATAATGCAGTTATTATCGCTAGAACTGTAATAATTATACTTATTACTTATATTATTAGCAATATAACGTGCATTATTACCCATATTATGCAGTTATTATCGCTAGAACTATAATAACTGTACTTATTACTCCCAATATTATCAATATAACATGCATTATTACCCATATAATGCAGTTATTGTCGCCAGAACTGTAATAATTATACTTATTACTTCTATTATCATCAATATAACATGCATTATTACCCATATAATGCAGTTACTATCGCTGGAACTGTAATAATTATACTTATTACTCTCGATATTATCAATATAACATGCATTATTACGCATATAATGCAGTTATTAACGCTAGAACTGTAATAATTATACGTATTACTTATATTATTCTCAATGTAACATGCATTATTACCCATATTATGCAGTTATAATCGCTAGAACTATAATAAATATACTTACTGCTTTTATTATAATCAATATAACATGCATTATTACCCATATAATGCAGTTATTATCGCTAGAACTGTAATAATTATACTTATTACTTATATTATTAGCAATATAACGTGCATTATTAACCCTAAATTGCAGTTATTATCGCTAGAACTGTAATAATTATACTTATTACTTATATTATTATCAATATAACATGCATTATTACCCATATTATGCAGTTATTATCGCTAGAACTATAATAAATATACGTATTACTTTTATTATCAACAATATAACGTGCATTATTACCCATATTATGCAGTTATTATCGATAGAACTGTAATAAATATACTTACTACTTTTATTATTATCAATATAACATGCACTATTAGCCATATTTTACTATTATTATCGCTAGAACCATAATAATTATACTTATTACTCCCGATATTATCAATATAACATGCATTATTACCCATATAATGCAGTTATTATCGCTAGAACTGTAATAATTATACTTATTACTCCCGATATTATCAATATAACATCCATTATTACCCATATAATGCAGTTATTATCGCTGGAACTGTAATAATTATACTTATTACTCTCGATATTATCAATATAACATGCATTAATACGCAAATAATGCAGTTATTATCGCTAGAACCATAATAAATATACGCATTACTTTTATTATCATCAATATAACATGCATTATTACCCATATTATGCAGTTATTATCGATAGAACTATAATAAATGTACTTATTACTTTTATTATTATCAATATAACATGCACTATTAGCCATATTTTACTATTATTATCGCTAGAACTATAATAAATATACGTATTACTTTTATTATCAACAATATAACGTGCATTATTACCCATATTATGCAGTTATTATCGATAGAACTGTAATAAATATACTTACTACTTTTATTATTATCAATATAACATGCACTATTAGCCATATTTTACTATTATTATCGCTAGAACCATAATAATTATACTTTTTACTCCCGATATTATCAGTATAACATGCATTATTACCCATATAATGCAGTTATTATCGCTGGAACTGAAATAATTATACTTATTACTTATATTATCAGCAATATAACGTGCATTATTACCCATATAATGCAGTTATTATCGCTAGAACTGTAATAATTATACGTATTACTTATATTATTCTCAATGTAACATGCATTATTACCCATATTATGCAGTTATAATCGCTAGAACTATAATAAATATACTTACTGCTTTTATTATAATCAATATAATATGCATTATTACCCATATAATGCAGTTATTATCGCTAGGACTGTAATAATTATACTTATTACTTATATTATTAGCAATATAACGTGCATTATTAACCATAAATTGCAGTTATTATCGCTAGAACTGTAATAATTATACTTATTACTTATATTATTATCAATATAACATGCATTATTACCCATATTATGCAGTTATAATCGCTAGAACTATAATAATTATACTTATTACTCCCGATATTATCAATATAACATGCATTATTACCCATATAATGCAGTTATTATCGCTAGAACTGTAATAAATATACTTAGTACTTTTATTATCATCAATATAACACGCATTATTACCCATATTATGCAGTTATTATCGATAGAACTATAATAAATATACGTATTACTTTTATTATCATCAATATAACATGCATTATTGCCCATATTATGCAGTTACTATCGATAGAACTGTAATAAATATACTTATTACTTTTATCATTATCAATATAACATGCACTATTAGCCATATTTTACTATCATTATCGCTAGAACTATAATAATTTTACTTATTACTCCCAATATTATCAATATAACATGCATTATTACCCATATAATGCAGTTATTATCGATAGAACTATAATAAATATACGTATTACTTTTATTATCATCAATATAACATGCATTATTGCCCATATTATGCAGTTACTATCGATAGAACTGTAATAAATATACCTATTACTTTTATTATTGTCAATATAGCATGCACTATTAGCCATATTTTACTATTATTATCGCTAGAACCATAATAATTATACTTATTACTCCCAATATCATCAATATAACATGCATTATTACCCATATAATGCAGTTATTATCGCTAGAACTGTAATAATTATACTTATTACTCCCGATATTATCAATATAACATGCATTATTACCCATATAATGCAGTTATTATCGACAGAAGTATAATAAATATACTTATTACTTTTATTATTATCAATATAACAGGCACTCTTAGCCATATTTTACTAGTATTATCGCTAGAACTGTAATAATTATACTTATTACTCCCGATATTATCAATATAACATGCATTATTACGCATATTATGCAGTTATAATCGCTAGAACTATAATAAATATACTTAGTACTTCTATTATCATCAATATAACATGCATTATTACCCATATAATGCAGTTATTATCGCTAGAACTGTAATAATTATACGTATTACTTATATTATTCTCAATGTAACATGCATTATTACCCATATTATGCAGTTATAATCGCTAGAACTATAATAAATATACTTACTGCTTTTATTATAATCAATATAATATGCATTATTACCCATATAATGCAGTTATTATCGCTAGAACTGTAATAATTATACTTATTACTTATATTATTAGCAATATAACGTGCATTATTAACCATAAATTGCAGTTATTATCGCTAGAACTGTAATAATTATACTTATTACTTATATTATTATCAATATAACATGCATTATTACCCATATTATGCAGTTATAATCGCTAGAACTATAATAATTATACTTATTACTCCCGATATTATCAATATAACATGCATTATTACCCATATAATGCAGTTATTATCGCTAGAACTGTAATAAATATACTTAGTACTTTTATTATCATCAATATAACACGCATTATTACCCATATTATGCAGTTATTATCGATAGAACTATAATAAATATACGTATTACTTTTATTATCATCAATATAACATGCATTATTGCCCATATTATGCAGTTACTATCGATAGAACTGTAATAAATATACTTATTACTTTTATCATTATCAATATAACATGCACTATTAGCCATATTTTACTATCATTATCGCTAGAACTATAATAATTTTACTTATTACTCCCAATATTATCAATATAACATGCATTATTACCCATATAATGCAGTTATTATCGATAGAACTATAATAAATATACGTATTACTTTTATTATCATCAATATAACATGCATTATTGCCCATATTATGCAGTTACTATCGATAGAACTGTAATAAATATACCTATTACTTTTATTATTGTCAATATAGCATGCACTATTAGCCATATTTTACTATTATTATCGCTAGAACCATAATAATTATACTTATTACTCCCAATATCATCAATATAACATGCATTATTACCCATATAATGCAGTTATTATCGCTAGAACTGTAATAATTATACTTATTACTCCCGATATTATCAATATAACATGCATTATTACCCATATAATGCAGTTATTATCGACAGAAGTATAATAAATATACTTATTACTTTTATTATTATCAATATAACAGGCACTCTTAGCCATATTTTACTAGTATTATCGCTAGAACTGTAATAATTATACTTATTACTCCCGATATTATCAATATAACATGCATTATTACGCATATTATGCAGTTATAATCGCTAGAACTATAATAAATATACTTAGTACTTCTATTATCATCAATATAACATGCATTATTACCCATATAATGCAGTTATTATCGCTAGAACTGTAATAATTATACGTATTACTTATATTATTCTCAATGTAACATGCATTATTACCCATATTATGCAGTTATAATCGCTAGAACTATAATAAATATACTTACTGCTTTTATTATAATCAATATAATATGCATTATTACCCATATAATGCAGTTATTATCGCTAGAACTGTAATAATTATACTTATTACTTATATTATTAGCAATATAACGTGCATTATTAACCATAAATTGCAGTTATTATCGCTAGAACTGTAATAATTATACTTATTACTTATATTATTATCAATATAACATGCATTATTACCCATATTATGCAGTTATAATTGCTAGAACTATAATAATTATACTTATTACTCCCGATATTATCAATATAACATGCATTATTACCCATATAATGCAGTTATTATCGCTAGAACTGTAATAAATATACTTAGTACTTTTATTATCATCAATATAACACGCATTATTACCCATATTATGCAGTTATTATCGATAGAACTATAATAAATATACGTATTACTTTTATTATCATCAATATAACATGCATTATTGCCCATATTATGCAGTTACTATCGATAGAACTGTAATAAATATACTTATTACTTTTATCATTATCAATATAACATGCACTATTAGACATATTTTACTATCATTATCGCTAGAACTATAATAATTTTACTTATTACTCCCAATATTATCAATATAACATGCATTATTACCCATATAATGCAGTTATTATCGATAGAACTATAATAAATATACGTATTACTTTTATTATCATCAATATAACATGCATTATTGCCCATATTATGCAGTTACTATCGATAGAACTGTAATAAATATACCTATTACTTTTATTATTGTCAATATAGCATGCACTATTAGCCATATTTTACTATTATTATCGCTAGAACCATAATAATTATACTTATTACTCCCAATATCATCAATATAACATGCATTATTACCCATATAATGCAGTTATTATCGCTAGAACTGTAATAATTATACTTATTACTCCCGATATTATCAATATAACATGCATTATTACCCATATAATGCAGTTATTATCGACAGAAGTATAATAAATATACTTATTACTTTTATTATTATCAATATAACAGGCACTCTTAGCCATATTTTACTAGTATTATCGCTAGAACTGTAATAATTATACTTATTACTCCCGATATTATCAATATAACATGCATTATTACCCATATAATGCAGTTATTATCGCTAGAACTGTAATAATTATACTTATTACTTATGTTATCATCAATATAACATGCATTATTACGCATATTATGCAGTTATTATCGATAGAACTGTAATAAATATACTTATTACTTTTATTATTATCAATATAACATGCACAATTAGCCATATTTTACTATTATTATCGCTAGAACCATAACAATTATACTTATTACTCCCAATATTATCAATATAACATGCATTATTACCCATATAATTCAGTTACTATCGCTAGAACTGTAATAAATATACCTATTACTTTTATTATTGTCAATATAGCATGCACTATTAGCCATATTTTACTATTATTATCGCTAGAACCATAATAATTATACTTATTACTCCCAATATCATCAATATAACATGCATTATTACCCATATAATGCAGTTATTATCGCTAGAACTGTAATAATTATACTTATTACTCCCGATATTATCAATATAACATGCATTATTACCCATATAATGCAGTTATTATCGACAGAAGTATAATAAATATACTTATTACTTTTATTATTATCAATATAACAGGCACTCTTAGCCATATTTTACTAGTATTATCGCTAGAACTGTAATAATTATACTTATTACTCCCGATATTATCAATATAACATGCATTATTACCCATATAATGCAGTTATTATCGCTAGAACTGTAATAATTATACTTATTACTTATGTTATCATCAATATAACATGCATTATTACGCATATTATGCAGTTATTATCGATAGAACTGTAATAAATATACTTATTACTTTTATTATTATCAATATAACATGCACAATTAGCCATATTTTACTATTATTATCGCTAGAACCATAACAATTATACTTATTACTCCCAATATTATCAATATAACATGCATTATTACCCATATAATTCAGTTACTATCGCTAGAACTGTAATAATTATACTTATTACTTATATTATTATCAATATAGCATGCATTATTACGCATATTATGCAGTTATAATCGCTAGAACTATAAAAAATATACTTGTTACTTTTATTATCATCAATATAACATGCATTATTACCTATATTATACAGTTATTATCGATAGAACTGTAATAAATATACCTATTACTTTTATTATTATCAATATAACATGCACTACTAGCCATATTTTACTATTATTATCGCTAGAACTATAATAATTATACTTATTACTCCCGATATTATCAATATAACATGAATTATTACCCATATAATGCAGTTATTATCGCTAGAACTGTAATAATTATACTTATTACTTATATTATTATCAATATAACATGCATTATTACCCATATTATGCAGTTATTATAGCTAGAACTATAATAAATATAGGTATTACTTTTATTATCATCAATATAACATGCATTATTACCCATATTATGCAGTTATTAAAGATAGAACTGTAATAAATATACTTATTACTTTTATTATTATCAATATAACATGCATTATTACCCATATTATGCAGTTATTATCGACAGAAGTATAATAAATATACTTATTACTTTTATTATTATCAGTATAACATGCACTATTAGCCATATTTTACTTTTATTATCGCTAGAAATATAATAATTATACTTATTACTCCCGATATTATCAATATAACATGCATTATTACCCATGTAATGCAGTTATTATCGATAGAAGTATAATAAATATACTTATTACTTCTATTATTATCAATATAACAGGCACTCTTAGCCATATTTTACTTGTATTATCGCTAGAACTGTAATAATTATACTTATTACTCCCGATATTATCAATATAACATCCATTATTACCCATATAATGCAGTTATTATCGCTAGAACTGTAATAATTATACTTATTACTTATGTTATTAGCAATATAACGTGCGTTATTACACATATTATGCAGTTATTATCGATAGAACTGTAATAAATATACTTATTACTTTTATTATTATCAATATAACATGCACAATTAGCCATATTTTACTATTATTATCGCTAGAACCATAACAATTATACTTATTACTCCCAATATTATCAATATAACATGCATTATTACCCATATAATTCAGTTACTATCGCTAGAACTGTAATAATTATACTTATTACATATATTATTATCAATATAGCATGCATTATTACGCATATTATGCAGTTATAATCGCTAGAACTATAAAAAATATACTTGTTACTTTTATTATCATCAATATAACATGCATTATTACCTATATTATACAGTTATTATCGATAGAACTGTAATAAATATACCTATTACTTTTATTATTATCAATATAACATGCACTACTAGCCATATTTTACTATTATTATCGCTAGAACTATAATAATTATACTTATTACTCCCGATATTATCAATATAACATGAATTATTACCCATATAATGCAGTTATTATCGCTAGAACTGTAATAATTATACTTATTACTTATATTATTATCAATATAACATGCATTGTTACCCATATTATGCAGTTATTATTGCTAGAACTGTAATAATTATACTTATTACTTATATTATTATCAATATAACATGCATTATTACCCATATTATGCAGTTATTATAGCTAGAACTATAATAAATATACGTATTACTTTTATTTTCATCAATATAACATGCATCATTACCCATATTATGCAGTTATTATCGATAGAACTGTAATAAATATACTTATTACTTTTATTATTATCAGTATAACATGCACTATTAGCTATATTTTACTTTTATTATCGCTAGAACTATAATAATTATACTTATTACTCCCGATGTTATCAATATAACATGAATTATTGCCCATATAATGCAGTTATTATCGCTAGAACTGTAATAATTATACTTATTACTTACAATATTATCAATATAACATGCATTATTACCCATATTATGCAGTTATTATCGCTAGAACTATAATAAATATACGTATTACTTTTATTATCCTCAATATAACATGC
The DNA here is from genome assembly GCA_963576845.1 of Megachile leachella. Lineage (NCBI taxonomy): Eukaryota > Metazoa > Arthropoda > Insecta > Hymenoptera > Megachilidae > Megachile > Megachile leachella. Next base: position 1,597,821 of record CAUYWW010000280.1, read on the forward strand.
ATTATTACCCATATTATGCAGTTATTATCGATAGAACTATAATAAATATACTTATTACTCCCGATATTATCAATATAACATCCATTATTACCCATATAATGCAGTTATTATCGCTAGAACTACAATAAATATACATATTACTTTTATTATCATCAATATAACATCCATTATTACCCATATAATGCAGTCATTATCGACAGAAGTGTAATAAATATACTTATTACTTTTATTATTATCAGTATAACATGCAATATTAGCCATATTTTACTTTTATTATCGCTAGAACTATAATAATTATACTTATTACTCCCGATATTATCAATATAACATGCATTATTACCCATATAATGCAGTTATTATCGACAGAAGTATAATAAATATACTTATTACTTTTATTATTATCAATATAACAGGCACTCTTAGCCATATTTTACTAGTATTATCGCTAGAACTGTAATAATAATACTTATTACGCCCGATATTATCAATATAACATCCATTATTACCCATATAATGCAGTTATTATCGCTAGAACTGTAATAATTATAATTATTACTTTTATTATTATTAATATAACATGCATTATTACCTATATTATGCAGTTATTATCGCTGGAACTATAATAAATATACTTACGACTCCCGATATTATCAATATAACATCCATTATTACCCATATAATGCAGTTATTATCGCTAGAACCATAATAATTATACGTATTACTTTTGTTATGATCAATATAACATGCATTATTACCTATATTATGCAGTTATTATCGATAGAACTATAATAATTATACTTATTACTCCCGATATTATCAATATAACATCCATTATTACCCATATAATGCAGTTATTATCGCTAGAACTGTAATAATTATACTTATTACTTTTATTATCATCAATATAACATGCATTATTACACATATTATGCAGTTATTATCGATAGAACTGTAATAAATATACCTATTACTTTTATTATTGTCAATATAGCATGCACTATTAGCCATATTTTACTATTATTATCGCTAGAACCATAATAATTATACTTATTACTCCCAATATCATCAATATAACATGCATTATTACCCATATAATGCAGTTATTATCGCTAGAACTGTAATAATTATACTTATTACTCCCGATATTATCAATATAACATGCATTATTACCCATATAATGCAGTTATTATCGACAGAAGTATAATAAATATACTTATTACTTTTATTATTATCAATATAACAGGCACTCTTAGCCATATTTTACTAGTATTATCGCTAGAACTGTAATAATTATACTTATTACTCCCGATATTATCAATATAACATGCATTATTACCCATATAATGCAGTTATTATCGCTAGAACTGTAATAATTATACTTATTACTCCCGATATTATCAATATAACATGCATTATTACCCATATAATGCAGTTATTATCGACAGAAGTATAATAAATATACTTATTACTTTTATTATTATCAATATAACAGGCACTCTTAGCCATATTTTACTAGTATTATCGCTAGAACTGTAATAATTATACTTATTACTCCCGATATTATCAATATAACATGCATTATTACCCATATAATTCAGTTACTATCGCTAGAACTGTAATAATTATACTTATTACTTATATTATTATCAATATAGCATGCATTATTACGTATATTATGCAGTTATAATCGCTAGAACTATAAAAAATATACTTGTTACTTTTATTATCATCAATATAACATGCATTATTACCTATATTATACAGTTATTATCGATAGAACTGTAATAAATATACCTATTACTTTTATTATTATCAATATAACATGCACTACTAGCCACATTTTACTATTATTATCGCTAGAACTATAATAATTATACTTATTACTCCCGATATTATCAATATAACATGAATTATTACCCATATAATGCAGTTATTATCGCTAGAACTGTAATAATTATACTTATTACTTATATTATTATCAATATAACATGCATTGTTACCCATATTCTGCAGTTATTATAGCTAGAACTATAATAAATATAGGTATTACTTTTATTATCATCAATATAACATGCATTATTACCCATATTATGCAGTTATTAAAGATAGAAATGTAATAAATATACTTATTACTTTTATTATTATCAATATAACATGCATTATTACCCATATTATGCAGTTATTATCGACAGAAGTATAATAAATATACTTATTACTTTTATTATTATCAGTATAACATGCACTATTAGCCATATTTTACTTTTATTATCGCTAGAACTATAATAATTATACTTATTGCTCCCGATATTATCAATATAACATACATTATTACCCATATAATGCAGTTATTATCGCTAGAACTGTAATAATTATACTTATTACTTATATTATTAGCAATATAACGTGCATTATTACCCATATTATGCAGTTATTATCGCTAGAACTGTAATAATTATACTTATTACTTATATTATTCTCAATATAACATTCATTATTACCCATATTATGCAGTTATTATCGATAGAACTATAATAAATATACTTACTACTTTTATTATTATCAATATAACATGCACTATTAGCCATATTTTACTATTATTATCGCTAGAACTAAAACAATTATACTTATTACTCCCAATATTATCAATATAACATGCGTTATTACCCATATAATGCAGTTATTATGGATAGAACTGTAATAATTATACTTATTACTTATATTGTTAGCAATATAACGTGCATTGTTACCCATGTTATGCAGTTATTATCGATAGAACTGTAATAAATATACTTATTACTTATGTTTTTGTCAATATAACATGCATTATTACTCATATAATGGAGTTATTGTCGCTAGAACTGTAATAATTATACTTATTGCTTATATTATTTGCAATATAACGTGCATTGTTAAGCATATTATGCAGTTATTATCGCTAGAACTGTAATAATTATACTTATTACTTCCAATATTATCAATATAACATGCATTATTACCCATATAATGCAGTTATTATCGCTAGAACTGTAATACTTATCCTTATTACTTATATTATTCTCAATATAACATGCATTATTACCCATATTATGCAGTTATAATCGCTAGAACTATAATAAATATACTTACTACTTTTATTATCATCAATATAATATGCATTATTACCCATATTATGCAGTTATTATCGATAGAACTTTAATAAATATACTTATTACTTATATTATTAGCAATATAACGTGCATTATTACCCATAAATTGCAGTTATTATCGCTAGAACTGTAATAAATATACTTAGTACTTTTATTATCATCAATATAACATGCATTATTACCCATATTATGCAGTTATTATCGATAGAACTATAATAAATATACGTATTACTTTTATTATCATCAATATAACATGCATTATTGCCCATATTATGCAGTTACTATCGCTAGAACTATAATAACTGTACTTACTACTCCCAATATTATCAATATATCATGCATTATTACCCATATAATGCAGTTATTATCGCTAGAACTGTAATAATTATACTTATTAGTTATATTATTAGCAATATAACGTGCATTATTACCCATATTATGCAGTTATTATCGCTAGAACGGTAATAATTATACTTATTACTTATATTATCATCAATATAACATGCATTATTACCCATATTATGCAGTTATTATCGATAGAACTATAATAAATATACTTATTACTTTTATTATTATCAATATAACATGCACTGTTAGCCATATTGTGCCATTATTATCGCTAGAACTATAATAATTATACTTATTGCTCCCGATATTATCAATGTAACATACATTATTACCCATATAATGCAGTTATTATCGCTAGAACTGTAATAATTATACTTATTACTTATATTATTAGCAATATAACGTGCATTATTACCCATATTATGCAGTTATTATCGCTAGAACTATAATAACTGTACTTATTACTCCCAATATTATCAATATAACATGCATTATTACCCATATAATGCAGTTATTGTCGCCAGAACTGTAATAATTATACTTATTACTTCTATTATCATCAATATAACATGCATTATTACCCATATAATGCAGTTACTATCGCTGGAACTGTAATAATTATACTTATTACTCTCGATATTATCAATATAACATGCATTATTACGCATATAATGCAGTTATTAACGCTAGAACTGTAATAATTATACGTATTACTTATATTATTCTCAATGTAACATGCATTATTACCCATATTATGCAGTTATAATCGCTAGAACTATAATAAATATACTTACTGCTTTTATTATAATCAATATAACATGCATTATTACCCATATAATGCAGTTATTATCGCTAGAACTGTAATAATTATACTTATTACTCCCGATATTATCAATATAACATCCATTATTACCCATGTTATGCAGTTATTATCGATAGAACTATAATAAATGCACTTATTACTTTTATTATTATCAATATAACATGCATTATTACCCATATTATGCAGTTATTATCGATAGAACTATAATAAATATACGTATTACTTTTATTATCATTAATATAACATGCATTATTGCCCATATTATGCAGTTACTATCGCGAGAACTATAATATCTATACTTATTACTCCCAATATTATCAATATAACATGCATTATTACCCATATAATGCAGTTATTGTCGCTAGAACTGTAATAATTATACTTATTACTTATATTATTATCAATATAACATGCATTATTACGCATATTATGCAGTTATAATCGCTAGAACTATAATAAATATACTTAGTACTTCTATTGTCATCAATATAACATGCATTATTACCCATATAATGCAGTTATTATAGCTAGAACTGTAATAATTATACGTATTACTTATATTATTCTCAATGTAACATGCATTATTACCCATATTATGCAGTTATAATCGCTAGAACTATAATAAATATACTTACTGCTTTTATTATAATCAATATAATATGCATTATTACCCATATAATGCAGTTATTATCGCTAGAACTGTAATAATTATACTTATTACTTATATTATTATCAATATAACATGCACTATTAGCCATATTTTACTATCATTATCGCTAGAACTATAATAATTTTACTTATTACTCCCAATATTATCAATATAACATGCATTATTACCCATATAATGCAGTTATTATCGATAGAACTATAATAAATATACGTATTACTTTTATTATCATCAATATGACATGCATTATTGCCCATATTATGCAGTTACTATCGATAGAACTGTAATAAATATACCTATTACTTTTATTATTGTCAATATAGCATGCACTATTAGCCATATTTTACTATTATTATCGCTAGAACCATAATAATTATACTTATTACTCCCAATATTATCAATATAACATGCGTTATTACCCATATAATGCAGTTATTATGGCTAGAACTGTAATAATTATACTTATTACTTATATTGTTAGCAATATAACGTGCATTGTTACCCATGTTATGCAGTTATTATCGATAGAACTGTAATAAATATACTTATTACTTATGTTTTTGTCAATATAACATGCATTATTACTCATATAATGGAGTTATTGTCGCTAGAACTGTAATAATTATACTTATTGCTTATATTATTTGCAATATAACGTGCATTGTTAAGCATATTATGCAGTTATTATCGCTAGAACTGTAATAATTATACTTATTACTTCCAATATTATCAATATAACATGCATTATTACCCATATAATGCAGTTATTATCGCTAGAACTGTAATACTTATCCTTATTACTTATATTATTCTCAATATAACATGCATTATTACCCATATTATGCAGTTATAATCGCTAGAACTATAATAAATATACTTACTACTTTTATTATCATCAATATAATATGCATTATTACCCATATTATGCAGTTATTATCGATAGAACTTTAATAAATATACTTATTACTTATATTATTAGCAATATAACGTGCATTATTACCCATAAATTGCAGTTATTATCGCTAGAACTGTAATAAATATACTTAGTACTTTTATTATCATCAATATAACATGCATTATTACCCATATTATGCAGTTATTATCGATAGAACTATAATAAATATACGTATTACTTTTATTATCATCAATATAACATGCATTATTGCCCATATTATGCAGTTACTATCGCTAGAACTATAATAACTGTACTTACTACTCCCAATATTATCAATATAACATGCATTATTACCCATATAATGCAGTTATTATCGCTAGAACTGTAATAATTATACTTATTAGTTATATTATTAGCAATATAACGTGCATTATTACCCATATTATGCAGTTATTATCGCTAGAACGGTAATAATTATACTTATTACTTATATTATCATCAATATAACATGCATTATTACCCATATTATGCAGTTATTATCGATAGAACTATAATAAATATACTTATTACTTTTATTATTATCAATATAACATGCACTGTTAGCCATATTGTACCATTATTATCGCTAGAACTATAATAATTATACTTATTGCTCCCGATATTATCAATGTAACATACATTATTACCCATATAATGCAGTTATTATCGCTAGAACTGTAATAATTATACTTATTACTTATATTATTAGCAATATAACGTGCATTATTACCCATATTATGCAGTTATTATCGCTAGAACTATAATAAATGTACTTATTACTTTTATTATTATCAATATAACATGCACTATTAGCCATATTTTACTATTATTATCGCTAGAACTATAATAATTATACTTTTTACTCCCGATATTATCAGTATAACATGCATTATTACCTATATAATGCAGTTATTATCGCTGGAACTGAAATAATTATACTTATTACTTATATTATCAGCAATATAACGTGCATTATTACCCATATAATGCAGTTATTATCGCTAGAACTGTAATAATTATACTTATTACTTATATTATTATCAATATAACATGCATTATTACCCATATTATGCAGTTATTATCGCTAGAACTATAATAAACATACGTATTACTTTTATTATCATCAATATAACATGCATTATTACCCATATTATGCAGTTATTATCGATAGAACTATAATAAATATACGTATTACTTTTATTATCATTAATATAACATGCATTGTTGCCCATATTATGCAGTTACTATCGCTAGAACTATAATAACTATACTTATTACTCCCAATATTATCAATATAACATGCATTATTACCCATATAATGCAGTTATTGTCGCTAGAACTGTAATAATTATACTTATTACTTATATTATTATCAATATAACATGCATTATTACGCATATTATGCAGTTATAATCGCTAGAACTATAATAAATATACTTAGTACTTCTATTGTCATCAATATAACATGCATTATTACCCATATAATGCAGTTATTATCGCTAGAACTGTAATAATTATACGTATTACTTATATTATTCTCAATGTAACATGCATTATTACCCATATTATGCAGTTATAATCGCTAGAACTATAATAAATATACTTACTGCTTTTATTATAATCAATATAATATGCATTATTACCCATATAATGCAGTTATTATCGCTAGAACTGTAATAATTATACTTATTACTTATATTATTATCAATATAACATGCACTATTAGCCATATTTTACTATCATTATCGCTAGAACTATAATAATTTTACTTATTACTCCCAATATTATCAATATAACATGCATTATTACCCATATAATGCAGTTATTATCGATAGAACTATAATAAATATACGTATTACTTTTATTATCATCAATATAACATGCATTATTGCCCATATTATGCAGTTACTATCGATAGAACTGTAATAAATATACCTATTGCTTTTATTATTGTCAATATAGCATGCACTATTAGCCATATTTTACTATTATTATCGCTAGAACCATAATAATTATACTTATTACTCCCAATATCATCAATATAACATGCATTATTACCCATATAATGCAGTTATTATCGCTAGAACTGTAATAATTATACTTATTACTCCCGATATTATCAATATAACATGCATTATTACCCATATAATGCAGTTATTATCGACAGAAGTATAATAAATATACTTATTACTTTTATTATTATCAATATAACAGGCACTCTTAGCCATATTTTACTAGTATTATCGCTAGAACTGTAATAATTATACTTATTACTCCCGATATTATCAATATAACATCCATTATTACCCATATAATGCAGTTATTATCGCTAGAACTGTAATAATTATACTTATTACTTATGTTATCATCAATATAACATGCATTATTACCCATATTATGCAGTTATTATCGATAGAACTGTAATAAATATACTTATTACTTTTATTATTATCAATATAACATGCACAATTAGCCATATTTTACTATTATTATCGCTAGAACCATAACAATTATACTTATTACTCCCAATATTATCAATATAACATGCATTATTACCCATATAATTCAGTTACTATCGCTAGAACTGTAATAATTATACTTATTACTTATATTATTATCAATATAGCATGCATTATTACGCATATTATGCAGTTATAATCGCTAGAACTATAAAAAATATACTTGTTACTTTTATTATCATCAATATAACATGCATTATTACCTATATTATACAGTTATTATCGATAGAACTGTAATAAATATACCTATTACTTTTATTATTATCAATATAACATGCACTACCAGCCATATTTTACTATTATTATCGCTAGAACTATAATAATTATACTTATTACTCCCGATATTATCAATATAACATGAATTATTACCCATATAATGCAGTTATTATCGCTAGAACTGTAATAATTATACTTATTACTTATATTATTATCAATATAACATGCATTATTACCTATATTATGCAGTTATTATAGCTAGAACTATAATAAATATAGGTATTACTTTTATTATCATCAATATAACATGCATTATTACCCATATTATGCAGTTATTAAAGATAGAACTGTAATAAATATACTTATTACTTTTATTATTATCAAAAAACATGCATTATTACCCATATTATGCAGTTATTATCGACAGAAGTATAATAAATATACTTATTACTTTTATTATTATCAGTATAACATGCACTATTAGCCATATTTTACTTTTATTATCGCTAGAAATATAATAATTATACTTATTACTCCCGATATTATCAATATAACATGCATTATTACCCATGTAATGCAGTTATTATCGATAGAAGTATAATAAATATACTTATTACTTCTATTATTATCAATATAACAGGCACTCTTAGCCATATTTTACTTGTATTATCGCTAGAACTGTAATAATTATACTTATTACTCCCGATATTATCAATATAACATCCATTATTACCCATATAATGCAGTTATTATCGCTAGAACTGTAATAATTATACTTATTACTTATGTTATTAGCAATATAACGTGCGTTATTACACATATTATGCAGTTATTATCGATAGAACTGTAATAAATATACTTATTACTTTTATTATTATCAATATAACATGCACAATTAGCCATATTTTACTATTATTATCGCTAGAACCATAACAATTATACTTATTACTCCCAATATTATCAATATAACATGCATTATTACCCATATAATTCAGTTACTATCGCTAGAACTGTAATAATTATACTTATTACATATATTATTATCAATATAGCATGCATTATTACGCATATTATGCAGTTATAATCGCTAGAACTATAAAAAACATACTTGTTACTTTTATTATCATCAATATAACATGCATTATTACCTATATTATACAGTTATTATCGATAGAACTGTAATAAATATACCTATTACTTTTATTATTATCAATATAACATGCACTACTAGCCATATTTTACTATTATTATCGCTAGAACTATAATAATTATACTTATTACTCCCGATATTATCAATATAACATGAATTATTACCCATATAATGCAGTTATTATCGCTAGAACTGTAATAATTATACTTATTACTTATATTATTATCAATATAACATGCATTGTTACCCATATTATGCAGTTATTATCGATAGAACTGTAATAAATATACTTATTACTTTTATTATTATCAGTATAACATGCACTATTAGCTATATTTTACTTTTATTATCGCTAGAACTATAATAATTATACTTATTACTCCCGATGTTATCAATATAACATGAATTATTGCCCATATAATGCAGTTATTATCGCTAGAACTGTAATAATTATACTTATTACTTACAATATTATCAATATAACATGCATTATTACCCATATTATGCAGTTATTATCGCTAGAACTATAATAAATATACGTATTACTTTTATTATCCTCAATATAACATGCATTATTACCCATATTATGCAGTTATTATCGATAGAACTATAATAAATATACTTATTACTCCCGATATTATCAATATAACATCCATTATTACCCATATAATGCAGTTATTATCGCTAGAACTACAATAAATATACATATTACTTTTATTATCATCAATATAACATCCATTATTACCCATATAATGCAGTCATTATCGACAGAAGTGTAATAAATATACTTATTACTTTTATTATTATCAGTATAACATGCAATATTAGCCATATTTTACTTTTATTATCGCTAGAACTATAATAATTATACTTATTACTCCCGATATTATCAATATAACATGCATTATTACCCATATAATGCAGTTATTATCGACAGAAGTATAATAAATATACTTATTACTTTTATTATTATCAATATAACAGGCACTCTTAGCCATATTTTACTAGTATTATCGCTAGAACTGTAATAATAATACTTATTACGCCCGATATTATCAATATAACATCCATTATTACCCATATAATGCAGTTATTATCGCTAGAACTGTAATAATTATAATTATTACTTTTATTATTATTAATATAACATGCATTATTACCTATATTATGCAGTTATTATCGCTGGAACTATAATAAATATACTTACTACTCCCGATATTATCAATATAACATCCATTATTACCCATATAATGCAGTTATTATCGCTAGAACCATAATAATTATACGTATTACTTTTGTTATGATCAATATAACATGCATTATTACCTATATTATGCAGTTATTATCGATAGAACTATAATAATTATACTTATTACTCCCGATATTATCAATATAACATCCATTATTACCCATATAATGCAGTTATTATCGCTAGAACTGTAATAATTATACTTATTACTTTTATTATCATCAATATAACATGCATTATTACACATATTATGCAGTTATTATCGATAGAACTGTAATAAATATACCTATTACTTTTATTATTGTCAATATAGCATGCACTATTAGCCATATTTTACTATTATTATCGCTAGAACCATAATAATTATACTTATTACTCCCAATATCATCAATATAACATGCATTATTACCCATATAATGCAGTTATTATCGCTAGAACTGTAATAATTATACTTATTACTCCCGATATTATCAATATAACATGCATTATTACCCATATAATGCAGTTATTATCGACAGAAGTATAATAAATATACTTATTACTTTTATTATTATCAATATAACAGGCACTCTTAGCCATATTTTACTAGTATTATCGCTAGAACTGTAATAATTATACTTATTACTCCCGATATTATCAATATAACATGCATTATTACCCATATAATGCAGTTATTATCGCTAGAACTGTAATAATTATACTTATTACTCCCGATATTATCAATATAACATGCATTATTACCCATATAATGCAGTTATTATCGACAGAAGTATAATAAATATACTTATTACTTTTATTATTATCAATATAACAGGCACTCTTAGCCATATTTTACTAGTATTATCGCTAGAACTGTAATAATTATACTTATTACTCCCGATATTATCAATATAACATGCATTATTACCCATATAATTCAGTTACTATCGCTAGAACTGTAATAATTATACTTATTACTTATATTATTATCAATATAGCATGCATTATTACGCATATTATGCAGTTATAATCGCTAGAACTATAAAAAATATACTTGTTACTTTTATTATCATCAATATAACATGCATTATTACCTATATTATACAGTTATTATCGATAGAACTGTAATAAATATACCTATTACTTTTATTATTATCAATATAACATGCACTACTAGCCATATTTTACTATTATTATCGCTAGAACTATAATAATTATACTTATTACTCCCGATATTATCAATATAACATGAATTATTACCCATATAATGCAGTTATTATCGCTAGAACTGTAATAATTATACTTATTACTTATATTATTATCCATATAACATGCATTGTTACCCATATTCTGCAGTTATTATAGCTAGAACTATAATAAATATAGGTATTACTTTTATTATCATCAATATAACATGCATTATTACCCATATTATGCAGTTATTAAAGATAGAACTGTAATAAATATACTTATTACTTTTATTATTATCAATATAATATGCATTATTACCCATATTATGCAGTTATTATCGACAGAAGTATAATAAATATACTTATTACTTTTATTATTATCAGTATAACATGCACTATTAGCCATATTTTACTTTTATTATCGCTAGAAATATAATAATTATACTTATTACTCCCGATATTATCAATATAACATGCATTATTACCCATGTAATGCAGTTATTATCGATAGAAGTATAATAAATATACTTATTACTTCTATTATTATCAATATAACAGGCACTCTTAGCCATATTTTACTATTATTATCGCTAGAACCATAACAATTATACTTATTACTCCCAATATTATCAATATAACATGCATTATTACGCATATTATGCAGTTATAATCGCTAGAACTATAAAAAACATACTTGTTACTTTTATTATCATCAATATAACATGCATTATTACCTATATTATACAGTTATTATCGATAGAACTGTAGTAAATATACCTATTACTTTTATTATTATCAATATAACATGCACTACTAGCCATATTTTACTATTATTATCGCTAGAACTATAATAATTATACTTATTACTCCCGATATTATCAATATAACATGAATTATTACCCATATAATGCAGTTATTATCGCTAGAACTGTAATAATTATACTTATTACTTATATTATTATCAATATAACATGCATTGTTACCCATATTATGCAGTTATTATCGATAGAACTGTAATAAATATACTTATTACTTTTATTATTATCAGTATAACATGCACTATTAGCTATATTTTACTTTTATTATCGCTAGAACTATAATAATTATACTTATTACTCCCGATGTTATCAATATAACATGAATTATTGCCCATATAATGCAGTTATTATCGCTAGAACTGTAATAATTATACTTATTACTTACAATATTATCAATATAACATGCATTATTACCCATATTATGCAGTTATTATCGCTAGAACTATAATAAATATACGTATTACTTTTATTATCCTCAATATAACATGCATTATTACCCATATTATGCAGTTATTATCGATAGAACTATAATAAATATACTTATTACTCCCGATATTATCAATATAACATCCATTATTACCCATATAATGCAGTTATTATCGCTAGAACTACAATAAATATACATATTACTTTTATTATCATCAATATAACATCCATTATTACCCATATAATGCAGTCATTATCGACAGAAGTGTAATAAATATACTTATTACTTTTATTATTATCAGTATAACATGCAATATTAGCCATATTTTACTTTTATTATCGCTAGAACTATAATAATTATACTTATTACTCCCGATATTATCAATATAACATGCATTATTACCCATATAATGCAGTTATTATCGACAGAAGTATAATAAATATACTTATTACTTTTATTATTATCAATATAACAGGCACTCTTAGCCATATTTTACTAGTATTATCGCTAGAACTGTAATAATAATACTTATTACGCCCGATATTATCAATATAACATCCATTATTACCCATATAATGCAGTTATTATCGCTAGAACTGTAATAATTATAATTATTACTTTTATTATTATTAATATAACATGCATTATTACCTATATTATGCAGTTATTGTCGCTGGAACTATAATAAATATACTTACTACTCCCGATATTATCAATATAACATCCATTATTACCCATATAATGCAGTTATTATCGCTAGAACCATAATAATTATACGTATTACTTTTGTTATGATCAATATAACATGCATTATTACCTATATTATGCAGTTATTATCGATAGAACTATAATAATTATACTTATTACTCCCGATATTATCAATATAACATCCATTATTACCCATATAATGCAGTTATTATCGCTAGAACTGTAATAATTATACTTATTACTTTTATTATCATCAATATAACATGCATTATTACACATATTATGCAGTTATTATCGATAGAACTGTAATAAATATACCTATTACTTTTATTATTGTCAATATAGCATGCACTATTAGCCATATTTTACTATTATTATCGCTAGAACCATAATAATTATACTTATTACTCCCAATATCATCAATATAACATGCATTATTACCCATATAATGCAGTTATTATCGCTAGAACTGTAATAATTATACTTATTACTCCCGATATTATCAATATAACATGCATTATTACCCATATAATGCAGTTATTATCGACAGAAGTATAATAAATATACTTATTACTTTTATTATTATCAATATAACAGGCACTCTTAGCCATATTTTACTAGTATTATCGCTAGAACTGTAATAATTATACTTATTACTCCCGATATTATCAATATAACATGCATTATTACCCATATAATGCAGTTATTATCGCTAGAACTGTAATAATTATACTTATTACTCCCGATATTATCAATATAACATGCATTATTACCCATATAATGCAGTTATTATCGACAGAAGTATAATAAATATACTTATTACTTTTATTATTATCAATATAACAGGCACTCTTAGCCATATTTTACTAGTATTATCGCTAGAACTGTAATAATTATACTTATTACTCCCGATATTATCAATATAACATGCATTATTACCCATATAATTCAGTTACTATCGCTAGAACTGTAATAATTATACTTATTACTTATATTATTATCAATATAGCATGCATTATTACGCATATTATGCAGTTATAATCGCTAGAACTATAAAAAATATACTTGTTACTTTTATTATCATCAATATAACATGCATTATTACCTATATTATACAGTTATTATCGATAGAACTGTAATAAATATACCTATTACTTTTATTATTATCAATATAACATGCACTACTAGCCATATTTTACTATTATTATCGCTAGAACTATAATAATTATACTTATTACTCCCGATATTATCAATATAACATGAATTATTACCCATATAATGCAGTTATTATCGCTAGAACTGTAATAATTATACTTATTACTTATATTATTATCCATATAACATGCATTGTTACCCATATTCTGCAGTTTTTATAGCTAGAACTATAATAAATATAGGTATTACTTTTATTATCATCAATATAACATGCATTATTACCCATATTATGCAGTTATTAAAGATAGAACTGTAATAAATATACTTATTACTTTTATTATTATCAATATAATATGCATTATTACCCATATTATGCAGTTATTATCGACAGAAGTATAATAAATATACTTATTACTTTTATTATTATCAGTATAACATGCACTATTAGCCATATTTTACTTTTATTATCGCTAGAAATATAATAATTATACTTATTACTCCCGATATTATCAATATAACATGCATTATTACCCATGTAATGCAGTTATTATCGATAGAAGTATAATAAATATACTTATTACTTCTATTATTATCAATATAACAGGCACTCTTAGCCATATTTTACTATTATTATCGCTAGAACCATAACAATTATACTTATTACTCCCAATATTATCAATATAACATGCATTATTACCCATATAATTCAGTTATTATCGCTAGAACTGTAATAATTATACTTATTACTTACATTATTATCAATATAACATGCATTATTACCCATATTATGCAGTTATTATCGCTAGAACTATAATAAATATACGTATTACTTTTACTATCATCAAATAACATGCATTATTACCCATATTATGCAGTTATTATCGCTAGAACTATAATAAATATACATATTACTTTTACTATCATCAATATAACATGCATTATTACCCATATTATGCAGTTATTATCGATAGAACTATAATAAATATACTTATTACTTCTATTATTATCAATATAACATGCACTATTAGCCATATTTTACTATTATTATCGCTAGAACTGTAATAATTATACTTATTACTCCCGATATTATCAATATAACATGCATTATTACCCATATAATGCAGTTATTATCGACAGAAGTACAATAAATATAATTATTACTTTTATTGTTATCGATATAACAGGCACTCTTAGCCATATTTTACTTGTATTAAAGCTAGAACTGTAATAATTATACTTATTACTCCCGATATTATCAATATAACATCCATTATTACCCATATAATGCAGTTATTATAGCTAGAACTGTGATAATTATACTTATTACTTGTGTTATTAGCAATATAACGTGCATTATTACCCATATTATGCAGTTATTATCGCTAGAACTATAATAAATATACGTATTACTTTTACTATCATCAATATAACATGCATTTTTATCCATATTATGCAGTTATTATCGATAGAACTATAATAAATATACTTATTACTTTTATTATTATCAATATATCATGCACTATTAGCCATATTTTACTATTATTATCGCTAGAACTGTAATAATTATACTTATTACTCCCGATATTATCAATATAACATCCATTATTACCCATATAATGCAGTTATTATCGCTAGAACCATAATAATTATACTTATTACTCCCAATATCATCAATATAACATGCATTATTACCCATATAATGCAGTTATTATCGCTAGAACTGTAATAATTATACTTATTACTCCCGATATTATCAATATAACATGCATTATTACCCATATAATGCAGTTATTATCGACAGAAGTATAATAAATATACTTATTACTTTTATTATTATCAATATAACAGGCACTCTTAGCCATATTTTACTAGTATTATCGCTAGAACTGTAATAATTATACTTATTACTCCCGATATTATCAATATAACATGCATTATTACCCATATAATGCAGTTATTATCGCTAGAACTGTAATAATTATACTTATTACTCCCGATATTATCAATATAACATGCATTATTACCCATATAATGCAGTTATTATCGACAGAAGTATAATAAATATACTTATTACTTTTATTATTATCAATATAACAGGCACTCTTAGCCATATTTTACTAGTATTATCGCTAGAACTGTAATAATTATACTTATTACTCCCGATATTATCAATATAACATGCATTATTACCCATATAATTCAGTTACTATCGCTAGAACTGTAATAATTATACTTATTACTTATATTATTATCAATATAGCATGCATTATTACGCATATTATGCAGTTATAATCGCTAGAACTATAAAAAATATACTTGTTACTTTTATTATCATCAATATAACATGCATTATTACCTATATTATACAGTTATTATCGATAGAACTGTAATAAATATACCTATTACTTTTATTATTATCAATATAACATGCACTACTAGCCATATTTTACTATTATTATCGCTAGAACTATAATAATTATACTTATTACTCCCGATATTATCAATATAACATGAATTATTACCCATATAATGCAGTTATTATCGCTAGAACTGTAATAATTATACTTATTACTTATATTATTATCAATATAACATGCATTGTTACCCATATTCTGCAGTTATTATAGCTAGAACTATAATAAATATACAGTATGTCCGCGGCTAAGTGTGACAGCTTAATATCTCCTGAACTATTGATGTCACGAAAAAGTGCTTATATGGAAATTGCAGGGTAAAAGAGGCCCGATGTTTTGGCCGAAGCGAAATTTTTTTATTGTTATTAATGTAAAAGATATGATAGTGAAGTTTCGATTTATACGTGGAATTTCAATTTTTTTTTCAATCAGGCGATAGTGCTTTTCAAGACGAACTCATCAAGGTTTTATGTACCTACCCGATTTTTAGTAGTTTTCGAGATATAACGCTTAGAAATTCACTGATTTTCAGCAGTGACGTCTCGGTTTGACGAGTAAGTCATAAAAACGATCTTATTGTTACGGTAAGTGCCGTAGGTTAGACCCTGCCTGCCGAAACAGATAGGCGGGGTCTATGGTCAAAAATGGCAGTTCCGAAGGGTAAGAAACGTGAAAAGAATTATCCATTACAGTCTAAGATGTCCTAAACTCCCAAACTATTAATATAATCTTCGATACGGAAATCTTAAACTGTAATGGATAATTCTTTTCACGTTTCTTACTTTTCGGAACTGCCATTTTTGACCATAGACCCCGCCTATCTGTTTCGGCAGGCAGGGTCTAACCTACGGCACTTACCGTAACAATAAGATCGTTTTTATGACTTACTCGTCAAACCGAGACGTCACTGCTGAAAATCAGTGAATTTCTAAGCGTTATATCTCGAAAACTACTAAAAATCGGGTAGGTACATAAAACCTTGATGAATTCGTCTTGAAAAGCACTATCGCCTGATTGAAAAAAAAATTGAAATTCCACGTATAAATCGAAACTTCACTATCATATCTTTTACATTAATAACAATAAAAAAATTTCGCTTCGGCCAAAACATCGGGCCTCTTTTACCCTGCAATTTCCATATAAGCACTTTTTCGTGACATCAATAGTTCAGGAGATATTAAGCTGTCACACTTAGCCGCGGACATACTGTAGGTATTACTTTTATTATCATCAATATAACATGCATTATTACCCATATTATGCAGTTATTAAAGATAGAACTGTAATAAATATACTTATTACTTTTATTATTATCAATATAATATGCATTATTACCCATACTATGCAGTTATTATCGACAGAAGTATAATAAATATACTTATTACTTTTATTATTATCAGTATAACATGCACTATTAGCCATATTTTACTTTTATTATCGCTAGAAATATAATAATTATACTTATTACTCCCGATATTATCAATATAACATGCATTATTACCCATGTAATGCAGTTATTATCGATAGAAGTATAATAAATATACTTATTACTTCTATTATTATCAATATAACAGGCACTCTTAGCCATATTTTACTATTATTATCGCTAGAACCATAACAATTATACTTATTACTCCCAATATTATCAATATAACATGCATTATTACCCATATAATTCAGTTACTATCGCTAGAACTGTAATAATTATACTTATTACATATATTATTATCAATATAGCATGCATTATTACGCATATTATGCAGTTATAATCGCTAGAACTATAAAAAATATACTTAGTACTTTTATTATCATCAATATAACATGCATTATTACCCATATTATGCAGTTATTATCGATAGAACTATAATAAATATACTTATTACTTTTATTATTATCAACATAACATGCACTATTAGCCATATTTTACTATTATTATCGCTAGAACTATAATAATTATACTTATTACTCCCGATATTATCAATATAAAGTGCATTATTGCCCATATAATGCAGTTATTATCGCTAGAACTGTAATAATTATACTTATTACTTACATTATTATCAATATAACATGCATTATTACCCATATTATGCAGTTATTATTGCTAGAACTATAATAAATATACGTATTACTTTTACTATCATCAAATAACATGCATTATTACCCATATTATGCAGTTATTATCGCTAGAACTATAATAAATATACATATTACTTTTACTATCATCAATATAACATGCATTATTACCCATATTATGCAGTTATTATCGATAGAACTATAATAAATATACTTATTACTTCTATTATTATCAATATAACATGCACTATTAGCCATATTTTACTATTATTATCGCTAGAACTGTAATAATTATACTTATTACTCCCGATATTATCAATATAACATGCATTATTACCCATATAATGCAGTTATTATCGACAGAAGTACAATAAATATAATTATTACTTTTATTGTTATCGATATAACAGGCACTCTTAGCCATATTTTACTTGTATTAAAGCTAGAACTGTAATAATTATACTTATTACTCCCGATATTATCAATATAACATCCATTATTACCCATATAATGCAGTTATTATAGCTAGAACTGTGATAATTATACTTATTACTTATGTTATTAGCAATATAACGTGCATTATTACCCATATTATGCAGTTATTATCGCTAGAACTATAATAAATATACGTATTACTTTTACTATCATCAAATAACATGCATTATTACCCATATTATGCAGTTATTATCGCTAGAACTATAATAAATATACATATTACTTTTACTATCATCAATATAACATGCATTTTTATCCATATTATGCAGTTATTATCGATAGAACTATAATAAATATACTTATTACTTTTATTATTATCAATATATCATGCACTATTAGCCATATTTTACTATTATTATCGCTAGAACTGTAATAATTATACTTATTACTCCCGATATTATCAATATAACATCCATTATTACCCATATAATGCAGTTATTATCGCTAGAACCATAATAAATATACGTATTACTTTTGTTATGATCAATATAACATGCATTATTACCTATATTATGCAGTTATTATCGATAGAACTATAATAATTATACTTATTACTCCCGATATTATCAATATAACATCCATTATTACCCATATAATGCAGTTATTATCGATAGAAGTATAATAAATATACTTATTACTCCCGATATTATCAATATAAAGTGCATTATTGCCCATATAATGCAGTTATTATCGCTAGAACTGTAATAATTATACTTATTACTTACATTATTATCAATATAACATGCATTATTACCCATATTATGCAGTTATTATCGCTAGAACTATAATAAATATACGTATTACTTTTACTATCATCAAATAACATGCATTATTACCCATATTATGCAGTTATTATCGCTAGAACTATAATAAATATACATATTACTTTTACTATCATCAATATAACATGCATTATTACCCATATTATGCAGTTATTATCGATAGAACTATAATAAATATACTTATTACTTCTATTATTATCAATATAACATGCACTATTAGCCATATTTTACTATTATTATCGCTAGAACTGTAATAATTATACTTATTACTCCCGATATTATCAATATAACATGCATTATTACCCATATAATGCAGTTATTATCGACAGAAGTACAATAAATATAATTATTACTTTTATTGTTATCGATATAACAGGCACTCTTAGCCATATTTTACTTGTATTAAAGCTAGAACTGTAATAATTATACTTATTACTCCCGATATTATCAATATAACATCCATTATTACCCATATAATGCAGTTATTATAGCTAGAACTGTGATAATTATACTTATTACTTATGTTATTAGCAATATAACGTGCATTATTACCCATATTATGCAGTTATTATCGCTAGAACTATAATAAATATACGTATTACTTTTACTATCATCAAATAACATGCATTATTACCCATATTATGCAGTTATTATCGCTAGAACTATAATAAATATACATATTACTTTTACTATCATCAATATAACATGCATTTTTATCCATATTATGCAGTTATTATCGATAGAACTATAATAAATATACTTATTACTTTTATTATTATCAATATATCATGCACTATTAGCCATATTTTACTATTATTATCGCTAGAACTGTAATAATTATACTTATTACTCCCGATATTATCAATATAACATCCATTATTACCCATATAATGCAGTTATTATCGCTAGAACCATAATAAATATACGTATTACTTTTGTTATGATCAATATAACATGCATTATTACCTATATTATGCAGTTATTATCGATAGAACTATAATAATTATACTTATTACTCCCGATATTATCAATATAACATCCATTATTACCCATATAATGCAGTTATTATCGCTAGAACTGTAATAATTATACTTATTACTTTTATTATCATCAATATAACATGCATTATTACACATATTATGCAGTTATTATCGATAGAACTGTAATAAATATACCTATTACTTTTATTATTGTCAATATAACATGCACTATTAGCCATATTTTACTATTATTATCGCTAGAACCATAATAATTATACTTATTACTCCCAATATTACCAATATAACATGCATTATTACCCATATAATGCAGTTATTATCGCTAGAACTGTAATAATTATACTTATTACTTATATTATTATCAATATAACATGCATTATTACCCACATAATGCAGTTATTATCGACAGAAGTATAATAAATATACTTATTACTTTTATTATTATCAGTATAACATGCACTATTAGCTATATTTTACTTTTATTATCGCTAGAACTATAATAATTATACTTATTACTCCCGATATTATCAATATAACATGAATTATTGCCCATATAATGCAGTTATTATCGATAGAACTATAATAATTATACTTATTACTCCCGATATTATCAATATAACATCCATTATTACCCATATAATGCAGTTATTATCGCTAGAACTGTAATAATTATACTTATTACTTTTATTATCATCAATATAACATGCATTATTACCCATATTATGCAGTTATTATCGATAGAACTGTAATAAATATACCTATTACTTTTATTATTGTCAATATAACATGCACTATTAGCCATATTTTACTATTATTATCGCTAGAACCATAATAATTATACTTATTACTCCCAATATTACCAATATAACATGCATTATTACCCATATAATGCAGTTATTATCGCTAGAACTGTAATAATTATACTTATTACTTATATTATTATCAATATAACATGTATTATTACCCACATAATGCAGTTATTATCGACAGAAGTATAATAAATATACTTATTACTTTTATTATTATCAGTATAACATGCACTATTAGCCATATTTTACTTTTATTATCGCTAGAACTATAATAATTATACTTATTACTCCCGATATTATCAATATAACATGCATTATTACCCATATAATGCAGTTATTATCGACAGAAGTATAATAAATATACTTATTACTTTTATTATTATCAATATAACATGCACAATTAGCCATATTTTACTATTATTATCGCTAGAACCATAACAATTATACTTATTACTCCCAATATTATCAATATAACATGCATTATTACCCATATAATTCAGTTACTATCGCTAGAACTGTAATAATTATACTTATTACATATATTATTATCAATATAGCATGCATTATTACGCATATTATGCAGTTATAATCGCTAGAACTATAAAAAATATACTTAGTACTTTTATTATCATCAATATAACATGCATTATTACCCATATTATGCAGTTATTATCGATAGAACTATAATAAATATACTTATTACTTTTATTATTATCAACATAACATGCACTATTAGCCATATTTTACTATTATTATCGCTAGAACTATAATAATTATACTTATTACTCCCGATATTATCAATATAAAGTGCATTATTGCCCATATAATGCAGTTATTATCGCTAGAACTGTAATAATTATACTTATTACTTACATTATTATCAATATAACATGCATTATTACCCATATTATGCAGTTATTATCGCTAGAACTATAATAAATATACGTATTACTTTTACTATCATCAAATAACATGCATTATTACCCATATTATGCAGTTATTATCGATAGAACTGTAATAAATATACTTATTACTCCCGATATTATCAATATAACATCCAATATTACCCATATAATGCAGTTATTATCGCTAGAACTGTAATAATTATACTTATTACTTATCTTATTAGGAATATAACGTGCATTATTACCCATATTATGCAGTTATTATTGCTAGAACTGTAATAATTATGCTTATTACTTATATTATTATCAATATAACATGCATTATTACCCATATTATGCAGTTATTATAGCTAGAACTGTAACAATTATACTTATTACTTACGTTATTAGCAATATAACGTGCATTATTACCCATATTATGCAGTTATTATCGCTAGAACTGTAATAATTATACTTATTACTTATGTTATTAGCAGTATAACGTGCATTATTACCCATATTATGCAGTTATTATCGCTGCAACTGTAATAATTATACTTATTACTTATATTATTATCAATATAACATGCATTATTACCCATATAATGCAGTCATTATCGACAGAAGTGTAATAAATATACTTATTACTTTTATTATTATCAGTATAACATGCAATATTAGCCATATTTTACTTTTATTATCGCTAGAACTATAATAATTATAGTTATTACTCCCGATATTATCAATATAACATGCATTATTACCCATATAATGCAGTTATTATCGACAGAAGTATAATAAATATACTTATTACTTTTATTATCATCAATATAACATGCATTATTACCCATATTATGCAGTTATTATCGATAGAACTATAATAAATATACTTATTACTTTTATTATTATCAACATAACATGCACTATTAGCCATATTTTACTATTATTATCGCTAGAACTATAATAATTATACTTATTACTCCCGATATTATCAATATAAAGTGCATTATTGCCCATATAATGCAGTTATTATCGCTAGAACTGTAATAATTATACTTATTACTTACATTATTATCAATATAACATGCATTATTACCCATATTATGCAGTTATTATCGCTAGAACTATAATAAATATACGTATTACTTTTACTATCATCAAATAACATGCATTATTACCCATATTATGCAGTTATTATCGCTAGAACTATAATAAATATACATATCACTTTTACTATCATCAATATAACATGCATTATTACCCATATTATGCAGTTATTATCGAGAGAACTATAATAAATATACTTATTACTTCTATTATTATCAATATAACATGCACTATTAGCCATATTTTACTATTATTATGGCTAGAACTGTAATAATTATACTTATTACTTATATTATTATCAATATAGCATGCATTATTACGCATATTATGCAGTTATAATCGCTAGAACTATAAAAAATATACTTGTTACTTTTATTATCATCAATATAACATGCATTATTACCTATATTATACAGTTATTATCGATAGAACTGTAATAAATATACCTATTACTTTTATTATTATCAATATAACATGCACTACTAGCCATATTTTACTATTATTATCGCTAGAACTATAATAATTATACTTATTACTCCCGATATTATCAATATAACATGAATTATTACCCATATAATGCAGTTATTATCGCTAGAACTGTAATAATTATACTTATTACTTATATTATTATCAATATAACATGCATTATTACCCATATTATGCAGTTATTATAGCTAGAACTATAATAAATATAGGTATTACTTTTATTATCATCAATATAACATGCATTATTACCCATATTATGCAGTTATTAAAGATAGAACTGTAATAAATATACTTATTACTTTTATTATTATCAATATAACATGCATTATTACCCATATTATGCAGTTATTATCGACAGAAGTATAATAAATATACTTATTACTTTTATTATTATCAGTATAACATGCACTATTAGCCATATTTTACTTTTATTATCGCTAGAAATATAATAATTATACTTATTACTCCCGATATTATCAATATAACATGCATTATTACCCATGTAATGCAGTTATTATCGATAGAAGTATAATAAATATACTTATTACTTCTATTATTATCAATATAACAGGCACTCTTAGCCATATTTTACTTGTATTATCGCTAGAACTGTAATAATTATACTTATTACTCCCGATATTATCAATATAACATCCATTATTACCCATATAATGCAGTTATTATCGCTAGAACTGTAATAATTATACTTATTACTTATGTTGTTAGCAATATAACGTGCGTTATTACACATATTATGCAGTTATTATCGATAGAACTGTAATAAATATACTTATTACTTTTATTATTATCAATATAACATGCACAATTAGCCATATTTTACTATTATTATCGCTAGAACCATAACAATTATACTTATTACTCCCAATATTATCAATAGAACATGCATTATTACCCATATAATTCAGTTACTATCGCTAGAACTGTAATAATTATACTTATTACATATATTATTATCAATATAGCATGCATTATTACGCATATTATGCAGTTATAATCGCTAGAACTATAAAAAATATACTTAGTACTTTTATTATCATCAATATAACATGCATTATTACCCATATTATGCAGTTATTATCGATAGAACTATAATAAATATACTTATTACTTTTATTATTATCAACATAACATGCACTATTAGCCATATTTTACTATTATTATCGCTAGAACTATAATAATTATACTTATTACTCCCGATATTATCAATATAAAGTGCATTATTGCCCATATAATGCAGTTATTATCGCTAGAACTGTAATAATTATACTTATTACTTACATTATTATCAATATAACATGCATTATTACCCATATTATGCAGTTATTATCGATAGAACTATAATAATTATACTTATTACTCCCGATATTATCAATATAACATCCATTATTACCCATATAATGCAGTTATTATCGCTAGAACTGTAATAATTATACTTATTACTTTTATTATCATCAATATAACATGCATTATTACCCATATTATGCAGTTATTATCGATAGAACTGTAATAAATATACTTATTACTCCCGATATTATCAATATAACATCCAATATTACCCATATAATGCAGTTATTATCGCTAGAACTGTAATAATTATACTTATTACTTATCTTATTAGGAATATAACGTGCATTATTACCCATATTATGCAGTTATTATTGCTAGAACTGTAATAATTATGCTTATTACTTATATTATTATCAATATAACATGCATTATTACCCATATTATGCAGTTATTATAGCTAGAACTGTAACAATTATACTTATTACTTACGTTATTAGCAATATAACGTGCATTATTACCCATATTATGCAGTTATTATCGCTAGAACTGTAATAATTATACTTATTACTTATGTTATTAGCAGTATAACGTGCATTATTACCCATATTATGCAGTTATTATCGCTGCAACTGTAATAATTATACTTATTACTTATATTATTATCAATATAACATGCATTATTACCCATATAATGCAGTCATTATCGACAGAAGTGTAATAAATATACTTATTACTTTTATTATTATCAGTATAACATGCAATATTAGCCATATTTTACTTTTATTATCGCTAGAACTATAATAATTATAGTTATTACTCCCGATATTATCAATATAACATGCATTATTACCCATATAATGCAGTTATTATCGACAGAAGTATAATAAATATACTTATTACTTTTATTATCATCAATATAACATGCATTATTACCCATATTATGCAGTTATTATCGATAGAACTATAATAAATATACTTATTACTTTTATTATTATCAACATAACATGCACTATTAGCCATATTTTACTATTATTATCGCTAGAACTATAATAATTATACTTATTACTCCCGATATTATCAATATAAAGTGCATTATTGCCCATATAATGCAGTTATTATCGCTAGAACTGTAATAATTATACTTATTACTTACATTATTATCAATATAACATGCATTATTACCCATATTATGCAGTTATTATCGCTAGAACTATAATAAATATACGTATTACTTTTACTATCATCAAATAACATGCATTATTACCCATATTATGCAGTTATTATCGCTAGAACTATAATAAATATACATATCACTTTTACTATCATCAATATAACATGCATTATTACCCATATTATGCAGTTATTATCGAGAGAACTATAATAAATATACTTATTACTTCTATTATTATCAATATAACATGCACTATTAGCCATATTTTACTATTATTATGGCTAGAACTGTAATAATTATACTTATTACTTATATTATTATCAATATAGCATGCATTATTACGCATATTATGCAGTTATAATCGCTAGAACTATAAAAAATATACTTGTTACTTTTATTATCATCAATATAACATGCATTATTACCTATATTATACAGTTATTATCGATAGAACTGTAATAAATATACCTATTACTTTTATTATTATCAATATAACATGCACTACTAGCCATATTTTACTATTATTATCGCTAGAACTATAATAATTATACTTATTACTCCCGATATTATCAATATAACATGAATTATTACCCATATAATGCAGTTATTATCGCTAGAACTGTAATAATTATACTTATTACTTATATTATTATCAATATAACATGCATTATTACCCATATTATGCAGTTATTATAGCTAGAACTATAATAAATATAGGTATTACTTTTATTATCATCAATATAACATGCATTATTACCCATATTATGCAGTTATTAAAGATAGAACTGTAATAAATATACTTATTACTTTTATTATTATCAATATAACATGCATTATTACCCATATTATGCAGTTATTATCGACAGAAGTATAATAAATATACTTATTACTTTTATTATTATCAGTATAACATGCACTATTAGCCATATTTTACTTTTATTATCGCTAGAAATATAATAATTATACTTATTACTCCCGATATTATCAATATAACATGCATTATTACCCATGTAATGCAGTTATTATCGATAGAAGTATAATAAATATACTTATTACTTCTATTATTATCAATATAACAGGCACTCTTAGCCATATTTTACTTGTATTATCGCTAGAACTGTAATAATTATACTTATTACTCCCGATATTATCAATATAACATCCATTATTACCCATATAATGCAGTTATTATCGCTAGAACTGTAATAATTATACTTATTACTTATGTTGTTAGCAATATAACGTGCGTTATTACACATATTATGCAGTTATTATCGATAGAACTGTAATAAATATACTTATTACTTTTATTATTATCAATATAACATGCACAATTAGCCATATTTTACTATTATTATCGCTAGAACCATAACAATTATACTTATTACTCCCAATATTATCAATAGAACATGCATTATTACCCATATAATTCAGTTACTATCGCTAGAACTGTAATAATTATACTTATTACATATATTATTATCAATATAGCATGCATTATTACGCATATTATGCAGTTATAATCGCTAGAACTATAAAAAATATACTTAGTACTTTTATTATCATCAATATAACATGCATTATTACCCATATTATGCAGTTATTATCGATAGAACTATAATAAATATACTTATTACTTTTATTATTATCAACATAACATGCACTATTAGCCATATTTTACTATTATTATCGCTAGAACTATAATAATTATACTTATTACTCCCGATATTATCAATATAAAGTGCATTATTGCCCATATAATGCAGTTATTATCGCTAGAACTGTAATAATTATACTTATTACTTACATTATTATCAATATAACATGCATTATTACCCATATTATGCAGTTATTATCGATAGAACTATAATAATTATACTTATTACTCCCGATATTATCAATATAACATCCATTATTACCCATATAATGCAGTTATTATCGCTAGAACTGTAATAATTATACTTATTACTTTTATTATCATCAATATAACATGCATTATTACCCATATAATGCAGTTATTATCGCTAGAACTGTAATAATTATACTTATTACTTATATTATTATCAATATACCATGCATTATTACCCATATAATGCAGTTATTATCGACAGAAGTATAATAAATATACTTATTACTTTTATTATTATCAGTATGACATGCACTATTAGCCATATTTTACTTTTATTATCGCTAGAAATATAATAATTATACTTATTACTCCCGATATTATCAATATAACATGCATTATTACCCATGTAATGCAGTTATTATCGATAGAAGTATAATAAATATACTTATTACTTCTATTATTATCAATATAACAGGCACTCTTAGCCATATTTTACTTGTATTATCGCTAGAACTGTAATAATTATACTTATTACTCCCGATATTATCAATATAACATCCATTATTACCCATATAATGCAGTTATTATCGCTAGAACTGTAATAATTATACTTATTACTTATGTTATTAGCAATATAACGTGCGTTATTACACATATTATGCAGTTATTATCGCTGGAACTGTAATAATTATACTTATTACTTATATTATTATCAATATAACGTGCATTATTACCCATATAATGAAGTTATTATCGCTAGAACTGTAATAATTATACTTATTACTTATGTTATTAGCAATATAACGTGCATTATTACCCATATTATGCAGTTATTATCGCTAGAACTGTAATAATTATACTTATTACTTATATTATTATCAATATAACATGCATTATTACCCATATAATGCAGTTATTATCGACAGAAGTATAATAAATATACTTATTACTTTTATTATTATCAGTATAACATGCACTATTAGCTATATTTTACTTTTATTATCGCTAGAACTATAATAATTATACTTATTACTCCCGATATTATCAATATAACATGAATTGTTGCCCATATAATGCAGTTATTATCGCTAGAACTGTAATAATTATACTTATTACTTATCTTATTAGCAATATAACATGCATTATTACCCATATTATGCAGTTATTATAGCTAGAACTGTAACAATTAGACTTATTACTTACGTTATTAGCAATATAACGTGCATTATTACCCATATTATGCAGTTATTATCGCTGGAACTATAATAAATATACTTACTACTCCCGATATTATCAATATAACATCCATTGTTACCCATATAATGCAGTTATTATCGCTAGAACCATAATAAATATACGTATTACTTTTGTTATGATCAATATAACATGCATTATTACCTATATTATGCAGTTATTATCGATAGAACTATAATAATTATACTTATTACTCCCGATATTATCAATATAACATCCATTATTACCCATATAATGCAGTTATTATCGCTAGAACTGTAATAATTATACTTATTACTTCTATTATCATCAATATAACATGCATTATTACCCATATTATGCAGTTATTATCGATAGAACTGTAATAAATATACCTATTACTTTTATTATTGTCATTATAACATGCACTATTAGCCATATTTTACTATTATTATCGCTAGAACCATAATAATTATACTTATTGCTCCCAATATTACCAATATAACATGCATTATTACCCATATAATGCAGTTATTATCGCTAGAACTGTAATAATTATACTTATTACTTATCTTATTAGCAATATAACATGCATTATTACCCATATTATGCAGTTATTATCGCTAGAACTATAATAAATATACGTATTACTTTTACTATCATCAAATAACATGCATTATTACCCATATTATGCAGTTATTATCGCTAGAACTATAATAAATATACATATTACTTTTACTATCATCAATATAACATGCATTATTACCCATATTATGCAGTTATTATGGATAGAACTATAATAAATATACTTACTACTTCTATTATTATCAATATAACATGCACTATTAGCCATATTTTACTATTATTATCGCTAGAACTGTAATAATTATACTTATTACTCCCGATATTATCAATATAACATGCATTATTACCCATATAATGCAGTTATTATCGACAGAAGTACAATAAATATAATTATTACTTTTATTATTATCGATATAACAGGCACTCTTAGCGATATTTTACTTGTATTAAAGCTAGATACGTAATAATTATACTTATTACTTTTATTATTATCAGTATAACATGCACTATTAGCCATATTTTACTTTTATTATCGCTAGAACTGTAATAATTATACTTATTACTCCCGATATTATCAATATAATATGCATTATTACCCATATAATGCAGTTATTATCGACAGAAGTATAATAAATATACTTATTACTTTTATTATTATCAACATAACATGCACTATTAGCCATATTTTACTATTATTATCGCTAGAACTATAATAATTATACTTATTACTCCCGATATTATCAATACAACATGCATTATTACCTATATTATGCAGTTATTATCGATAGAACTATAATAATTATACTTATTACTCCCGATATTATCAATATAACATGCATTATTACCTATATTATGCAGTTATTATCGATAGAACTATAATAATTATACTTATTACTCCCGATATTATCAATATAACATCCATTATTACCCATATAATGCAGTTATTATCGCTAGAACTGTAATAATTATACTTATTACTTTTATTATCATCAATATAACATGCATTATTACCCATATTATGCAGTTATTATCGATAGAACTGTAATAAATATACCTATTACTTTTATTATTGTCAATATAGCATGCACTATTAGCCATATTTTACTATTATTATCGCTAGAACCATAATAATTATACTTATTACTCCCAATATCATCAATATAACATGCATTATTACCCATATAATGCAGTTATTATCGACAGAAGTACAATAAATATACTTATTACTTTTATTATTATCAATATAACAGGCACTCTTAGCCATATTTTACAAGTATTATCGCTAGAACTGTAATAAATATACTTATTACTCCCCATATTATCAATATAACATCCAATATTACCCATATAATGCAGTTATTATCGCTAGAACTGTAATAATTATACTTATTACTTATCTTATTAGGAATATAACGTGCATTATTACCCATATTATGCAGTTATTATTGCTAGAACTGTAATAATTATACTTATTACTTATCTTATTAGCAATATAACGTGCATTATTACCCATATTATGCAGTTATTATCGCTAGAACTGTAATAATTATAATTATTACTTTTATTATTATCAATATAACATGCATTATTACCTATATTATGCAGTTATTATCGCTGGAACTATAATAAATATACTTACTACTCCCGATATTATCAATATAACATCCATTATTACCCATATAATGCAGTTATTATCGCTAGAACCATAATAAATATACGTATTACTTTTGTTATGATCAATATAACATGCATTATTACCTATATTATGCAGTTATTATCGATAGAACTATAATAATTATACTTATTACTCCCGATATTATCAATATAACATCCATTATTACCCATATAATGCAGTTATTATCGCTAGAACTGTAATAATTATACTTATTACTTTTATTATCATCAATATAACATGCATTATTACCCATATTATGCAGTTATTATCGATAGAACTGTAATAAATATACCTATTACTTTTATTATTGTCAATATAGCATGCACTCTTAGCCATATTTTACTAGTATTATCGCTAGAACTGTAATAATTATACTTATTACTCCCGATATTATCAATATAACATCCATTATTACCCATATAATGCAGTTATTATCGCTAGAACTGTAATAATTGTACTTATTACTTATGTTATCATCAATATAACATGCATTATTACCCATATTATGCAGCTATTATCGATAGAACTGTAATAAATATACTTATTACTTTTATTATTATCAACATAACATGCACAATTAGCCATATTTTACTATTATTGTCGCTAGAACCATAACAATTATACTTATTACTCCCAATATTATCAATATAACATGCATTTTTACCCATATAATTCAGTTACTATCGCTAGAACTGTAATAATTATACTTATTACATATATTATTATCAATATAGCATGCATTATTACCCATATTATGCAGTTATTATCGCTAGAACTGTAATAATTATACTTATTACTTACATTATTATCAATATAACATGCATTATTACCCATATTATGCAGTTATTATCGCTAGAACTATAATAAATATACGTATTACTTTTACTATCATCAAATAACATGCATTATTACCCATATTATGCAGTTATTATCGCTAGAACTATAATAAATATACATATTACTTTTACTATCATCAATATAACATGCATTATTACCCATATTATGCAGTTATTATCGATAGAACTATAATAAATATACTTATTACTTCTATTATTATCAATATAACATGCACTATTAGCCATATTTTACTATTATTATGGCTAGAACTGTAATAATTATACTTATTACTCCCGATATTATCAATATAACATGCATTATTACCCATATAATGCAGTTATTATCGACAGAAGTACAATAAATATAATTATTACTTTCATTGTTATCGATATAACAGGCACTCTTAGCCATATTTTACTTGTATTAAAGCTAGAACTGTAATAATTATACTTATTACTCCCGATATTATCAATATAACATCCATTATTACCCATATAATGCAGTTATTATAGCTAGAACTGTGATAATTATACTTATTACTTATGTTATTAGCAATATAACGTGCATTATTACCCATATTATGCAGTTATTATCGCTAGAACTATAATAAATATACGTATTACTTTTACTATCATCAAATAACATGCATTATTACCCATATTATGCAGTTATTATCGATAGAACTGTAATAAATATACCTATTACTTTTATTATTGTCAATATAACATGCACTATTAGCCATATTTTACTATTATTATCGCTAGAACCATAATAATTATACTTATTACTCCCAATATTACCAATATAACATGCATTATTACCCATATAATGCATGTATTATCGCTAGAACTGTAATAATTATACTTATTACTTATATTATTATCAATATAACATGCATTATTACCCACATAATGCAGTTATTATCGACAGAAGTATAATAAATATACTTATTACTTTTATTATTATCAGTATAACATGCACTATTAGCCATATTTTACTTTTATTATCGCTAGAACTGTAATAATTATACTTATTACTCCCGATATTATCAATATAACATGCATTATTACCCATATAATGCAGTTATTATCGACAGAAGTATAATAAATATACTTATTACTTTTATTATTATCAATATAACAGGCACTCTTAGCCATATTTTACTAGTATTATCGCTAGAACTGTAATAATAATACTTATTACGCCCGATATTATCAATATAACATCCATTATTACCCATATAATGCAGTTATTATCGCTAGAACTGTAATAATTATAATTATTACTTTTATTATTATCAATATAACATGCATTATTACCTATATTATGCAGTTATTATCGCTGGAACTATAATAAATATACTTACTACTCCCGATATTATCAATATAACATCCATTATTACCCATATAATGCAGTTATTATCGCTAGAACTGTAATAATTATAATTATTACTTTTATTATTATCAATATAACATGCATTATTACCTATATTATGCAGTTATTATCGCTGGAACTATAATAAATATACTTACTACTCCCGATATTATCAATATAACATCCATTATTACCCATATAATGTAGTTATTATCGCTAGAACCATAATAAATATACGTATTACTTTTGTTATGATCAATATAACATGCATTATTACCTATATTATGCAGTTATTATCGATAGAACTATAATAATTATACTTATTACTCCCGATATTATCAATATAACATCCATTATTACCCATATAATGCAGTTATTATCGCTAGAACTGTAATAATTATACTTATTACTTTTATTATCATCAATATAACATGCATTATTACCCATATTATGCAGTTATTATCGATAGAACTGTAATAAATATACCTATTACTTTTATTATTGTCAATATAGCATGCACTATTAGCCATATTTTACTATTATTATCGCTAGAACCATAATAATTATACTTATTACTCCCAATATCATCAATATAACATGCATTATTACCCATATAATGCAGTTATTATCGACAGAAGTACAATAAATATACTTATTACTTTTATTATTATCAATATAACAGGCACTCTTAGCCATATTTTACAAGTATTATCGCTAGAACTGTAATAAATATACTTATTACTCCCGATATTATCAATATAACATCCAATATTACCCATATAATGCAGTTATTATCGCTAGAACTGTAATAATTATACTTATTACTTATCTTATTAGGAATATAACGTGCATTATTACCCATATTATGCAGTTATTATTGCTAGAACTGTAATAATTATACTTATTACTTATCTTATTAGCAATATAACGTGCATTATTACCCATATTATGCAGTTATTATCGCTAGAACTGTAATAATTATAATTATTACTTTTATTATTATCAATATAACATGCATTATTACCTATATTATGCAGTTATTATCGCTGGAACTATAATAAATATACTTACTACTCCCGATATTATCAATATAACATCCATTATTACCCATATAATGCAGTTATTATCGCTAGAACCATAATAAATATACGTATTACTTTTGTTATGATCAATATAACATGCATTATTACCTATATTATGCAGTTATTATCGATAGAACTATAATAATTATACTTATTACTCCCGATATTATCAATATAACATCCATTATTACCCATATAATGCAGTTATTATCGCTAGAACTGTAATAATTATACTTATTACTTTTATTATCATCAATATAACATGCATTATTACCCATATTATGCAGTTATTATCGATAGAACTGTAATAAATATACCTATTACTTTTATTATTGTCAATATAGCATGCACTCTTAGCCATATTTTACTAGTATTATCGCTAGAACTGTAATAATTATACTTATTACTCCCGATATTATCAATATAACATCCATTATTACCCATATAATGCAGTTATTATCGCTAGAACTGTAATAATTGTACTTATTACTTATGTTATCATCAATATAACATGCATTATTACCCATATTATGCAGCTATTATCGATAGAACTGTAATAAATATACTTATTACTTTTATTATTATCAACATAACATGCACAATTAGCCATATTTTACTATTATTGTCGCTAGAACCATAACAATTATACTTATTACTCCCAATATTATCAATATAACATGCATTTTTACCCATATAATTCAGTTACTATCGCTAGAACTGTAATAATTATACTTATTACATATATTATTATCAATATAGCATGCATTATTACCCATATTATGCAGTTATTATCGCTAGAACTGTAATAATTATACTTATTACTTACATTATTATCAATATAACATGCATTATTACCCATATTATGCAGTTATTATCGCTAGAACTATAATAAATATACGTATTACTTTTACTATCATCAAATAACATGCATTATTACCCATATTATGCAGTTATTATCGCTAGAACTATAATAAATATACATATTACTTTTACTATCATCAATATAACATGCATTATTACCCATATTATGCAGTTATTATCGATAGAACTATAATAAATATACTTATTACTTCTATTATTATCAATATAACATGCACTATTAGCCATATTTTACTATTATTATGGCTAGAACTGTAATAATTATACTTATTACTCCCGATATTATCAATATAACATGCATTATTACCCATATAATGCAGTTATTATCGACAGAAGTACAATAAATATAATTATTACTTTCATTGTTATCGATATAACAGGCACTCTTAGCCATATTTTACTTGTATTAAAGCTAGAACTGTAATAATTATACTTATTACTCCCGATATTATCAATATAACATCCATTATTACCCATATAATGCAGTTATTATAGCTAGAACTGTGATAATTATACTTATTACTTATGTTATTAGCAATATAACGTGCATTATTACCCATATTATGCAGTTATTATCGCTAGAACTATAATAAATATACGTATTACTTTTACTATCATCAAATAACATGCATTATTACCCATATTATGCAGTTATTATCGATAGAACTGTAATAAATATACCTATTACTTTTATTATTGTCAATATAACATGCACTATTAGCCATATTTTACTATTATTATCGCTAGAACCATAATAATTATACTTATTACTCCCAATATTACCAATATAACATGCATTATTACCCATATAATGCATGTATTATCGCTAGAACTGTAATAATTATACTTATTACTTATATTATTATCAATATAACATGCATTATTACCCACATAATGCAGTTATTATCGACAGAAGTATAATAAATATACTTATTACTTTTATTATTATCAGTATAACATGCACTATTAGCCATATTTTACTTTTATTATCGCTAGAACTGTAATAATTATACTTATTACTCCCGATATTATCAATATAACATGCATTATTACCCATATAATGCAGTTATTATCGACAGAAGTATAATAAATATACTTATTACTTTTATTATTATCAATATAACAGGCACTCTTAGCCATATTTTACTAGTATTATCGCTAGAACTGTAATAATAATACTTATTACGCCCGATATTATCAATATAACATCCATTATTACCCATATAATGCAGTTATTATCGCTAGAACTGTAATAATTATAATTATTACTTTTATTATTATCAATATAACATGCATTATTACCTATATTATGCAGTTATTATCGCTGGAACTATAATAAATATACTTACTACTCCCGATATTATCAATATAACATCCATTATTACCCATATAATGCAGTTATTATCGCTAGAACTGTAATAATTATAATTATTACTTTTATTATTATCAATATAACATGCATTATTACCTATATTATGCAGTTATTATCGCTGGAACTATAATAAATATACTTACTACTCCCGATATTATCAATATAACATCCATTATTACCCATATAATGTAGTTATTATCGCTAGAACCATAATAAATATACGTATTACTTTTGTTATGATCAATATAACATGCATTATTACCTATATTATGCAGTTATTATCGATAGAACTATAATAATTATACTTATTACTCCCGATATTATCAATATAACATCCATTATTACCCATATAATGCAGTTATTATCGCTAGAACTGTAATAATTATACTTATTACTTTTATTATCATCAATATAACATGCATTATTACCCATATTATGCAGTTATTATCGATAGAACTGTAATAAATATACCTATTACTTTTATTATTGTCAATATAGCATGCACTCTTAGCTATATTTTACTAGTATTATCGCTAGAACTGTAATAATTATACTTATTACTCCCGATATTATCAATATAACATCCATTATTACCCATATAATGCAGTTATTATCGCTAGAACTGTAATAATTGTACTTATTACTTATGTTATCATCAATATAACATGCATTATTACCCATATTATGCAGCTATTATCGATAGAACTGTAATAAATATACTTATTACTTTTATTATTATCAACATAACATGCACAATTAGCCATATTTTACTATTATTGTCGCTAGAACCATAACAATTATACTTATTACTCCCAATATTATCAATATAACATGCATTATTACCCATATAATTCAGTTACTATCGCTAGAACTGTAATAATTATACTTATTACATATATTATTATCAATATAGCATGCATTATTACCCATATTATGCAGTTATTATCGCTAGAACTGTAATAATTATACTTATTACTTACATTATTATCAATATAACATGCATTATTACCCATATTATGCAGTTATTATCGCTAGAACTATAATAAATATACGTATTACTTTTACTATCATCAAATAACATGCATTATTACCCATATTATGCAGTTATTATCGCTAGAACTATAATAAATATACATATTACTTTTACTATCATCAATATAACATGCATTATTACCCATATTATGCAGTTATTATCGATAGAACTATAATAAATATACTTATTACTTCTATTATTATCAATATAACATGCACTATTAGCCATATTTTACTATTATTATGGCTAGAACTGTAATAATTATACTTATTACTCCCGATATTATCAATATAACATGCATTATTACCCATATAATGCAGTTATTATCGACAGAAGTACAATAAATATAATTATTACTTTCATTGTTATCGATATAACAGGCACTCTTAGCCATATTTTACTTGTATTAAAGCTAGAACTGTAATAATTATACTTATTACTCCCGATATTATCAATATA
Source organism: Megachile leachella (assembly GCA_963576845.1). Taxonomy (NCBI): domain Eukaryota; kingdom Metazoa; phylum Arthropoda; class Insecta; order Hymenoptera; family Megachilidae; genus Megachile; species Megachile leachella. Next base: position 1,638,037 of record CAUYWW010000280.1, read on the forward strand.
ACATCCATTATTACCCATATAATGCAGTTATTATAGCTAGAACTGTGATAATTATACTTATTACTTATGTTATTAGCAATATAACGTGCATTATTACCCATATTATGCAGTTATTATCGCTAGAACTATAATAAATATACGTATTACTTTTACTATCATCAAATAACATGCATTATTACCCATATTATGCAGTTATTATCGATAGAACTGTAATAAATATACCTATTACTTTTATTATTGTCAATATAACATGCACTATTAGCCATATTTTACTATTATTATCGCTAGAACCATAATAATTATACTTATTACTCCCAATATTACCAATATAACATGCATTATTACCCATATAATGCATGTATTATCGCTAGAACTGTAATAATTATACTTATTACTTATATTATTATCAATATAACATGCATTATTACCCACATAATGCAGTTATTATCGACAGAAGTATAATAAATATACTTATTACTTTTATTATTATCAGTATAACATGCACTATTAGCCATATTTTACTTTTATTATCGCTAGAACTATAATAATTATACTTATTACTCCCGATATTATCAATATAACATGCATTATTACCCATATAATGCAGTTATTATCGGCAGAAGTATAATAAATATACTTATTACTTTTATTATTATCAATATAACAGGCACTCTTAGCCATATTTTACTAGTATTATCGCTAGAACTGTAATAATAATACTTATTACGCCCGATATTATCAATATAACATCCATTATTACCCATATAATGCAGTTATTATCGCTAGAACTGTAATAATTATAATTATTACTTTTATTATTATCAATATAACATGCATTATTACCTATATTATGCAGTTATTATCGCTGGAACTATAATAAATATACTTACTACTCCCGATATTATCAATATAACATCCATTATTACCCATATAATGCAGTTATTATCGCTAGAACCATAATAAATATACGTATTACTTTTGTTATGATCAATATAACATGCATTATTACCTATATTATGCAGTTATTATCGATAGAACTATAATAATTATACTTATTACTCCCGATATTATCAATATAACATCCATTATTACCCATATAATGCAGTTATTATCGCTAGAACTGTAATAATTATACTTATTACTTTTATTATCATCAATATAACATGCATTATTACCCATATTATGCAGTTATTATCGATAGAACTGTAATAAATATACCTATTACTTTTATTATTGTCAATATAGCATGCACTATTAGCCATATTTTACTATTATTATCGCTAGAACCATAATAATTATACTTATTACTCCCGATATTATCAATATAACATCCATTATTACCCATATAATGCAGTTATTATCGCTAGAACTGTAATAATTATACTTATTACTTTTATTATCATCAATATAACATGCATTATTACCCATATTATGCAGTTATTATCGATAGAACTGTAATAAATATACCTATTACTTTTATTATTGTCAATATAGCATGCACTCTTAGCCATATTTTACTAGTATTATCGCTAGAACTGTAATAATTATACTTATTACTCCCGATATTATCAATATAACATCCATTATTACCCATATAATGCAGTTATTATCGCTAGAACTGTAATAATTGTACTTATTACTTATGTTATCATCAATATAACATGCATTATTACCCATATTATGCAGTTATTATCGATAGAACTGTAATAAATATACTTATTACTTTTATTATTATCAACATAACATGCACAATTAGCCATATTTTACTATTATTATCGCTAGAACCATAACAATTATACTTATTACTCCCAATATTATCAATATAACATGCATTATTACCCATATAATTCAGTTACTATCGCTAGAACTGTAATAATTATACTTATTACATATATTATTATCAATATAGCATGAATTATTACCCATATTATGCAGTTATTATCGCTAGAACTATAATAAATATACGTATTACTTTTACTATCATCAAATAACATGCATTATTACCCATATTATGCAGTTATTATCGATAGAACTGTAATAAATATACCTATTACTTTTATTATTGTCAATATAGCATGCACTCTTAGCCATATTTTACTAGTATTATCGCTAGAACTGTAATAATTATACTTATTACTCCCGATATTATCAATATAACATCCATTATTACCCATATAATGCAGTTATTATCGCTAGAACTGTAATAATTGTACTTATTACTTATGTTATCATCAATATAACATGCATTATTACCCATATTATGCAGTTATTATCGATAGAACTGTAATAAATATACTTATTACTTTTATTATTATCAACATAACATGCACAATTAGCCATAATTTACTAGTATTATCGCTAGAACTGTAATAATTATACTTATTACTCCCGATATTATCAATATAACATCCATTATTACCCATATAATGCAGTTATTATCGCTAGAACTGTAATAATTGTACTTATTACTTATGTTATCATCAATATAACATGCATTATTACCCATATTATGCAGTTATTATCGATAGAACTGTAATAAATATACTTATTACTTTTATTATTATCAACATAACATGCACAATTAGCCATATTTTACTATTATTATCGCTAGAACTATAATAATTATACTTATTACTCCCGATATTATCAATATAACATGAATTATTGCCCATATAATGCAGTTATTATCGCTAGAACTGTAATAATTATACTTATTACTTATCTTATTAGCAATATAACATGCATTATTACCCATATTATGCAGTTATTATAGCTAGAACTGTAACAATTAGACTTATTACTTACGTTATTAGCAATATAACGTGCATTATTACCCATATTATGCAGTTATTATCGCTGGAACTATAATAAATATACTTACTACTCCCGATATTATCAATATAACATCCATTGTTACCCATATAATGCAGTTATTATCGCTAGAACCATAATAAATATACGTATTACTTTTGTTATGATCAATATAACATGCATTATTACCTATATTATGCAGTTATTATCGATAGAACTATAATAATTATACTTATTACTCCCGATATTATCAATATAACATCCATTATTACCCATATAATGCAGTTATTATCGCTAGAACTGTAATAATTATACTTATTACTTTTATTATCATCAATATAACATGCATTATTACCCATATTATGCAGTTATTATCGATAGAACTATAATAAATATACTTATTACTTCTATTATTATCAATATAACATGCACTATTAGCCATATTTTACTATTATTATGGCTAGAACTGTAATAATTATACTTATTACTCCCGATATTATCAATATAACATGCATTATTACCCATATAATGCAGTTATTATCGACAGAAGTACAATAAATATAATTATTACTTTTATTGTTATCGATATAACAGGCACTCTTAGCCATATTTTACTATTATTATCGCTAGAACCATAATAATTATACTTATTACTCCCAATGTTATCAATATAACATGCATTATTACCCATATAATGCAGTTATTATCGCTAGAACTGTAATAATTATACTTATTACTTATATTATTATCAATATAACATGCATTATTACCCATATAATGCAGTTATTATCGACAGAAGTATAATAAATATACTTATTACTTTTATTATTATCAGTATAACATGCACTATTAGCCATATTTTACTTTTATTATCGCTAGAAATATAATAATTATACTTATTACTCCCGATATTATCAATATAACATGCATTATTACCCATGTAATGCAGTTATTATCGATAGAAGTATAATAAATATACTTATTACTTCTATTATTATCAATATAACAGGCACTCTTAGCCATATTTTACTTGTATTATCGCTAGAACTGTAATAATTATACTTATTACTCCCGATATTATCAATATAACATCCATTATTACCCATATAATGCAGTTATTATCGCTAGAACTGTAATAATTATACTTATTACTTTTATTATCATCAATATAACATGCATTATTACCCATATAATGCAGTTATTATCGACAGAAGCATAATAAATATACTTATTACTTTTATTATTATCAGTATAACATGCACTATTAGCTATATTTTACTTTTATTATCGGTAGAACTATAATAATTATACTTATTACTCCCGATATTACCAATATAACATGCATTATTACCCATATAATGCATGTATTATCGCTAGAACTGTAATAATTATACTTATTACTCCCGATATTATCAATATAACATCCATTATTACCCATATAATGCAGTTATTATCGCTAGAACTGTAATAATTATACTTATTACTTATGTTATTAGCAATATAACGTGCGTTATTACACATATTATGCAGTTATTATCGCTGGAACTGTAATAATTATACTTATTACTTATATTATTATCAATATAACGTGCATTATTACCCATATAATGAAGTTATTATCGCTAGAACTGTAATAATTATACTTATTACTTATGTTATTAGCAATATAACGTGCATTATTACCCATATTATGCAGTTATTATCGCTAGAACTGTAATAATTATACTTATTACTTATATTATTATCAATATAACATGCATTATTACCCATATAATGCAGTTATTATCGACAGAAGCATAATAAATATACTTATTACTTTTATTATTATCAGTATAACATGCACTATTAGCTATATTTTACTTTTATTATCGGTAGAACTATAATAATTATACTTATTACTCCCGATATTATCAATATAACATGAATTATTGCCCATATAATGCAGTTATTATCGCTAGAACTGTAATAATTATACTTATTACTTATCTTATTAGCAATATAACATGCATTATTACCCATATTATGCAGTTATTATAGCTAGAACTGTAACAATTAGACTTATTACTTACGTTATTAGCAATATAACGTGCATTATTACCCATATTATGCAGTTATTATCGCTGGAACTATAATAAATATACTTACTACTCCCGATATTATCAATATAACATCCATTATTACCCATATAATGCAGTTATTATCGCTAGAACCATAATAAATATACGTATTACTTTTGTTATGATCAATATAACATGCATTATTACCTATATTATGCAGTTATTATCGATAGAACTATAATAATTATACTTATTACTCCCGATATTATCAATATAACATCCATTATTACCCATATAATGCAGTTATTATCGCTAGAACTGTAATAATTATACTTATTACTTTTATTATCATCAATATAACATGCATTATTACCCATATTATGCAGTTATTATCGATAGAACTGTAATAAATATACTTATTACTTTTATTATTATCAATATAACAGGCACTCTTAGCCATATTTTACTAGTATTATCGCTAGAACTATAATAATTATACTTATTACTCCCGATATTATCAATATAACATGAATTATTACCCATATAATGCAGTTATTATCGCTAGAACTGTAATAATTATACTTATTACTTATGTTATCATCAATATAACATGCATTATTACCCATATTATGCAGTTATTATCGATAGAACTGTAATAAATATACTTATTACTTTTATGATTATCAATATAACATGCACAATTAGCCATATTTTACTATTATTATCGCTAGAACCATAACAGTTATACTTATTACTCCCAATATTATCAATATAACATGCATTATTACCCATATAATTCAGTTACTATCGCTAGAACTGTAATAATTATACTTATTACATATATTATTATCAATATAGCATGCATTATTACGCATATTATGCAGTTATAATCGCTAGAACTATAAAAAATATACTTAGTACTTTTATTATCATCTATATAACATGCATTATTACCTATATTATACAGTTATTATCGATAGAACTGTAATAAATATACTCATTACTTTTATTATTATCAATATAACATGCATTATTACCCATATTATGCAGATATTATCGACAGAAGTATAATAAATATACTTATTACTTTTATTATTATCAGTATAACATGCACTATTAGCCATATTTTACTTTTATTATCGCTAGAAATATAATAATTATACTTATTACTCCCGATATTATCAATATAACATGCATTATTACCCATGTAATGCAGTTATTATCGATAGAAGTATAATAAATATACTTATTACTTCTATTATTATCAATATAACAGGCACTCTTAGCCATATTTTACTTGTATTATCGCTAGAACTGTAATAATTATACTTATTACTCCCGATATTATCAATATAACATCCATTATTACCCATATAATGCAGTTATTATCGCTAGAACTGTAATAATTATACTTATTACTTATGTTATTAGCAATATAACGTGCGTTATTACACATATTATGCAGTTATTATCGATAGAACTGTAATAAATATACTTATTACTTTTATTATTATCAATATAACATGCACAATTAGCCATATTTTACTATTATTATCGCTAGAACCATAACAATTATACTTATTACTCCCAATATTATCAATATAACATGCATTATTACCCATATAATTCAGTTACTATCGCTAGAACTGTAATAATTATACTTATTACTTATATTATTATCAATATAACGTGCATTATTACCCATATAATGAAGTTATTATCGCTAGAACTGTAATAATTATACTTATTACTTATATTATTATCAATATAACATGCATTATTACCCATATAATGCAGTTATTATCGACAGAAGTATAATAATTATACTTATTACTTATATTATTATCAATATAACATGCATTATTACCCATATTATGCAGTTATTATAGCTAGAACTATAATAAATATAGGTATTACTTTTATTATCATCAATATAACATGCATTATTACCCATATAATGCAGTTATTATCGCTAGAACTGTAATAATTATACTTATTACTTTTATTATCATCAATATAACATGCATTATTACCCATAGAATGCAGTTATTATCGACAGAAGCATAATAAATATACTTATTACTTTTATTATTATCAGTATAACATGCACTATTAGCTATATTTTACTTTTATTATCGGTAGAACTATAATAATTATACTTATTACTCCCGATATTATCAATATAACATGAATTATTGCCCATATAATGCAGTTATTATCGCTAGAACTGTAATAATTATACTTATTACTTATCTTATTAGCAATATAACATGCATTATTACCCATATTATGCAGTTATTATAGCTAGAACTGTAACAATTAGACTTATTACTTACGTTATTAGCAATATAACGTGCATTATTACCCATATTATGCAGTTATTATCGCTGGAACTATAATAAATATACTTACTACTCCCGATATTATCAATATAACATCCATTATTACCCATATAATGCAGTTATTATCGCTAGAACCATAATAAATATACGTATTACTTTTGTTATGATCAATATAACATGCATTATTACCTATATTATGCAGTTATTATCGATAGAACTATAATAATTATACTTATTACTCCCGATATTATCAATATAACATGCATTATTACCCATATTATGCAGTTATTATCGCTAGAACTATAATAAATATACGTATTACTTTTACTATCATCAAATAACATGCATTATTACCCATATTATGCAGTTATTATCGCTAGAACTATAATAAATATACATATTACTTTTACTATCATCAATATAACATGCATTATTACCCATATTATGCAGTTATTATCGATAGAACTATAATAAATATACTTATTACTTCTATTATTATCAATATAACATGCACTATTAGCCATATTTTACTATTATTATGGCTAGAACTGTAATAATTATACTTATTACTCCCGATATTATCAATATAACATGCATTATTACCCATATAATGCAGTTATTATCGACAGAAGTACAATAAATATAATTATTACTTTTATTGTTATCGATATAACAGGCACTCTTAGCCATATTTTACTTGTATTAAAGCTAGAACTGTAATAATTATACTTATTACTCCCGATATTATCAATATACCATCCATTATTACCCATAAAATGCAGTTATTATAGCTAGAACTGTGATAATTATACTTATTACTTATATTATTATCAATATAACATGCATTATTACCCATATAATGCAGTTATTATCGACAGAAGTATAATAAATATACTTATTACTTTTATTATTATCAGTATAACATGCACTATTAGCCATATTTTACTTTTATTATCGCTAGAAATATAATAATTATACTTATTACTCCCGATATTATCAATATAACATGCATTATTACCCATGTAATGCAGTTATTATCGATAGAAGTATAATAAATATACTTATTACTTCTATTATTATCAATATAACAGGCACTCTTAGCCATATTTTACTTGTATTATCGCTAGAACTGTAATAATTATACTTATTACTCCCGATATTATCAATATAACATCCATTATTACCCATATAATGCAGTTATTATCGCTAGAACTGTAATAATTATACTTATTACTTATGTTATTAGCAATATAACGTGCGTTATTACACATATTATGCAGTTATTATCGCTGGAACTGTAATAATTATACTTATTACTTATACTATTATCAATATAACGTGCATTATTACCCATATAATGAAGTTATTATCGCTAGAACTGTAATAATTATACTTATTACTTGTGTTATTAGCAATATAACGTGCATTATTACCCATATTATGCAGTTATTATCGCTAGAACTGTAATAATTATACTTATTACTTATATTATTATCAATATAACATGCATTATTACCCATATAATGCAGTTATTATCGACAGAAGTATAATAAATATACTTATTACTTTTATTATTATCAGTATAACATGCACTATTAGCTATATTTTACTTTTATTATCGGTAGAACTATAATAATTATACTTATTACTCCCGATATTATCAATATAACATCCATTATTACCCATATAATGCAGTTATTATCGCTAGAACTGTAATAATTATACTTATTACTTTTATTATCATCAATATAACATGCATTATTACCCATATTATGCAGTTATTATCGATAGAACTGTAATAAATATACCTATTACTTTTATTATTGTCAATATAACATGCACTATTAGCCATATTTTACTATTATTATCGCTAGAACCATAATAATTATACTTATTACTCCCAATATTACCAATATAACATGCATTATTACCCATATAATGCATGTATTATCGCTAGAACTGTAATAATTATACTTATTACTTATATTATTATCAATATAACATGCATTATTACCCACATAATGCAGTTATTATCGACAGAAGTATAATAAATATACTTATTACTTTTATTATTATCAGTATAACATGCACTATTAGCCATATTTTACTTTTATTATCGCTAGAACTATAATAATTATACTTATTACTCCCGATATTATCAATATAACATGCATTATTACCCATATAATGCAGTTATTATCGACAGAAGTATAATAAATATACTTATTACTTTTATTATTATCAATATAACAGGCACTCTTAGCCATATTTTACTTGTATTATCGCTAGAACTGTAATAATTATACTTATTACTCCCGATATTATCAATATAACATCCATTATTACCCATATAATGCAGTTATTATCGCTAGAACTGTAATAATTATACTTATTACTTATGTTATTAGCAATATAACGTGCGTTATTACACATATTATGCAGTTATTATCGCTGGAACTGTAATAATTATACTTATTACTTATATTATTATCAATATAACGTGCATTATTACCCATATAATGAAGTTATTATCGCTAGAACTGTAATAATTATACTTATTACTTATGTTATTAGCAATATAACGTGCATTATTACCCATATTATGCAGTTATTATCGCTAGAACTGTAATAATTATACTTATTACTTATATTATTATCAATATAACATGCATTATTACCCATATAATGCAGTTATTATCGACAGAAGCATAATAAATATACTTATTACTTTTATTATTATCAGTATAACATGCACTATTAGCTATATTTTACTTTTATTATCGGTAGAACTATAATAATTATACTTATTACTCCCGATATTATCAATATAACATGAATTATTGCCCATATAATGCAGTTATTATCGCTAGAACTGTAATAATTATACTTATTACTTATCTTATTAGCAATATAACATGCATTATTACCCATATTATGCAGTTATTATAGCTAGAACTGTAACAATTAGACTTATTACTTACGTTATTAGCAATATAACGTGCATTATTACCCATATTATGCAGTTATTATCGCTGGAACTATAATAAATATACTTACTACTCCCGATATTATCAATATAACATCCATTATTACCCATATAATGCAGTTATTATCGCTAGAACCATAATAAATATACGTATTACTTTTGTTATGATCAATATAACATGCATTATTACCTATATTATGCAGTTATTATCGATAGAACTATAATAATTATACTTATTACTCCCGATATTATCAATATAACATCCATTATTACCCATATAATGCAGTTATTATCGCTAGAACTGTAATAATTATACTTATTACTTTTATTATCATCAATATAACATGCATTATTACCCATATTATGCAGTTATTATCGATAGAACTGTAATAAATATACTTATTACTTTTATTATTATCAATATAACAGGCACTCTTAGCCATATTTTACTAGTATTATCGCTAGAACTATAATAATTATACTTATTACTCCCGATATTATCAATATAACATGAATTATTACCCATATAATGCAGTTATTATCGCTAGAACTGTAATAATTATACTTATTACTTATGTTATCATCAATATAACATGCATTATTACCCATATTATGCAGTTATTATCGATAGAACTGTAATAAATATACTTATTACTTTTATTATTATCAATATAACATGCACAATTAGCCATATTTTACTATTATTATCGCTAGAACCATAACAGTTATACTTATTACTCCCAATATTATCAATATAACATGCATTATTACCCATATAATTCAGTTACTATCGCTAGAACTGTAATAATTATACTTATTACATATATTATTATCAATATAGCATGCATTATTACGCATATTATGCAGTTATAATCGCTAGAACTATAAAAAATATACTTAGTACTTTTATTATCATCAATATAACATGCATTATTACCCATATTATGCAGTTATTATCGATAGAACTATAATAAATATACTTATTACTTTTATTATTATCAACATAACATGCACTATTAGCCATATTTTACTATTATTATCGCTAGAACTATAATAATTATACTTATTACTCCCGATATTATCAATATAAAGTGCATTGTTGCCCATATAATGCAGTTATTATCGCTAGAACTGTAATAATTATACTTATTACTTACATTATTATCAATATAACATGCATTATTACCCATATTATGCAGTTATTATCGCTAGAACTATAATAAATATACGTATTACTTTTACTATCATCAAATAACATGCATTATTACCCATATTATGCAGTTATTATCGCTAGAACTATAATAAATATACATATTACTTTTACTATCATCAATATAACATGCATTATTACCCATATTATGCAGTTATTATCGATAGAACTATAATAAATATACTTATTACTTTTATTATTGTCAATATAGCATGCACTATTAGCCATATTTTACTATTATTATCGCTAGAACCATAATAATTATACTTATTACTCCCAATATCATCAATATAACATGCATTATTACCCATATAATGCAGTTATTATCGCTAGAACTGTAATAATTATACTTATTACTCCCGATATTATCAATATAACATGCATTATTACCCATATAATGCAGTTATTATCGACAGAAGTATAATAAATATACTTATTACTTTTATTATTATCAATATAACAGGCACTCTTAGCCATATTTTACTAGTATTATCGCTAGAACTGTAATAATTATACTTATTACTCCCGATATTATCAATATAACATCCATTATTACCCATATAACGCAGTTATTATCGCTAGAACTGTAATAATTATACTTATTACTTATGTTATCATCAATATAACATGCATTATTACCCATATTATGCAGTTATTATCGATAGAACTGTAATAAATATACTTATTACTTTTATTATTATCAATATAACATGCACAATTAGCCATATTTTACTATTATTATCGCTAGAACCATAACAATTATACGTATTACTCCCAATATTATCAATATAACATGCATTATTACCCATATAATTCAGTTACTATCGCTAGAACTGTAATAATTATACTTATTACTTATATTATTATCAATATAGCATGCATTATTACGCATATTATGCAGTTATAATCGCTAGAACTATAAAAAATATACTTGTTACTTTTATTATCATCTATATAACATGCATTATTACCTATATTATACAGTTATTATCGATAGAACTGTAATAAATATACTCATTACTTTTATTATTATCAATATAACATGCATTATTACCCATATTATGCAGATATTATCGACAGAAGTATAATAAATATACTTATTACTTTTATTATTATCAGTATAACATGCACTATTAGCCATATTTTACTTTTATTATCGCTAGAAATATAATAATTATACTTATTACTCCCGATATTATCAATATAACATGCATTATTACCCATGTAATGCAGTTATTATCGATAGAAGTATAATAAATATACTTATTACTTCTATTATTATCAATATAACAGGCACTCTTAGCCATATTTTACTTGTATTATCGCTAGAACTGTAATAATTATACTTATTACTCCCGATATTATCAATATAACATCCATTATTACCCATATAATGCAGTTATTATCGCTAGAACTGTAATAATTATACTTATTACTTATGTTATTAGCAATATAACGTGCGTTATTACACATATTATGCAGTTATTATCGATAGAACTGTAATAAATATACTTATTACTTTTATTATTATCAATATAACATGCACAATTAGCCATATTTTACTATTATTATCGCTAGAACCATAACAATTATACTTATTACTCCCAATATTATCAATATAACATGCATTATTACCCATATAATTCAGTTACTATCGCTAGAACTGTAATAATTATACTTATTACTTATATTATTATCAATATAACGTGCATTATTACCCATATAATGAAGTTATTATCGCTAGAACTGTAATAATTATACTTATTACTTATATTATTATCAATATAACATGCATTATTACCCATATAATGCAGTTATTATCGACAGAAGTATAATAATTATACTTATTACTTATATTATTATCAATATAACATGCATTATTACCCATATTATGCAGTTATTAAAGCTAGAACTATAATAAATATAGGTATTACTTTTATTATCATCAATATAACATGCATTATTACCCATATTATGCAGTTATTAAAGATAGAACTGTAATAAATATACTTATTACTTTTATTATTATCAATATAACATGCATTATTACCCATATTATGCAGTTATTATCGACAGAGGTATAATAAATATACTTATTACTTTTATTATTATCAGTATAACATGCACTATTAGCCATATTTTACTTTTATTATCGCTAGAAATATAATAATTATACTTATTACTCCCGATATTATCAATATAACATGCATTATTACCCATGTAATGCAGTTATTATCGATAGAAGTATAATAAATATACTTATTACTTCTATTATTATCAATATAACAGGCACTCTTAGCCATATTTTACTTGTATTATCGCTAGAACTGTAATAATTATACTTATTACTCCCGATATTATCAATATAACATCCATTATTACCCATATAATGCAGTTATTATCGCTAGAACTGTAATAATTATACTTATTACTTATGTTATTAGCAATATAACGTGCGTTATTACACATATTATGCAGTTATTATCGATAGAACTGTAATAAATATACTTATTACTTTTATTATTATCAATATAACATGCACAATTAGCCATATTGTACTATTATTATCGCTAGAACCATAACAATTATACTTATTACTCCCAATATTATCAATATAACATGCATTATTACCCATATAATTCAGTTACTATCGCTAGAACTGTAATAATTATACTTATTACTTATATTATTATCAATATAACGTGCATTATTACCCATATAATGAAGTTATTATCGCTAGAACTGTAATAATTATACTTATTACTTATATTATTATCAATATAACATGCATTATTACCCATATAATGCAGTTATTATCGACAGAAGTATAATAAATATACTTATTACTTTTATTATTATCAGTATAACATGCACTATTAGCCATATTTTACTTTTATTATCGCTAGAAATATAATAATTATACTTATTACTCCCGATATTATCAATATAACATGCATTATTACCCATGTAATGCAGTTATTATCGATAGAAGTATAATAAATATACTTATTACTTCTATTATTATCAATATAACAGGCACTCTTAGCCATATTTTACTTGTATTGTCGTTAGAACTGTAATAATTATACTTATTACTCCCGATATTATCAATATAACATCCATTATTACCCATATAATGCAGTTATTATCGCTAGAACTGTAATAATTATACTTATTACTTATGTTATTAGCAATATAACGTGCGTTATTACACATATTATGCAGTTATTATCGCTGGAACTGTAATAATTATACTTATTACTTATATTATTATCAATATAACGTGCATTATTACCCATATAATGAAGTTATTATCGCTAGAACTGTAATAATTATACTTATTACTTATGTCATTAGCAATATAACGTGCATTATTACCCATATTATGCAGTTATTATCGCTAGAACTGTAATAATTATACTTATTACTTTATTATTATCAATATAACATGCATTATTACCCATATAATGCAGTTATTATCGCTAGAACTGTAACAATTAGACTTATTACTTACGTTATTAGCAATATAACGTGCATTATTACACATATTATGCAGTTATTATCGATAGAACTGTAATAAATATACCTATTACTTTTATTATTGTCAATATAACATGCACTATTAGCCATATTTTACTATTATTATCGCTAGAACCATAATAATTATACTTATTACTCCCAATATTATCAATATAACATGTATTATTACCCATATAATGCAGTTATTATCGCTAGAACTGTAATAATTATACTTATTACTTATATTATTATCAATATAACATGCATTATTACCCATATAATGCAGTTATTATCGACAGAAGTATAATAAATATACTTATTACTTTTATTATTATCAGTATAACATGCACTATTAGCCATATTTTACTTTTATTATCGCTAGAAATATAATAATTATACTTATTACTCCCGATATTATCAATATAACATGCATTATTACCCATGTAATGCAGTTATTATCGATAGAAGTATAATAAATATACTTATTACTTCTATTATTATCAATATAACAGGCACTCTTAGCCATATTTTACTTGTATTATCGCTAGAACTGTAATAATTATACTTATTACTCCCGATATTATCAATATAACATCCATTATTACCCATATAATGCAGTTATTATCGCTAGAACTGTAATAATTATACTTATTACTTATGTTATTAGCAATATAACGTGCGTTATTACACATATTATGCAGTTATTATCGCTGGAACTGTAATAATTATACTTATTACTTATATTATTATCAATATAACGTGCATTATTACCCATATAATGAAGTTATTATCGCTAGAACTGTAATAATTATACTTATTACTTATGTTATTAGCAATATAACGTGCATTATTACCCATATTATGCAGTTATTATCGCTAGAACTGTAATAATTATACTTATTACTTATATTATTATCAATATAACATGCATTATTACCCATATAATGCAGTTATTATCGACAGAAGTATAGTAAATATACTTATTACTTTTATTATTATCAGTATAACATGCACTATTAGCTATATTTTACTATTATTATCGCTAGAACTGTAATAATTATACTTATTACTCCCGATATTATCAATATAACATCCATTATTACCCATATAATGCAGTTATTATCGCTAGAACCATAATAAATATACGTATTACTTTTGTTATGATCAATATAACATGCATTATTACCTATATTATGCAGTTATTATCGATAGAACTATAATAATTATACTTATTACTCCCGATATTATCAATATAACATCCATTATTACCCATATAATGCAGTTATTATCGCTAGAACTGTAACAATTAGACTTATTACTTACGTTATTAGCAATATAACGTGCATTATTACACATATTATGCAGTTATTATCGATAGAACTGTAATAAATATACCTATTACTTTTATTATTGTCAATATAACATGCACTATTAGCCATATTTTACTATTATTATCGCTAGAACCATAATAATTATACTTATTACTCCCAATATTATCAATATAACATGTATTATTACCCATATAATGCAGTTATTATCGCTAGAACTGTAATAATTATACTTATTACTTATATTATTATCAATATAACATGCATTATTACCCATATAATGCAGTTATTATCGACAGAAGTATAATAAATATACTTATTACTTTTATTATTATCAGTATAACATGCACTATTAGCCATATTTTACTTTTATTATCGCTAGAAATATAATAATTATACTTATTACTCCCGATATTATCAATATAACATGCATTATTACCCATGTAATGCAGTTATTATCGATAGAAGTATAATAAATATACTTATTACTTCTATTATTATCAATATAACAGGCACTCTTAGCCATATTTTACTTGTATTATCGCTAGAACTGTAATAATTATACTTATTACTCCCGATATTATCAATATAACATCCATTATTACCCATATAATGCAGTTATTATCGCTAGAACTGTAATAATTATACTTATTACTTATGTTATTAGCAATATAACGTGCGTTATTACACATATTATGCAGTTATTATCGCTGGAACTGTAATAATTATACTTATTACTTATATTATTATCAATATAACGTGCATTATTACCCATATAATGAAGTTATTATCGCTAGAACTGTAATAATTATACTTATTACTTATGTTATTAGCAATATAACGTGCATTATTACCCATATTATGCAGTTATTATCGCTAGAACTGTAATAATTATACTTATTACTTATATTATTATCAATATAACATGCATTATTACCCATATAATGCAGTTATTATCGACAGAAGTATAATAAATATACTTATTACTTTTATTATTATCAGTATAACATGCACTATTAGCTATATTTTACTTTTATTATCGCTAGAACTATAATAATTATACTTATTACTCCCGATATTATCAATATAACATGAATTATTGCCCATATAATGCAGTTATTATCGCTAGAACTGTAATAATTATACTTATTACTTATCTTATTAGCAATATAACATGCATTATTACCCATATTATGCAGTTATTATAGCTAGAACTGTAACAATTAGACTTATTACTTACGTTATTAGCAATATAACGTGCATTATTACCCATATTATGCAGTTATTATCGCTGGAACTATAATAAATATACTTACTACTCCCGATATTATCAATATAACATCCATTATTACCCATATAATGCAGTTATTATCGCTAGAACCATAATAAATATACGTATTACTTTTGTTATGATCAATATAACATGCATTATTACCTATATTATGCAGTTATTATCGATAGAACTATAATAATTATACTTATTACTCCCGATATTATCAATATAACATCCATTATTACCCATATAATGCAGTTATTATCGCTAGAACTATAATAAATATACTTATTACTTCTATTATTATCAATATAACATGCACTATTAGCCATATTTTACTATTATTATCGCTAGAACTGTAATAATTATACTTATTACTCCCGATATTATCAATATAACATCCATTATTACCCATATAATGCAGTTATTATAGCTAGAACTATAATAAATATACGTATTACTTTTACTATCATCAAATAACATGCATTATTACCCATATTATGCAGTTATTATCGCTAGAACTATAATAAATATACATATTACTTTTACTATCATCAATATAACATGCATTATTACCCATATTATGCAGTTATTATCGATAGAACTATAATAAATATACTTATTACTTTTATTATTGTCAATATAGCATGCACTATTAGCCATATTTTACTATTATTATCGCTAGAACCATAATAATTATACTTATTACTCCCAATATCATCAATATAACATGCATTATTACCCATATAATGCAGTTATTATCGCTAGAACTGTAATAATTATACTTATTACTCCCGATATTATCAATATAACATGCATTATTACCCATATAATGCAGTTATTATCGACAGAAGTATAATAAATATACTTATTACTTTTATTATTATCAGTATAACATGCACTATTAGCCATATTTTACTTTTATTATCGCTAGAAATATAATAATTATACTTATTACTCCCGATATTATCAATATAACATGCATTATTACCCATGTAATGCAGTTATTATCGATAGAAGTATAATAAATATACTTATTACTTCTATTATTATCAATATAACAGGCACTCTTAGCCATATTTTACTTGTATTATCGCTAGAACTGTAATAATTATACTTATTACTCCCGATATTATCAATATAACATCCATTATTACCCATATAATGCAGTTATTATCGCTAGAACTGTAATAATTATACTTATTACTTATGTTATTAGCAATATAACGTGCGTTATTACACATATTATGCAGTTATTATCGCTGGAACTGTAATAATTATACTTATTACTTATATTATTATCAATATAACGTGCATTATTACCCATATAATGAAGTTATTATCGCTAGAACTGTAATAATTATACTTATTACTTATGTTATTAGCAATATAACGTGCATTATTACCCATATTATGCAGTTATTATCGCTAGAACTGTAATAATTATACTTATTACTTATATTATTATCAATATAACATGCATTATTACCCATATAATGCAGTTATTATCGACAGAAGTATAATAAATATACTTATTACTTTTATTATTATCAGTATAACATGCACTATTAGCTATATTTTACTTTTATTATCGCTAGAACTATAATAATTATACTTATTACTCCCGATATTATCAATATAACATGAATTATTGCCCATATAATGCAGTTATTATCGCTAGAACTGTAATAATTATACTTATTACTTATCTTATTAGCAATATAACATGCATTATTACCCATATTATGCAGTTATTATAGCTAGAACTGTAACAATTAGACTTATTACTTACGTTATTAGCAATATAACGTGCATTATTACCCATATTATGCAGTTATTATCGCTGGAACTATAATAAATATACTTACTACTCCCGATATTATCAATATAACATCCATTATTACCCATATAATGCAGTTATTATCGCTAGAACCATAATAAATATACGTATTACTTTTGTTATGATCAATATAACATGCATTATTACCTATATTATGCAGTTATTATCGATAGAACTATAATAATTATACTTATTACTCCCGATATTATCAATATAACATCCATTATTACCCATATAATGCAGTTATTATCGCTAGAACTATAATAAATATACTTATTACTTCTATTATTATCAATATAACATGCACTATTAGCCATATTTTACTATTATTATCGCTAGAACTGTAATAATTATACTTATTACTCCCGATATTATCAATATAACATCCATTATTACCCATATAATGCAGTTATTATAGCTAGAACTATAATAAATATACGTATTACTTTTACTATCATCAAATAACATGCATTATTACCCATATTATGCAGTTATTATCGCTAGAACTATAATAAATATACATATTACTTTTACTATCATCAATATAACATGCATTATTACCCATATTATGCAGTTATTATCGATAGAACTATAATAAATATACTTATTACTTTTATTATTGTCAATATAGCATGCACTATTAGCCATATTTTACTATTATTATCGCTAGAACCATAATAATTATACTTATTACTCCCAATATCATCAATATAACATGCATTATTACCCATATAATGCAGTTATTATCGCTAGAACTGTAATAATTATACTTATTACTCCCGATATTATCAATATAACATGCATTATTACCCATATAATGCAGTTATTATCGACAGAAGTATAATAAATATACTTATTACTTTTATTATTATCAATATAACAGGCACTCTTAGCCATATTTTACTAGTATTATCGCTAGAACTGTAATAATTATACTTATTACTCCCGATATTATCAATATAACATCCATTATTACCCATATAACGCAGTTATTATCGCTAGAACTGTAATAATTATACTTATTACTTTTATTATTATCAGTATAACATGCACTATTAGCCATATTTTACTTTTATTATCGCTAGAACTGTAATAATTATACTTATTACTCCCGATATTATCAATATAATATGCATTATTACCCATATAATGCAGTTATTATCGACAGAAGTATAATAAATATACTTATTACTTTTATTATTATCAACATAACATGCACTATTAGCCATATTTTACTATTATTATCGCTAGAACTATAATAATTATACTTATTACTCCCGATATTATCAATATAACATGCATTATTACCTATATTATGCAGTTATTATCGATAGAACTATAATAATTATACTTATTACTCCCGATATTATCAATATAACATGCATTATTACCTATATTATGCAGTTATTATCGATAGAACTATAATAATTATACTTATTACTCCCGATATTATCAATATAACATCCATTATTACCCATATAATGCAGTTATTATCGCTAGAACTGTAATAATTATACTTATTACTTTTATTATCATCAATATAACATGCATTATTACCCATATTATGCAGTTATTATCGATAGAACTCTAATAAATATACCTATTACTTTTATTATTGTCAATATAGCATGCACTATTAGCCACATTTTACTATTATTATCGCTAGAACCATAATAATTATACTTATTACTCCCAATATCATCAATATAACATGCATTATTACCCATATAATGCAGTTATTATCGCTAGAACTGTAATAATTATACTTATTACTCCCGATATTATCAATATAACATGCATTATTACCCATATAATGCAGTTATTATCGACAGAAGTATAATAAATATACTTATTACTTTTATTATTATCAATATAACAGGCACTCTTAGCCATATTTTACTAGTATTATCGCTAGAACTGTAATAATTATACTTATTACTCCCGATATTATCAATATAACATCCATTATTACCCATATAATGCAGTTATTATCGCTAGAACTATAATAATTATACTTATTACTCCCGATATTATCAATATAACATGCATTATTACCCATATAATGCAGTTATTATCGACAGAAGTATAATAAATATACTTATTACTTTTATTATTATCAATATAACAGGCACTCTTAGCCATATTTTACTAGTATTATCGCTAGAACTGTAATAATTATACTTATTACTCCCGATATTATCAATATAACATCCATTATTACCCATATAATGCAGTTATTATCGCTAGAACTGTAATAATTATACTTATTACTTATGTTATCATCAATATAACATGCATTATTACCCATATTATGCAGTTATTATCGATAGAACTGTAATAAATATACTTATTACTTTTATTATTATCAATATAACATGCACAATTAGCCATATTTTACTATTATTATCGCTAGAACCATAACAATTATACTTATTACTCCCAATATTATCAATATAACATGCATTATTACCCATATAATTCAGTTACTATCGCTAGAACTGTAATAATTATACTTATTACATATATTATTATCAATATAGCATGCATTATTACGCATATTATGCAGTTATAATCGCTAGAACTATAAAAAATATACTTAGTACTTTTATTATCACCAATATAACATGCATTATTACCCATATTATGCAGTTATTATCGATAGAACTATAATAAATATACTTATTACTTTTATTATTATCAACATAACATGCACTATTAGCCATATTTTACTATTATTATCGCTAGAACTATAATAATTATACTTATTACTCCCGATATTATCAATATAAAGTGCATTATTGCCCATATAATGCAGTTATTATCGCTAGAACTGTAATAATTATACTTATTACTTACATTATTATCAATATAACATGCATTATTACCCATATTATGCAGTTATTATCGCTAGAACTATAATAAATATACGTATTACTTTTACTATCATCAAATAACATGCATTATTACCCATATTATGCAGTTATTATCGCTAGAACTATAATAAATATACATATTACTTTTACTATCATCAATATAACATGCATTATTACCCATATTATGCAGTTATTATCGACAGAAGTACAATAAATATAATTATTACTTTTATTATTATCGATATAACAGGCACTCTTAGCCATATTTTACTTGTATTAAAGCTAGAACTGTAATAATTATACTTATTACTCCCGATATTATCAATATAACATCCATTATTACCCATATAATGCAGTTATTATAGCTAGAACTGTGATAATTATACTTATTACTTATGTTATTAGCAATATAACGTGCATTATTACCCATATTATGCAGTTATTATCGCTAGAACTGTAATAATTATACTTATTACTTTTATTATTATCAGTATAACATGCACTATTAGCCATATTTTACTTTTATTATCGCTAGAACTGTAATAATTATACTTATTACTCCCGATATTATCAATATAATATGCATTATTACCCATATAATGCAGTTATTATCGACAGAAGTATAATAAATATACTTATTACTTTTATTATTATCAACATAACATGCATTATTACCTATATTATGCAGTTATTATCGATAGAACTATAATAATTATACTTATTACTCCCGATATTATCAATATAACATGCATTATTACCTATATTATGCAGTTATTATCGATAGAACTATAATAATTATACTTATTACTCCCGATATTATCAATATAACATCCATTATTACCCATATAATGCAGTTATTATCGCTAGAACTGTAATAATTATACTTATTACTTTTATTATCATCAATATAACATGCATTATTACCCATATTATGCAGTTATTATCGATAGAACTGTAATAAATATACCTATTACTTTTATTATTGTCAATATAGCATGCACTATTAGCCATATTTTACTATTATTATCGCTAGAACCATAATAATTATACTTATTACTCCCAATATCATCAATATAACATGCATTATTACCCATATAATGCAGTTATTATCGCTAGAACTGTAATAATTATACTTATTACTCCCGATATTATCAATATAACATGCATTATTACCCATATAATGCAGTTATTATCGACAGAAGTATAATAAATATACTTATTACTTTTATTATTATCAATATAACAGGCACTCTTAGCCATATTTTACTAGTATTATCGCTAGAACTGTAATAATTATACTTATTACTCCCGATATTATCAATATAACGTGCATTATTACCCATATAATGCAGTTATTATCGCTAGAACTGTAATAATTATACTTATTACTTATATTATTATCAATATAACATGCATTATTACCCATATTATGCAGTTATTATCGCTAGAACTATAATAAATATACGTATTACTTTTACTATCATCAAATAACATGCATTATTACCCATATTATGCAGTTATTATCGATAGAACTATAATAAATATACTTATTACTTCTATTATTATCAACATAACATGCACTATTAGCCATATTTTACTATTATTATCGCTAGAACTGTAATAATTATACTTATTACTCCCGATATTATCAATATAACATGCATTATTACCCATATAATGCAGTTATTATCGACAGAAGTATAATAAATATACTTATTACTTCTATTATTATCAATATAACAGGCACTCTTAGCCATATTTTACTTGTATTATCGCTAGAACTGTAATAATTATACTTATTACTCCCGATATTATCAAGATAACATCCATTATTACCCATACAATGCAGTTATTATCGCTAGAACTGTAATAATTATACTTATTACTTATGTTATTAGCAATATAACGTGCATTATTACACATATTATGCAGTTATTATCGCTGGAACTGTAATAATTATACTTATTACTTATATTATTATCAATATAACATGCATTATTACCCATATAATGCTGTTATTATCGACAGAAGTATAATAAATATACTTATTACTTTTATTATTATCAGTATAACATGCACTATTAGCCATATTTTACTTTTATTATCGCTAGAACTATAATAATTATACTTATTACTCCCGATATTATCAATATAACATGCATTATTACCCATATAATGCAGTTATTATCGACAGAAGTATAATAAATATACTTATTACTTTTATTATTATCAATATAACAGGCACTCTTAGCCATATTTTACTAGTATTATCGCTAGAACTGTAATAATTATACTTATTACTCCCGATATTATCAATATAACATGCATTATTACCCATATAATGCAGTTATTATCGACAGAAGTATAATAAATATACTTATTACTTTTATTATTATCAGTATAACATGCACTATTAGCCATATTTTACTATTATTATCGCTAGAACCATAACAATTATACTTATTACTCCCAATATTATCAATATAACATGCATTGTTACCCATATAATTCAGTTACTATCGCTAGAACTGTAATAATTACACTTATTACTTATATTATTATCAATATAGCATGCATTATTACCCATATTATGCAGTTATTATCGCTAGAACTATAATAAATATACGTATTACTTTTATTATCATCAATATAACATGCATTATTACCCACATTATGCAGTTATTATCGATAGAACTATAATAAATATACTTATTACTCCCGATATTATCAATATAACATGCATTATTACCCATATTATGCAGTTATTATCGCTAGAATTGTAATAATTATACTTATTACTTTTATTATTATCAGTATAACATGCACTATCAGCCATATTTTACTTTTATTATCGCTAGAACTGTAATAATTATACTTATTACTCCCGATATTATCAATATAATATGCATTATTACCCATATAATGCAGTTATTATCGACAGAAGTATAATAAATATACTTATTACTTTTATTATTATCAACATAACATGCACTATTAGCCATATTTTACTATTATTATCGCTAGAACTATAATAATTATACTTATTACTCCCGATATTATCAATATAACATGCATTATTACCTATATTATGCAGTTATTATCGATAGAACTATAATAATTATACTTATTACTCCCGATATTATCAATATAACATGCATTATTACCTATATTATGCAGTTATTATCGATAGAACTATAATAATTATACTTATTACTCCCGATATTATCAATATAACATCCATTATTACCCATATAATGCAGTTATTATCGCTAGAACTGTAATAATTATACTTATTACTTTTATTATCATCAATATAACATGCATTATTACCCATATTATGCAGTTATTATCGATAGAACTGTAATAAATATACCTATTACTTTTATTATTGTCAATATAGCATGCACTATTAGCCATATTTTACTATTATTATCGCTAGAACCATAATAATTATACTTATTACTCCCAATATCATCAACATAACATGCATTATTACCCATATAATGCAGTTATTATCGCTAGAACTGTAATAATTATACTTATTACTCCCGATATTATCAATATAACATGCATTATTACCCATATAATGCAGTTATTATCGACAGAAGTATAATAAATATACTTATTACTTTTATTATTATCAATATAACAGGCACTCTTAGCCATATTTTACTAGTATTATCGCTAGAACTGTAATAATTATACTTATTACTCCCGATATTATCAATATAACATCCATTATTACCCATATAATGCAGTTATTATCGCTAGAACTGTAATAATTATACTTATTACTTATGTTATCATCAATATAACATGCATTATTACCCATATTATGCAGTTATTATCGATAGAACTGTAATAAATATACTTATTACTTTTATTATTATCAATATAACATGCACAATTGGCCATATTTTACTATTATTATCGCTAGAACCATAACAATTATACTTATTACTCCCAATATTATCAATATAACATGCATTATTACCCATATAATTCAGTTACTATCGCTAGAACTGTAATAATTATACTTATTACATATATTATTATCAATATAGCATGCATTATTACGCATATTATGCAGTTATAATCGCTAGAACTATAAAAAATATACTTAGTACTTTTATTATCATCAATATAACATGCATTATTACCCATATTATGCAGTTATTATCGATAGAACTATAATAAATATACTTATTACTTTTATTATTATCAACATAACATGCACTATTAGCCATATTTTACTATTATTATCGCTAGAACTATAATAATTATACTTATTACTCCCGATATTATCAATATAAAGTGCATTATTGCCCATATAATGCAGTTATTATCGCTAGAACTGTAATAATTATACTTATTACTTACATTATTATCAATATAACATGCATTATTACCCATATTATGCAGTTATTATCGCTAGAACTATAATAAATATACGTATTACTTTTACTATCATCAAATAACATGCATTATTACCCATATTATGCAGTTATTATCGCTAGAACTATAATAAATATACATATTACTTTTACTATCATCAATATAACATGCATTATTACCCATATTATGCAGTTATTATCGATAGAACTATAATAAATATACTTATTACTTCTATTATTATCAATATAACATGCACTATTAGCCATATTTTACTATTATTATCGCTAGAACTGTAATAATTATACTTATTACTCCCGATATTATCAATATAACATGCATTATTACCCATATAATGCAGTTATTATCGACAGAAGTACAATAAATATAATTATTACTTTTATTATTATCGATATAACAGGCACTCTTAGCCATATTTTACTTGTATTAAAGCTAGAACTGTAATAATTATACTTATTACTCCCGATATTATCAATATAACATCCATTATTACCCATATAATGCAGTTATTATAGCTAGAACTGTGATAATTATACTTATTACTTATGTTATTAGCAATATAACGTGCATTATTACCCATATTATGCAGTTATTATCGCTAGAACTGTAATAATTATACTTATTACTTTTATTATTATCAGTATAACATGCACTATTAGCCATATTTTACTTTTATTATCGCTAGAACTGTAATAATTATACTTACTACTCCCGATATTATCAATATAATATGCATTATTACCCATATAATGCAGTTATTATCGACAGAAGTATAATAAATATACTTATTACTTTTATTATTATCAACATAACATGCATTATTACCTATATTATGCAGTTATTATCGATAGAACTATAATAATTATACTTATTACTCCCGATATTATCAATATAACATGCATTATTACCTATATTATGCAGTTATTATCGATAGAACTATAATAATTATACTTATTACTCCCGATATTATCAATATAACATCCATTATTACCCATATAATGCAGTTATTATCGCTAGAACTGTAATAATTATACTTATTACTTTTATTATCATCAATATAACATGCATTATTACCCATATTATGCAGTTATTATCGATAGAACTGTAATAAATATACCTATTACTTTTATTATTGTCAATATAGCATGCACTATTAGCCATATTTTACTATTATTATCGCTAGAACCATAATAATTATACTTATTACTCCCAATATCATCAATATAACATGCATTATTACCCATATAATGCAGTTATTATCGCTAGAACTGTAATAATTATACTTATTACTCCCGATATTATCACTATTACATGCATTATTACCCATATAATGCAGTTATTATCGACAGAAGTATAATAAATATACTTATTACTTTTATTATTATCAATATAACAGGCACTCTTAGCCATATTTTACTAGTATTATCGCTAGAACTGTAATAATTATACTTATTACTCCCGATATTATCAATATAACGTGCATTATTACCCATATAATGCAGTTATTATCGCTAGAACTGTAATAATTATACTTATTACTTATATTATTATCAATATAACATGCATTATTACCCATATTATGCAGTTATTATCGCTAGAACTATAATAAATATACGTATTACTTTTACTATCATCAAATAACATGCATTATTACCCATATTATGCAGTTATTATCGATAGAACTATAATAAATATACTTATTACTTCTATTATTATCAACATAACATGCACTATTAGCCATATTTTACTATTATTATCGCTAGAACTGTAATAATTATACTTATTACTCCCGATATTATCAATATAACATGCATTATTACCCATATAATGCAGTTATTATCGACAGAAGTATAATAAATATACTTATTACTTCTATTATTATCAATATAACAGGCACTCTTAGCCATATTTTACTTGTATTATCGCTAGAACTGTAATAATTATACTTATTACTCCCGATATTATCAATATAACATCCATTATTACCCATACAATGCAGTTATTATCGCTAGAACTGTAATAATTATACTTATTACTTATGTTATTAGCAATATAACGTGCATTATTACACATATTATGCAGTTATTATCGCTGGAACTGTAATAATTATACTTATTACTTATATTATTATCAATATAACATGCATTATTACCCATATAATGCTGTTATTATCGACAGAAGTATAATAAATATACTTATTACTTTTATTATTATCAGTATAACATGCACTATTAGCCATATTTTACTTTTATTATCGCTAGAACTATAATAATTATACTTATTACTCCCGATATTATCAATATAACATGCATTATTACCCATATAATGCAGTTATTATCGACAGAAGTATAATAAATATACTTATTACTTTTATTATTATCAATATAACAGGCACTCTTAGCCATATTTTACTAGTATTATCGCTAGAACTGTAATAATTATACTTATTACTCCCGATATTATCAATATAACATGCATTATTACCCATATAATGCAGTTATTATCGACAGAAGTATAATAAATATACTTATTACTTTTATTATTATCAGTATAACATGCACTATTAGCCATATTTTACTATTATTATCGCTAGAACCATAACAATTATACTTATTACTCCCAATATTATCAATATAACATGCATTGTTACCCATATAATTCAGTTACTATCGCTAGAACTGTAATAATTACACTTATTACTTATATTATTATCAATATAGCATGCATTATTACCCATATTATGCAGTTATTATCGCTAGAACTATAATAAATATACGTATTACTTTTATTATCATCAATATAACATGCATTATTACCCACATTATGCAGTTATTATCGATAGAACTATAATAAATATACTTATTACTCCCGATATTATCAATATAACATGCATTATTACCCATATTATGCAGTTATTATCGCTAGAACTGTAATAATTATACTTATTACTTTTATTATTATCAGTATAACATGCACTATCAGCCATATTTTACTTTTATTATCGCTAGAACTGTAATAATTATACTTATTACTCCCGATATTATCAATATAATATGCATTATTACCCATATAATGCAGTTATTATCGACAGAAGTATAATAAATATACTTGTTACTTTTATTATTATCAACATAACATGCACTATTAGCCATATTTTACTATTATTATCGCTAGAACTATAATAATTATACTTATTACTCCCGATATTATCAATATAACATGCATTATTACCTATATTATGCAGTTATTATCGATAGAACTATAATAATTATACTTATTACTCCCGATATTATCAATATAACATGCATTATTACCTATATTATGCAGTTATTATCGATAGAACTATAATAATTATACTTATTACTCCCGATATTATCAATATAACATCCATTATTACCCATATAATGCAGTTATTATCGCTAGAACTGTAATAATTATACTTATTACTTTTATTATCATCAATATAACATGCATTATTACCCATATTATGCAGTTATTATCGATAGAACTGTAATAAATATACCTATTACTTTTATTATTGTCAATATAGCATGCACTATTAGCCATATTTTACTATTATTATCGCTAGAACCATAATAATTATACTTATTACTCCCAATATCATCAACATAACATGCATTATTACCCATATAATGCAGTTATTATCGCTAGAACTGTAATAATTATACTTATTACTCCCGATATTATCAATATAACATGCATTATTACCCATATAATGCAGTTATTATCGACAGAAGTATAATAAATATACTTATTACTTTTATTATTATCAATATAACAGGCACTCTTAGCCATATTTTACTAGTATTATCGCTAGAAATGTAATAATTATACTTATTACTCCCGATATTATCAATATAACATCCATTATTACCCATATAATGCAGTTATTATCGCTAGAACTATAATAATTATACTTATTACTCCCGATATTATCAATATAACATGCATTATTACCCATATAATGCAGTTATTATCGACAGAAGTATAATAAATATACTTATTACTTTTATTATTATCAATATAACAGGCACTCTTAGCCATATTTTACTAGTATTATCGCTAGAACTGTAATAATTATACTTATTACTCCCGATATTATCAATATAACATCCATTATTACCCATATAATGCAGTTATTATCGCTAGAACTGTAATAATTATACTTATTACTTATGTTATCATCAATATAACATGCATTATTACCCATATTATGCAGTTATTATCGATAGAACTGTAATAAATATACTTATTACTTTTATTATTATCAATATAACATGCACAATTAGCCATATTTTACTATTATTATCGCTAGAACCATAACAATTATACTTATTACTCCCAATATTATCAATATAACATGCATTATTACCCATATAATTCAGTTACTATCGCTAGAACTGTAATAATTATACTTATTACATATATTATTATCAATATAGCATGCATTATTACGCATATTATGCAGTTATAATCGCTAGAACTATAAAAAATATACTTAGTACTTTTATTATCATCAATATAACATGCATTATTACCCATATTATGCAGTTATTATCGATAGAACTATAATAAATATACTTATTACTTTTATTATTATCAACATAACATGCACTATTAGCCATATTTTACTATTATTATCGCTAGAACTATAATAATTATACTTATTACTCCCGATATTATCAATATAAAGTGCATTATTGCCCATATAATGCAGTTATTATCGCTAGAACTGTAATAATTATACTTATTACTTACATTATTATCAATATAACATGCATTATTACCCATATTATGCAGTTATTATCGCGAGAACTATAATAAATATACGTATTACTTTTACTATCATCAAATAACATGCATTATTACCCATATTATGCAGTTATTATCGCTAGAACTATAATAAATATACATATTACTTTTACTATCATCAATATAACATGCATTATTACCCATATTATGCAGTTATTATCGATAGAACTATAATAAATATACTTATTACTTCTATTATTATCAATATAACATGCACTATTAGCCATATTTTACTATTATTATCGCTAGAACTGTAATAATTATACTTATAACTCCCGATATTATCAATATAACATGCATTATTACCCATATAATGCAGTTATTATCGACAGAAGTACAATAAATATAATTATTACTTTTATTATTATCGATATAACAGGCACTCTTAGCCATATTTTACTATTATTATCGCTAGAACTGTAATAATTATACTTATTACTCCCGATATTATCAATATAACATGCATTATTACCCATATAATGCAGTTATTATCGACAGAAGTACAATAAATATAATTATTACTTTTATTATTATCGATATAACAGGCACTCTTAGCCATATTTTACTTGTATTAAAGCTAGAACTGTAATAATTATACTTATTACTCCCGATATTATCAATATAACATCCATTATTACCCATATAATGCAGTTATTATAGCTAGAACTGTGATAATTATACTTATTACTTATGTTATTAGCAATATAACGTGCATTATTACCCATATTATGCAGTTATTATCGCTAGAACTGTATTAATTATACTTATTACTTTTATTATTATCAGTATAACATGCACTATTAGCCATATTTTACTTTTATTATCGCTAGAACTGTAATAATTATACTTATTACTCCCGATATTATCAATATAATATGCATTATTACCCATATAATGCAGTTATTATCGACAGAAGTATAATAAATATACTTATTACTTTTATTATTATCAACATAACATGCAGTATTAGCCATATTTTACTATTATTATCGCTAGAACTATAATAATTATACTTATTACTCCCGATATTATCAATATAACATGCATTATTACCTATATTATGCAGTTATTATCGATAGAACTATAATAATTATACTTATTACTCCCGATATTATTAATATAACATGCATTATTACCTATATTATGCAGTTATTATCGATAGAACTATAATAATTATACTTATTACTCCCGATATTATCAATATAACATCCATTATTACCCATATAATGCAGTTATTATCGCTAGAACTGTAATAATTATACTTATTACTCCCGATATTATCAATATAACGTGCATTATTACCCATATAATGCAGTTATTATCGCTAGAACTGTAATAATTATACTTATTACTTATATTATTATCAATATAACATGCATTATTACCCATATTATGCAGTTATTATCGCTAGAACTATAATAAATATACGTATTACTTTTACTATCATCAAATAACAAGCATTATTACCCATATTATGCAGTTATTATCGCTAGAACTATAATAAATATACATATTACTTTTACTATCATCAATATAACATGCATTATTACCCATATTATGCAGTTATTATCGATAGAACTATAATAAATATACTTATTACTTCTATTATTATCAATATAACATGCACTATTAGCCATATTTTACTATTATTATCGCTAGAACTGTAATAATTATACTTATTACTCCCGATATTATCAATATAACATGCATTATTACCCATACAATGCAGTTATTATAGCTAGAACAGTGATAATTATACTTATTACTTATGTTATTAGCAATATAACGTGCATTATTACCCATATAATGCAGTTAATATCGCTAGAACTGTAATAATTATACTTATTACTTATGTTATTAGCAATATAACGTGCATTATTACCCATATTATGCAGTTATTATCGCTGGAACTGTAATAATTATACTTATTACTTATATTATTATCAATATAACATGCATTATTACCCATATTATGCAGTTATTATCGATAGAACTATAATAAATATACTTATTACTTTTATTATTATCAATATAACAGGCACTCTTAGCCATATTTTACTATTATTATCGCTAGAACTGTAATAATTATACATATTACTCCCGATATTATCAATATAACATGCATTATTACTCATATAATGCAGTTATTATCGCTAGAACTGTAACAAATATACTTACTACTTTCATTGTCATCAATATAACATGCATTATTACCCATATTGTGCAGTTATTATCGATAGAACTATAATAAATATACTTATTACTTTTATTATTATCAATATAACATGCATTATTGCCCATATTATGCAGTTATTATCGCTAGAACTGTAATAATTATACTTATTACTCCCGATATTATCAATATAACATGCATTATTACCCATGTAATGCAGTTATTATCGCTAGAACTCTAATAAATATACTTACTACTTTCATTATCGTCAATATAACATACATTATTACCCATATTATGCAGTTATTATCGATAGAACTGTAATAAATATATTTATTACTTTTATTATTATCAATATAACATGCACTACTTGCCATATTTTACTATTATTATCGCTAGAACTATAACAATTATACTTATTACTCCCGATATTATCAATATAACATGCATTATTACCCATATAATGCAGTTATTATCGCTAGAACTATAATAAATATACATATTACTCCCAATATTATCAATATAACATGCATTATTACCCATATAATGCAGTTATTATTGCTAGAACTGTAATAATTATACATATTACTTATATTATTAGCAATATAACGAGCATTATTGCCCATATAATGCAGTTATTATCGCTGGAACTGTAATAATTATACTTATTACTTATATTATTAGCAATATAACGTGCATTATTACCCATATAATGCAGTTATTATCGCTAGAACTGTAATAATTATACTTATTACTTATATTATTATCAATATAACATGCATTATTACCCATATAATGCAGTTATTATCGACAGAAGTATAATAAATATACTTATTGCTTTTATTATTATCAATATAACAGGCACTAATAGCCATATTTTACTATTATTATCGCTAGAACTGTAATAATTATACTTATTACTCCCGATATTATCAATATAACATGCATTATTACTCATATAATGCAGTTATTATCGACAGAAGTATTATAAATATACTTATTGCTTTTATTATTATCAATATAACAGGCACTAATAGCCATATTTTACTATTATTATCGGTAGAACTGTAACAAATATACTTACTACTTTCATTATCATCAATATAACATGCATTATTACCCATAGTGTGCAGTTATTATCGATAGAACTATAATAAATATACTTATTACTTTTATTATTATCAATATAACATGCATTATTACCCGTATAATGCCGTTATTATCGCTAGAACTGTAATAATTATACTTATTACTTATATTATTATCAATATAACATGCATTATCACCCATATAATGCAGTTATTATCGACAGAAGTATCATAAATATACTTATTACTTTTATTATTATCAATATAACAGGCACTAATAGCCATATTTTACTACTATTATCGCTAGAACTGTAATAATTATACTTATTACTCCCGATATTATCAATATAACATGCATTATTACTCATATAATGCAGGTATTATCGCTAGAACTGTAACAAATATACTTACTACTTTCATTATCATCAATATAACTTGCATTATTACCCATATTGTGCAGTTATTATCGATAGAACTATAATAAATATACTTATTACTTTTATTATTATCAATATAACAGGCATTATTGCCCATATTATGCAGTTATTATCGCTAGAACTGTAATAATTCTACTTATTACTCCCGATATTATCAATATAACATGCATTATTACCCATATTATGCAGTTATTATCGATAGAACTATAATAAATATACTTATTACTTTTATTATCATCAATATAACATGCATTATTACCCATATTATGCAGTTATTATCGATAGAACTGTAATAAATATACTTATTACTTTTATTTTTATCAATATAACATGCACTATTTGCCATATTTTACTATTATTATCGCTAGAACTATAATAATTGTACTTATTACTCCCGATATTATCAATATAACATGCATTATTACCCATATAATGCAGTTATTATCGACATCAGTATAATAAATATACTTATTACTTTTATTATTATCAATATAACAGGCACTAATATCCATATTTTACTATTATTATCGCTAGAACTATAATAATTGTACTTATTACTCCCGATATTACCTATATAACATGCATTATTACGCAAATAATGCAGTTATTATCGCTATAACTGTAATAAATATACTTACTACTTTCATTATCATCAATATAATATGCATTATTGCCCATATTATGCAGTTAGTATCGCTAGAACTGTAATAACTATACTTATTACTCCCGATATTATCAATATAACATGCATTATTACCCATATAATGCAGTTATTATCGCTGGAACTCTAATAAATATACTTACTACTTTCATTATCATCAATATAACATGCATTATTACCCATATAATGCAGTTATTATCGACATCAGTATAATAAATATACTTATTACTTTTATTATTATCAATATAACAGGCACTAATATCCATATTTTACTATTATTATCGCTAGAACTATAATAATTGTACTTATTACTCCCGATATTACCTATATAACATGCATTATTACGCAAATAATGCAGTTATTATCGCTATAACTGTAATAAATATACTTACTACTTTCATTATCATCAATATAATATGCATTATTGCCCATATTATGCAGTTAGTATCGCTAGAACTGTAATAACTATACTTATTACTCCCGATATTATCAATATAACATGCATTATTACCCATATAATGCAGTTATTATCGACAGAAGTATAACTATACTTATTACTTATATTATTATCAATATAACATGCATTATTACCCATATAATTCAGTTATTATCGCTGGAACTGTAATAATTATATTTATTACTTATATTATTATCAATATAACATTCATTACTACCCATATTATGCAGTTATTATCGGCAGAATCATAATAAATATACTTATTACTTTTATTATTATCAATATAAGAGGCACTAATAGCCATATTTTACTATTATTATCGGTAGAACTATAATAACTATACTTACTACTCCCGATATTATCAATATAACATGCATTATTACCCATATAATGCAGTTATTATCGACAGAAGTATAATAAATATACTTATTACTTTTATTATTATCAATATAACAGGCACTAGTAGCCATATTTTACTAGTATTATCGCTAGAACTGTAATAATTATACTTATTACTCCCGATATTATCAATATAACATGCATTATTACTCATATAATGCAGTTATTATCGCTGGAACTGTAACAAATATACTTACTACTTTCATTATCATCAATATAACATGCATTATTACCCATAGTGTGCAGTTATTATCGATAGAACTATAATAAATATACTTATTACTTTTATTATTATCAATATAACATGCATTATTACCCGTATAATGCCGTTATTATCGCTAGAACTGTAATAATTATACTTATTACTTATATTATTAGCAACATAACGTGCATTATTACCCATATAATGCAGTTATTATCGCTAGAACTGTAATAATTATACTTATAACTCCCGATAGTATCATTATAACATGCATTATTACCCATATAATGGAGTTATTATCGCTAGAACTGCAATAATTATACCTATTACTTATATTATTATCAATATAACATGCATTATTACCCATATAATGGAGTTATTATCGCTAGAACTGTAATAATTATACTTATTACACCCGATATTATCAATATAACATCCATTATTACCCATATAATGCAGTTATTATCGCTAGAACTCTAATAAATATACTTACTACTTTCA
Source organism: Megachile leachella (assembly GCA_963576845.1). Classification (NCBI taxonomy): domain Eukaryota; kingdom Metazoa; phylum Arthropoda; class Insecta; order Hymenoptera; family Megachilidae; genus Megachile; species Megachile leachella. The sequence continues at coordinate 1,675,440 of CAUYWW010000280.1, forward strand.
TTATCATCAATATAACATGCATTATTACCCATATTATGCAGTTATTATCGATAGAACTATAATAAATATACTTATTACTTTTATTATCATCAATATAACATGCATTATTACCCATATTATGCAGTTATTATCGATAGAACTGTAATAAATATACTTATTACTTTTATTTTTATCAATATAACATGCACTATTTGCCATATTTTACTATTATTATCGCTAGAACTATAATAATTGTACTTATTACTCCCGATATTATCAATATAACATGCATTATTACCCATATAATGCAGTTATTATCGACAGAAGTATAATAAATATACTTATTACTTTTATTATTATCAATATAACAGGCACTAATATCCATATTTTACTATTATTATCGCTAGAACTATAATAATTGTACTTATTACTCCCGATATTACCTATACAACATGCATTATTACGCAAATAATGCGGTTATTATCGCTATAACTGTAATAAATATACTTACTACTTTCATTATCATCAATATAATATGCATTATTGCCCATATTATGCAGTTAGTATCGCTAGAATTGTAATAACTATACTTATTACTCCCGATATTATCAATATAACATGCATTATTACCCATATAATGCAGTTATTATCGACAGAAGTATAATAACTATACTTATTACTTATATTATTATCATTATAACATGCATTATTACCCATATAATTCAGTTATTATCGCTAGAACTGTAATAATTATACTTATTACTTATATTATTATCAATATAACATGCATTACTACCCATATTATGCAGTTATTATCGACAGAATCATAATAAATATACTTATTACTTTTATTAGTATCAATATAACAGGCACTAATAGCCATATTTTACTATTATTATCGGTAGAACTATAATAACTATACTTATTACTCCCGATATTATCAATATAACATGCATTATTACCCATATAATGCAGTTATTATCGACAGAAGTATAATAAATATACTTATTACTTTTATTATTATCAATATAACAGGCACTAGTAGCCATATTTTACTAGTATTATCGCTAGAACTGTAATAATTATTCTTATTACTCCCGATATTATCAATATAACATCCATTATTATCCATATTATGCAGTTATTATCGCTAGAACTATAATAAATATACGTATTACTTTTATTATCATCAATATAACACGCATTATTACCCATATTATGCAGTTTTTATCGCTAGAACTGTAATAATAATACTTATTACTTATATTATTAGCAATATAACGTGCATTATTACCCATATAATGCAGTTATTATCGCTAGAACTGTAATAATTATACTTATTACTTATATTACTATCAATATAACATGCATTATTACCCATATAATGGAGCTATTATCGCTAGAACTGTAATAATTATACTTATTACTTATATTATTTTCAATATAACATGCATTATCACCCATATAATGCAGTTATTATCGACAGAAGTATCATAAATATACTTATTGCTTTTATTATTATCAATATAACAGGCAATAATAGCCATATTTTACTATTATTATCGCTAGAACTGTAATAATTATACTTACTACTCCCGATATTATCAATATAACATGCATTATTACTCATATAATGCAGTTATTATCGCTGGAACTGTAACAAATATACTTACTACTTTCATTATCATCAATATAAGATGCATTATTACCCATATTATGCAGTTATTATCGATAAAACTATAATAAATATACTTATTACTTTTATTATCATCAATATAACATGCATTGTTACCCACATTATGCAGTTATTATCGGTAGAACTGTAATAAATATACTTATTACTTTTATTATTATCAATATAACATGCACTATTTGCCATATATTACTATTATTATCGCTAGAACTATAATAATTATACTTATTACTCCCGATATTATCAATATAACATGCATTATTACCCATATAATGCAGTTATTATCGCTAGAACTGTAATAATTATACTTGCTACTTATATTATTAGCAATATAACGTGCATTATTACCCATATAATGCAGTTATTATCGCTAGAACCGTAATAATTATACTTATTACTTATATTATTATCAATATAACATGCATTATTTCCCATATTATGCAGTTATTATAGCTGGAACTATAATAAATATACGTATTACTTTTATTATCATCAATATAACATGCATTATTACCCATATTATGCAGTTATTTTGGATAGAACTCTAATAAATATACTTATTACATTTATTATTATCAATATTACATGCACTATTTGCCATATTTTACTATTATTCTCGCTAGAACTATAATAATTATACTTATTACTCCCTACATTATCAATATAACATGCCTTATTACGCATATAATGCAGTTATTATCGCTAGAACTGTAATAAATATACTTACTACTTTCATTATCATCAATATAACATGCATTATTACCCATATTATGCAGTTATTATCGAAAGAACGGTAATAAATATACTTATTACTTTTATTATTATCAATATAACATGCACTATTAGCCATATTGTACTATTATTATCGCTAGAACTATAATAATTGTACTTATTACGCCCGATATTATCAATATAACATGCATTATTACCCATATTATGCAATTATTATCGAAAGAACTATCATAAATATACTTACTACTTTCATTATCATCAATATAACATGCATTATTACCCATATTGTGCAGTTATTATCGATAGAACTGTAATAATTATACTTATTACTTATATTATTTTCAATATAACATGCATTATTACCCATATTATGCAGATATTATCGCTAGAACTATAATAAATATACGTACTACTTTTATTATCATCAATACATGCATTATTACCCATATTATGCTGTTATTATCGATAGAACTGTAATAATTATACTTACTACTTATATTGTAAGCAATATAACGTGCATTATTACCCATATAATGCAGTTATTATCGCTAGAACCGTAATAATTATACTTATTACTTATATTATTATCAATATAACATGCATTATTACCCATATAATGGAGTTATTATCGCTAGAACTGTAATAATTATACTTATTACTTATATTATTATCAATATAACATGCATTATTACCCATATAATGCAGTTATTATCGACAGAAGTATAATAAATATACTTATTACTTTTATTATTATCAATATAACAGGCACTAATAGCCATATTTTAGTATTATTATCGCTAGAACTGTAATAATTATACTTATTACTTATACTATTATCAATATAACATGCTTTATTACCCATATAATGGAGTTATTATCGCTAGAACTGTAATAATTATACTTATTACTTATATTATTATCAATATAACATGCATTATTACCCATATAATGCAGTTATTATCGACAGAAGTATAATAAATATACTTATTACCTTTATTATTATCAGTATAACATGTACTATTAGCCATATTTTACTATTCTTATCGCTAGAACTATAATAATTATACTTATTACTCCCGATATTATCAATATAACATGCACTAGTACCCATATAATGCAGGTACTATCGACAGAAGTATAATAAATATACTTATTACTATTATTATTATCGATATAACAGACACTCTTAGGCATATTTTACTAGTGTTATCGCTAGAACTGTAATAATTATACTTATTACTCCCGATATTATCAATATAACATGCATTATTACCCATGTAATGCAGTTATTATCGCTAGAACTCTAATAAATATACCTACTACTTTCATTATCGTCAATATAACATACATTATTACCCATATTATGCAGTTATTATCGATAGAACTGTAATAAATATATTTATTACTTTTATTATTATCAATATAACATGCACTATTTGCCATATTTTACTATTATTATCGCTAGAACTATAATAATTATACTTATTACTCCCGATATTATCAATATAACATGCATTATTACCCATATAATGCAGTTATTATCGACATCAGTATAATAAATATACTTATTACATTTAATATTATCAATATAACAGGCACTAATATCCATATTTTACTATTATTATCGCTAGAACTATAATAATTGTACTTATTACTCCCGATATTACCTATATAACATGCATTATTACGCAAATAATGCAGTTATTATCGCTATAACTGTAATAAATATACTTACTACTTTCATTATCATCAATATAATATGCATTATTGCCCATATTATGCAGTTAGTATCGCTAGAACTGTAATAACTATACTTATTACTCCCGATATTATCAATATAACATGCATTATTACCCATATAATGCAGTTATTATCGCTTGAACTCTAATAAATATACTTACTACTTTCATTATCATCAATATAACATGCATTATTACCCATATAATGCAGTTATTATCGACATCAGTATAATAAATATACTTATTACTTTTATTATTATCAATATAACAGGCACTAATATCCATATTTTACTATTATTATCGCTAGAACTATAATAATTGTACTTATTACTCCCGATATTACCTATATAACATGCATTATTACGCAAATAATGCAGTTATTATCGCTATAACTGTAATAAATATACTTACTACTTTCATTATCATCAATATAATATGCATTATTGCCCATATTATGCAGTTAGTATCGCTAGAATTGTAATAACTATACTTATTACTCCCGATATTATCAATATAACATGCATTATTACCCATATAATGCAGTTATTATCGACAGAAGTATAATAACTATACTTATTACTTATATTATTATCAATATAACATGCATTATTACCCATATAATTCAGTTATTATCGCTAGAACTGTAATAATTATACTTATTACTTATATTATTATCAATATAACATGCATTATTACCCATATAATGCAGTTATTATCGACAGAAGTATAATAAATATACTTATTGCTTTTATTATTATCAATATAACAGGCACTAATAGCCATATTTTACTATTATTATCGCTAGAACTGTAATAATTATACTTATTACACCCGATATTATCAATATAACATCCATTATTACCCATATAATGCAGTTATTATCGCTAGAACTCTAATAAATATACTTACTACTTTCATTATCATCAATATAACATGCATTATTACCCATATTATGCAGTTATTATCGATAGAACTATAATAAATATACTTATTACTTTTATTATCATCAATATAACATGCATTATTACCCATATTATGCAGTTATTATCGATAGAACTGTAATAAATATACTTATTACTTTTATTTTTATCAATATAACATGCACTATTTGCCATATTTTACTATTATTATCGCTAGAACTATAATAATTGTACTTATTACTCCCGATATTATCAATATAACATGCATTATTACCCATATAATGCAGTTATTATCGACAGAAGTATAATAAATATACTTATTACTTTTATTATTATCAATATAACAGGCACTAATATCCATATTTTACTATTATTATCGCTAGAACTATAATAATTGTACTTATTACTCCCGATATTACCTATATAACATGCATTATTACGCAAATAATGCAGTTATTATCGCTATAACTGTAATAAATATACTTACTACTTTCATTATCATCAATATAATATGCATTATTGCCCATATTATGCAGTTAGTATCGCTAGAACTGTAATAATAATACTTATTACTTATATTATTAGCAATATAACGTGCATTATTACCCATATAATGCAGTTATTATCGCTAGAACTGTAATAATTATACTTATTACTTATATTATTTTCAATATAACATGCATTATTACCCATATAATGCAGTTATTATCGACAGAAGTATAATAAATATACTTATTGCTTTTATTATTATCAATATAACAGGCACTAATAGCCATATTTTACTATTATTATCGCTAGAACTGTAATAATTATACTTATTACACCCGATATTATCAATATAACATCCATTATTACCCATATAATGCAGTTATTATCGCTAGAACTCTAATAAATATACTTACTACTTTCATTATCATCAATATAACATGCATTATTACCCATATTATGCAGTTATTATCGATAGAACTATAATAAATATACTTATTACTTTTATTATCATCAATATAACATGCATTATTACCCATATTATGCAGTTATTATCGATAGAACTGTAATAAATATACTTATTACTTTTATTTTTATCAATATAACATGCACTATTTGCCATATTTTACTATTATTATCGCTAGAACTATAATAATTGTACTTATTACTCCCGATATTATCAATATAACATGCATTATTACCCATATAATGCAGTTATTATCGACAGAAGTATAATAAATATACTTATTACTTTTATTATTATCAATATAACAGGCACTAATATCCATATTTTACTATTATTATCGCTAGAACTATAATAATTGTACTTATTACTCCCGATATTACCTATACAACATGCATTATTACGCAAATAATGCGGTTATTATCGCTATAACTGTAATAAATATACTTACTACTTTCATTATCATCAATATAATATGCATTATTGCCCATATTATGCAGTTAGTATCGCTAGAATTGTAATAACTATACTTATTACTCCCGATATTATCAATATAACATGCATTATTACCCATATAATGCAGTTATTATCGACAGAAGTATAATAACTATACTTATTACTTATATTATTATCATTATAACATGCATTATTACCCATATAATTCAGTTATTATCGACAGAATCATAATAAATATACTTATTACTTTTATTAGTATCAATATAACAGGCACTAATAGCCATATTTTACTATTATTATCGGTAGAACTATAATAACTATACTTATTACTCCCGATATTATCAATATAACATGCATTATTACCCATATAATGCAGTTATTATCGACAGAAGTATAATAAATATACTTATTACTTTTATTATTATCAATATAACAGGCACTAGTAGCCATATTTTACTAGTATTATCGCTAGAACTGTAATAATTATACTTATTACTCCCGATATTATCAATATAACATCCATTATTATCCATATTATGCAGTTATTATCGCTAGAACTATAATAAATATACGTATTACTTTTATTATCATCAATATAACACGCATTATTACCCATATTATGCAGTTTTTATCGCTAGAACTGTAATAATAATACTTATTACTTATATTATTAGCAATATAACGTGCATTATTACCCATATAATGCAGTTATTATCGCTAGAACTGTAATAATTATACTTATTACTTATATTACTATCAATATAACATGCATTATTACCCATATAATGGAGCTATTATCGCTAGAACTGTAATAATTATACTTATTACTTATATTATTTTCAATATAACATGCATTATCACCCATATAATGCAGTTATTATCGACAGAAGTATCATAAATATACTTATTGCTTTTATTATTATCAATATAACAGGCAATAATAGCCATATTTTACTATTATTATCGCTAGAACTGTAATAATTATACTTACTACTCCCGATATTATCAATATAACATGCATTATTACTCATATCATGCAGTTATTATCGCTGGAACTGTAACAAATATACTTACTACTTTCATTATCATCAATATAAGATGCATTATTACCCATATTATGCAGTTATTATCGATAAAACTATAATAAATATACTTATTACTTTTATTATCATCAATATAACATGCATTGTTACCCACATTATGCAGTTATTATCGGTAGAACTGTAATAAATATACTTATTACTTTTATTATTATCAATATAACATGCACTATTTGCCATATATTACTATTATTATCGCTAGAACTATAATAATTATACTTATTACTCCCGATATTATCAATATAACATGCATTATTACCCATATAATGCAGTTATTATCGCTAGAACTGTAATAATTATACTTGCTACTTATATTATTAGCAATATAACGTGCATTATTACCCATATAATGCAGTTATTATCGCTAGAACCGTAATAATTATACTTATTACTTATATTATTATCAATATAACATGCATTATTTCCCATATTATGCAGTTATTATAGCTGGAACTATAATAAATATACGTATTACTTTTATTATCATCAATATAACATGCATTATTACCCATATTATGCAGTTATTTTGGATAGAACTCTAATAAATATACTTATTACATTTATTATTATCAATATTACATGCACTATTTGCCATATTTTACTATTATTCTCGCTAGAACTATAATAATTATACTTATTACTCCCTACATTATCAATATAACATGCCTTATTACGCATATAATGCAGTTATTATCGCTAGAACTGTAATAAATATACTTACTACTTTCATTATCATCAATATAACATGCATTATTACCCATATTATGCAGTTATTAGCGAAAGAACGGTAATAAATATACTTATTACTTTTATTATTATCAATATAACATGCACTATTAGCCATATTGTACTATTATTATCGCTAGAACTATAATAATTGTACTTATTACGCCCGATATTATCAATATAACATGCATTATTACCCATATTATGCAATTATTATCGAAAGAACTATCATAAATATACTTACTACTTTCATTATCATCAATATAACATGCATTATTACCCATATTGTGCAGTTATTATCGATAGAACTGTAATAATTATACTTATTACTTATATTATTTTCAATATAACATGCATTATTACCCATATTATGCAGATATTATCGCTAGAACTATAATAAATATACGTACTACTTTTATTATCATCAATACATGCATTATTACCCATATTATGCTGTTATTATCGATAGAACTGTAATAATTATACTTACTACTTATATTGTAAGCAATATAACGTGCATTATTACCCATATAATGCAGTTATTATCGCTAGAACCGTAATAATTATACTTATTACTTATATTATTATCAATATAACATGCATTATTACCCATATAATGGAGTTATTATCGCTAGAACTGTAATAATTATACTTATTACTTATATTATTATCAATATAACATGCATTATTACCCATATAATGCAGTTATTATCGACAGAAGTATAATAAATATACTTATTACTTTTATTATTATCAATATAACAGGCACTAATAGCCATATTTTAGTATTATTATCGCTAGAACTGTAATAATTATACTTATTACTTATACTATTATCAATATAACATGCTTTATTACCCATATAATGGAGTTATTATCGCTAGAACTGTAATAATTATACTTATTACTTATATTATTATCAATATAACATGCATTATTACCCATATAATGCAGTTATTATCGACAGAAGTATAATAAATATACTTATTACCTTTATTATTATCAGTATAACATGTACTATTAGCCATATTTTACTATTCTTATCGCTAGAACTATAATAATTATACTTATTACTCCCGATATTATCAATATAACATGCACTAGTACCCATATAATGCAGGTACTATCGACAGAAGTATAATAAATATACTTATTACTATTATTATTATCGATATAACAGACACTCTTAGGCATATTTTACTAGTATTATCGCTAGAACTGTAATAATTATACTTATTACTCCCGATATTATCAATATAACATGCATTATTACGCATATAATGCAGTTATTATCGACAGAAGTATAATATATATACTTATTACATTTATTATTATCAATATAACAGGCACTCTTAGCCATATTTTACTAGTATTATCGCTAGAACTGTAATAATTATACTTATTACTTATATTATTAGCTATATAACGTGCATTATTACCCATATAATGCAGTTATTATCGCTAGAACTGTAATAATTATACTTATTACTTATATTATTATCAATATAACATGCATTATTACCCATATAATGGAGTTATTATCGCTAGAACTGTAATAATTATACTTATTACTTATATTATTATCAATATAACATGCATTATTACCCATATAATGCAGTTATTATCGACAGAAGTATAATAAATATACTTATTACTTTTATTATTATCAATATAACAGGCACTAATAGCCATATTTTAGTATTATTATCGCTAGAACTGTAATAATTATACTTATTACTTATACTATTATCAATATAACATGCTTTATTACCCATATAATGGAGTTATTATCGCTAGAACTGTAATAATTATACTTATTACTTATATTATTATCAATATAACATGCATTATTACCCATATAATGCAGTTATTATCGACAGAAGTATAATAAATATACTTATTACCTTTATTATTATCAGTATAACATGTACTATTAGCCATATTTTACTATTCTTATCGCTAGAACTATAATAATTATACTTATTACTCCCGATATTATCAATATAACGTGCACTAGTACCCATATAATGCAGGTACTATCGACAGAAGTATAATAAATATACTTATTACTATTATTATTATCGATATAACAGACACTCTTAGGCATATTTTACTAGTATTATCGCTAGAACTGTAATAATTATACTTATTACTCCCGATATTATCAATATAACATGCATTATTACGCATATAATGCAGTTATTATCGACAGAAGTATAATATATATACTTATTACATTTATTATTATCAATATAACAGGCACTATTAGCCATATTTTACTAGTATTATCGCTAGAACTGTAATAATTATACTTATTACTTATATTGTTAGCTATATAACGTGCATTATTACCCATATTGTGCAGTTATTACCGATATAACTATAATAAATATACTTATTACTTTTATTATTATCAATATAACTTGCATTATTACCCATATAATGCAGTTATTATCGACAGAAGTATAATAAATATACTTATTACTTATATTATTATCAATATAACATGCATTATTACCCATATAATGCAGTTATTATCGACAGAAGTATTATAAATGTACTTATTACTTTTATTATTATCAATATAACAGGCACTAATAGCCATATTTTACTATCATTATCGCTAGAACTGTAATAATTATACTTATTACTCCCGATATTATCAATATAACATGCATTATTACTCATATAATGCAGTTATAATCGCTAGAACTGTAATAGTTATACTTATTACTTATATTATTATCAATATAACATGCATTATTACCCATATAGTGGAGTTATTATCTCCAGAACTCTAATAAATATACTTACTACTTTCATAATCATCAATATAACATGCATTATTACCCATATTGTGCAGTTATTATCGCTAGAACTGTAATAATTATACTTATTACTTATATCATTATCAATATAACATGCATTATTACCCATATAATGGAGTTATTATCGCTAGAACTGTAATAATTATACTTATCACTTATACTATTATCAACATAACATGCATTATTACCCATATAATGCAGTTATTATCGACAGAAGTATAATAAATATACTTATTACTTTTATTATTATCAATATAACATGCACTATTTGCCATATTTTACTATTATTATCGCTAGAACTATAATAATTATACTTATTACTCCCGATATCATCAATATAACATGCATTATTACCCATATAATGCAGTTATTATCGCTAGAACCGTAATAATTATACTTATTACTTATATTATTATCAATATAACATGCATTATTACCCATATTATGCAGTTATTATCGTTAGAACTATAATAAATATACGTATTACTTTTATTATCATCAATATAACATGCATTATTACCCATATAATGCAGTTATTATCGCTAGAACTGTAATAGTTATACTTATTACTTATATTATTATCAATATAACATGCATTATTACCCCTATTATGCAGTTATTATCGTTAGAACTGTAATAATTATACTTATTACTTTTATTATCATCAATATAACATGCATTGTTACCCACATTATGCAGTTATTATCGGTAGAACTGTAATAAATATACTTATTACTTTTATTATTATCAATATAACATGCACTATTTGCCATATTTTACTATTATTATCGCTAGAACTATAATAATTATACTTATTACTCCCGATATTATCAATGTAACATGCATTATTACCCATATAATGCAGTTATTATCACTGGAACTGTAATAATTATACTTGTTACTTATATTATTAGCAATATAACGTGCATTATTACCCATATAATGCAGTTATTATCGCTAGAACCGTAATAATTATACATATTACTTATATTTTTATCAATATAACATGCATTATTACCCACATTATGCAGTTATTATCGCTGGAACTATAATGAATATACGTATTACTTTTATTATCATCAATATAACATGCATTATTACCCATATGATGCAGTTATTTTGGATAGAACTGTAATAAATATACTTATTACATTTATGATTATCAATATTACATGCACTATTTGCCATATTTTACTATTATTATCGCTAGAACTATAATAATTATACTTATTACTCCCGATATTATCAATATAACATGCATTATTACCCATATAATGCAGTTATTATCGCTGGAACTGTAATAATTATACTTGTTACTTATATTATTAGCAATATAACGTGCATTATTACCCATATAATGCAGTTATTATCGCTAAACTGTAATAATTATACTTATTACTTATATTATTATCAATATAACATGCATTATTACCCATATTATGCAGTTATTATCGCTAGAACTATAATAAATATACTTATTACTCCCAATATTATCAATATAACATGCATTATTACCCGTATAATGCAGTTATTATCGCTAGAACTGTAATAATTATACTTATTACTTATATTATTAGCAATATAACGTGCATTATTACCCATATAATGCAGTTATTATCGACAGAAGTATAATATATATACTTATTACTTATATTATTATCAATATAACATGCATTATTACCCATATAGTGGAGTTATTATCTCTAGAACTCTAATAAATATACTTACTACTTTCATAATCATCAATATAACATGCATTATTACCTATACTATGCAGTTATTATCGCTGGAACTGTAACAAATATACTTACTACTTTCATTATCATCAATATAACATGCATTATTACCCATATTGTGCAGTTATTACCGATAGAACTATAATAAATATACTTATTACTTTTATTTTTATCAATATAACATGCATTATTACCCGTGTAATGCAGTTATTATCGCTAGAACTGTAATAATTATACTTATTACTTATATTATTAGCTATATAACGTGCATTATTACCCATATTGTGCAGTTATTACCGATATAACTATAATAAATATACTTATTACTTTTATTATTATCAATATAACTTGCATTATTACCCATATAATGCAGTTATTATCGACAGAAGTATAATAAATATACTTATTACTTATATTATTATCAATATAACATGCATTATTACCCATATAATGCAGTTATTATCGACAGAAGTATAATAAATGTACTTATTACTTTTATTATTATCAATATAACAGGCACTAATAGCCATATTTTACTATCATTATCGCTAGAACTGTAATAATTATACTTATTACTCCCGATATTATCAATATAACATGCATTATTACTCATATAATGCAGTTATAATCGCTAGAACTGTAATAGTTATACTTATTACTTATATTATTATCAATATAACATGCATTATTACCCATATAGTGGAGTTATTATCTCGAGAACTCTAATAAATATACTTACTACTTTCATAATCATCAATATAACATGCATTATTACCCATATTGTGCAGTTATTATCGCTAGAACTGTAATAATTATACTTATTACTTATATCATTATCAATATAACATGCATTATTACCCATATAATGGAGTTATTATCGCTAGAACTGTAATAATTATACTTATCACTTATACTATTATCAACATAACATGCATTATTACCCATATAATGCAGTTATTATCGACAGAAGTATAATAAATATACTTATTACTTTTATTATTATCAATATAACATGCACTATTTGCCATATTTTACTATTATTATCGCTAGAACTATAATAATTATACTTATTACTCCCGATATCATCAATATAACATGCATTATTACCCATATAATGCAGTTATTATCGCTAGAACTGTAATAATTATACTTGTTACTTATATTATTAGCAATATAACGTGCACTATTACCCATATAATGCAGTTATTATCGCTAGAACTGTAATAATTATACTTATTACTTATATTATTATCAATATAACATGCATTATTACCCATATAATGCAGTTATTATCGACAGAAGTATAATAAATGTACATATTACTTTTATTATTATCAATATAACAGGCACTAATAGCCATATTTTACTATCATTATCGCTAGAACTGTAATAATTATACTTATTACTCCCGATATTATCAATATAACATGCATTATTACTCATATAATGCAGTTATTATCGCTAGAACTGTAATAATTCTACTTATTACTTATATTATTATAAATATAACATGCATTATTACCCATATAATGGAGTTATTATCGCCAGAACTGTAATAATTATACTTATTACTTATATTATTATCAATATAACATGCATTATTACCCATATAATGCAGTTATTATCGACAGAAGTATAATAAATGTACTTATTACTTTTATTATTATCAATATAACAGGCACTAATAGACATATTTTACTATTATTATCGCTAGAACTATAATAATTATACTTATTACTCCCGATATCATCAATATAACATGCATTATTACCCATATAATGCAGTTATTATCGCTAGAACTGTAATAATTATACTTGTTACTTATATTATTAGCAATATAACGTGCATTATTACCCATATAATGCAGTTATTATCGCTAGAACTGTAATAATTATACTTATTGCTCCCGATATTATCAATATAACATGCATTATTACCCATATAATGCAGTTATTATCGACAGAAGTATAATAAATATACTTATTACTTTTATTATTATCAGTATAACATGTACTATTAGACATATTTTACTATTCTTATCGCTAGAACTATAATAATTATACTTATTACTCCCGATATTATCAATATAACATGCATTAGTACCCATATAATGCAGTTATTATCGACAGAAGTATAATAAATGTACTTATTACTTTTATTATTATCAACATAACAGACACTCTTAGCCATATTTTACTAGTATTATCGCTAGAACTGTAATAATTATACTTATTACTCCCGATATTATCAATATAACATGCATTATTACGCATATAATGCAGTTATTATCGCTAGAACTGTAACAAATATACTTACTACTTTCATTATCATCAATATAACATGCATTATTACCCATATTGTGCAGTTATTACCGATATAACTATAATAAATATACTTATTACTTTTATTATTATCAATATAACTTGCATTATTACCCATATAATGCAGTTATTATCGACAGAAGTATAATAAATATACTTATTACTTATATTATTATCAATATAACATGCATTATTACCCATATAATGCAGTTATTATCGACAGAAGTATAATAAATGTACTTATTACTTTTATTATTATCAATATAACAGGCACTAATAGCCATATTTTACTATCATTATCGCTAGAACTGTAATAATTATACTTATTACTCCCGATATTATCAATATAACATGCATTATTACTCATATAATGCAGTTATTATCGCTAGAACTGTAATAATTCTACTTATTACTTATATTTTTACCAATATAACATGCATTATTACCCACATTATGCAGTTATTATCGCTGGAACTATAATAAACATACGTATTACTTTTATTGTCATCAATATAACATGCATTATTACCCATATGATGCAGTTATTTTGGATAGAACTGTAATAAATATACTTATTACATTTATTATTATCAATATTACATGCACTATTTGCCATATTTTACTATTATTATCGCTAGAACTATAATAATTATACTTATTACTCCCGATATTATCAATATAACATGCATTATTACCCATATAATGCAGGTACTATCGACAGAAGTATAATAAATATACTTATTACTATTATTATTATCAATATAACAGACACTCTTAGGCATATTTTACTAGTATTATCGCTAGAACTGTAATAATTATACTTATTACTCCCGATATTATCAATATAACATCCATTATTACCCATATAATGCAGTTATTATCGCTAGAACTCTAATAAATATACTTACTACTTTCATTATCATCAATATAACATGCATTATTACCCATATTATGCAGTTATTATCGATAGAACTATAATAAATATACTTATTACTTTTATTATCATCAATATAACGTGCATTGTTACCCATATTATGCAGTTATTATCGATAGAACTGTAATAAATATACTTATTACTTTTATTATTATCAATATAACATGCACTATTTGCCATATTTTACTATTATTATCGCTAGAACTATAATAATTATACTTATTACTTATATTATTATCAATATAACATGCATTATTACCCATATAGTGCAGTTATTATCGACAGAAGTATAATAAATATACTTATTACTTTTATTATTATCAATATAACAGGAACTTATAGCCATATTTTACTAGTATTATCGCCAGAACTGTAATAATAATACTTATTACTCCCGATATTATCAATATAACATCCATTGTTACCCATATAATGCAGTTATTATTGCTAGAACTCTAATAAATATACTTACTACTTTCATTATCATCAATATAACATGCATTATTACCCATATTATGCAGTTATTATCGATAGAACTATAATAAATATACTTATTACTTTTATTATCATCAATATAACATGCATTATTACCCATATTATGCAGTTATTATCGATAGAACTGTAATAAATATACTTATTACTTTTATTTTTATCAATATAACATGCACTATTTGCCATATTTTACTATTATTATCGCTAGAACTATAATAATTGTACTTATTACTCCCGATATTATCAATATAACATGCATTATTACCCACATAATGCAGTTATTATCGACAGAAGTATACTAAATATACTTATTACTTTTATTATTATCAATATAACAGGCACTAATAGCCATATTTTACTATTATTATCCCTAGAACTCTAATAATTACACTTATTACTCCCGATATTATCAATATAACATGCATTATTACCCATATAATGCAGTTATTATCGCTAGAACTGTAATAATTACACTTATCACTTATATTATTATCAATATAACATGCATTATTACCCATATTATGCAGTTATTATCGACAGAAGCATAATAAATATACTTATTACTTTTATTATTATCAATATAACGGGCACTAATAGCCATATTTTACTATTATTATCGCTAGAACTATAATAATTATACTTATTACTCCCGATATTATCAATATAACATGCATTATTACGCAAATAATGCAGTTATTATCGCTAGAACTGTAATAAGTATACTTACTACTTTCATTATCATCAATATAACATGCATTATTGCCCATATTATGCAGTTATTATCGCTAGAACTGTAATAATTATACTTATTACTCCCGATATTATCAATATAACATGCATTATTACCCATATAATGCAGTTATTATCGCTAGAACTCTAATAAATATACATATTACTCCCAATATTATCAATATAACATGCATTATTACCCATATAATGCAGTTATTATCGACAGAAGTATAATAAATATACTTATTACTTTTATTATTATCAATATATGTAACAGGCACTAATAGCCATATTTTACTATTATTATCGCTAGGACTGTAATAATTATACTTATTACTCCCGATATTATCAATATAACATGCATTATTACTCATATAATGCAGCTTTATCGCTAGAACTGTAACAAATATACTTACTACTTTCATTATCATCAATATAACATGCATTATTACCCATATTGTGCAGTTATTATCGCTAGAACTGTAATAATTATACTTATTACTTTTATTTTTATCAATATAACATGCATTATTACCCGTGTAATGCAGTTATTATCGCTAGAACTGTAATAATTATACTTATTACTTATATTATTAGCTATATAACGTGCATTATTACCCATATAATGCAGTTATTATCGCTAGAACTGTAATAATTATACTTATTACTTATATTATTATCAATATAACATGCATTATTACCCATATAATGGAGTTATTATCGCTAGAACTGTAATAATTATACTTATAACTTATATTATTATCAATATAACATGCATTATTACCCATATAATGCAGTTATTATCGACAGAAGTATAATAAATATACTTATTACTTTTATTATTATCAATATAACAGGCACTAATAGCCATATTTTAGTATTATTATCGCTAGAACTGTAATAATTATACTTATTACTTATACTATTATCAATATAACATGCTTTATTACCCATATAATGGAGTTATTATCGCTAGAACTGTAATAATTATACTTACTACTTATATTATTATCAATATAACATGCATTATTACCCATATAATGCAGTTATTATCGACAGAAGTATAATAAATATACTTATTACCTTTATTATTATCAGTATAACATGTACTATTAGCCATATTTTACTATTCTTATCGCTAGAACTATAATAATTATACTTATTACTCCCGATATTATCAATATAACATGCACTAGTACCCATATAATGCAGGTACTATCGACAGAAGTATAATAAATATACTTATTACTATTATTATTATCGATATAACAGACACTCTTAGGCATATTTTACTAGTATTATCGCTAGAACTGTAATAATTATACTTATTACTCCCGATATTATCAATATAACATGCATTATTACGCATATAATGCAGTTATTATCGACAGAAGTATAATATATATACTTATTACATTTATTATTATCAATATAACAGGCACTCTTAGCCATATTTTACTAGTATTATCGCTAGAACTGTAATAATTATACTTATTACTTATATTATTAGCTATATAACGTGCATTATTACCCATATTGTGCAGTTATTACCGATATAACTATAATAAATATACTTATTACTTTTATTATTATCAATATAACTTGCATTATTACCCATATAATGCAGTTATTATCGACAGAAGTATAATAAATATACTTATTACTTATATTATTATCAATATAACATGCATTATTACCCATATAATGCAGTTATTATCGACAGAAGTATAATAAATGTACTTATTACTTTTATTATTATCAATATAACAGGCACTAATAGCCATATTTTACTATCATTATCGCTAGAACTGTAATAATTATACTTATTACTCCCGATATTATCAATATAACATGCATTATTACTCATATAATGCAGTTATAATCGCTAGAACTGTAATAGTTATACTTATTACTTATATTATTATCAATATAACATGCATTATTACCCATATAGTGGAGTTATTATCTCGAGAACTCTAATAAATATACTTACTACTTTCATAATCATCAATATAACATGCATTATTACCCATATTGTGCAGTTATTATCGCTAGAACTGTAATAATTATACTTATTACTTATATCATTATCAATATAACATGCATTATTACCCATATAATGGAGTTATTATCGCTAGAACTGTAATAATTATACTTATCACTTATACTATTATCAACATAACATGCATTATTACCCATATAATGCAGTTATTATCGACAGAAGTATAATAAATATACTTATTACTTTTATTATTATCAATATAACATGCACTATTTGCCATATTTTACTATTATTATCGCTAGAACTATAATAATTATACTTATTACTCCCGATATCATCAATATAACATGCATTATTACCCATATAATGCAGTTATTATCGCTAGAACTGTAATAATTATACTTGTTACTTATATTATTAGCAATATAACGTGCACTATTACCCATATAATGCAGTTACTATCGCTAGAACTGTAATAATTATACTTATTACTTATATTATTATCAATATAACATGCATTATTACCCATATAATGCAGTTATTATCGACAGAAGTATAATAAATGTACTTATTACTTTTATTATTATCAATATAACAGGCACTAATAGCCATATTTTACTATCATTATCGCTAGAACTGTAATAATTATACTTATTACTCCCGATATTATCAATATAACATGCATTATTACTCATATAATGCAGTTATTATCGCTAGAACTGTAATAATTCTACTTATTACTTATATTATTATAAATATAACATGCATTATTACCCATATAATGGAGTTATTATCGCCAGAACTGTAATAATTATACTTATTACTTATATTATTATCAATATAACATGCATTATTACCCATATAATGCAGTTATTATCGACAGAAGTATAATAAATGTACTTATTACTTTTATTATTATCAATATAACAGGCACTAATAGACATATTTTACTATTATTATCGCTAGAACTATAATAATTATACTTATTACTCCCGATATCATCAATATAACATGCATTATTACCCATATAATGCAGTTATTATCGCTAGAACTGTAATAATTATACTTGTTACTTATATTATTAGCAATATAACGTGCATTATTACCCATATAATGCAGTTATTATCGCTAGAACTGTAATAATTATACTTATTGCTCCCGATATTATCAATATAACATGCATTATTACCCATATAATGCAGTTATTATCGACAGAAGTATAATAAATATACTTATTACTTTTATTATTATCAGTATAACATGTACTATTAGACATATTTTACTATTCTTATCGCTAGAACTATAATAATTATACTTATTACTCCCGATATTATCAATATAACATGCATTAGTACCCATATAATGCAGTTATTATCGACAGAAGTATAATAAATGTACTTATTACTTTTATTATTATCAACATAACAGACACTCTTAGCCATATTTTACTAGTATTATCGCTAGAACTGTAATAATTATACTTATTACTCCCGATATTATCAATATAACATGCATTATTACGCATATAATGCAGTTATTATCGCTAGAACTGTAACAAATATACTTACTACTTTCATTATCATCAATATAACATGCATTATTACCCATATTGTGCAGTTATTACCGATATAACTATAATAAATATACTTATTACTTTTATTATTATCAATATAACTTGCATTATTACCCATATAATGCAGTTATTATCGACAGAAGTATAATAAATATACTTATTACTTATATTATTATCAATATAACATGCATTATTACCCATATAATGCAGTTATTATCGACAGAAGTATAATAAATGTACTTATTACTTTTATTATTATCAATATAACAGGCACTAATAGCCATATTTTACTATCATTATCGCTAGAACTGTAATAATTATACTTATTACTCCCGATATTATCAATATAACATGCATTATTACTCATATAATGCAGTTATTATCGCTAGAACTGTAATAATTCTACTTATTACTTATATTTTTACCAATATAACATGCATTATTACCCACATTATGCAGTTATTATCGCTGGAACTATAATAAACATACGTATTACTTTTATTATCATCAATATAACATGCATTATTACCCATATGATGCAGTTATTTTGGATAGAACTGTAATAAATATACTTATTACATTTATTATTATCAATATTACATGCACTATTTGCCATATTTTACTATTATTATCGCTAGAACTATAATAATTATACTTATTACTCCCGATATTATCAATATAACATGCATTATTACCCATATAATGCAGGTACTATCGACAGAAGTATAATAAATATACTTATTACTATTATTATTATCAATATAACAGACACTCTTAGGCATATTTT
Source organism: Megachile leachella (assembly GCA_963576845.1). NCBI lineage: Eukaryota > Metazoa > Arthropoda > Insecta > Hymenoptera > Megachilidae > Megachile > Megachile leachella. The sequence continues at coordinate 1,697,136 of CAUYWW010000280.1, forward strand.
ACTAGTATTATCGCTAGAACTGTAATAATTATACTTATTACTCCCGATATTATCAATATAACATCCATTATTACCCATATAATGCAGTTATTATCGCTAGAACTCTAATAAATATACTTACTACTTTCATTATCATCAATATAACATGCATTATTACCCATATTATGCAGTTATTATCGATAGAACTATAATAAATATACTTATTACTTTTATTATCATCAATATAACCTGCATTGTTACCCATATTATGCAGTTATTATCGATAGAACTGTAATAAATATACTTATTACTTTTATTATTATCAATATAACATGCACTATTTGCCATATTTTACTATTATTATCGCTAGAACTATAATAATTATACTTATTACTTATATTATTATCAATATAACATGCATTATTACCCATATAGTGCAGTTATTATCGACAGAAGTATAATAAATATACTTATTACTTTTATTATTATCAATATAACAGGAACTTATAGCCATATTTTACTAGTATTATCGCCAGAACTGTAATAATAATACTTATTACTCCCGATATTATCAATATAACATCCATTGTTACCCATATAATGCAGTTATTATTGCTAGAACTCTAATAAATATACTTACTACTTTCATTATCATCAATATAACATGCATTATTACCCATATTATGCAGTTATTATCGATAGAACTATAATAAATATACTTATTACTTTTATTATCATCAATATAACATGCATTATTACCCATATTATGCAGTTATTATCGATAGAACTGTAATAAATATACTTATTACTTTTATTTTTATCAATATAACATGCACTATTTGCCATATTTTACTATTATTATCGCTAGAACTATAATAATTGTACTTATTACTCCCGATATTATCAATATAACATGCATTATTACCCACATAATGCAGTTATTATCGACAGAAGTATACTAAATATACTTATTACTTTTATTATTATCAATATAACAGGCACTAATAGCCATATTTTACTATTATTATCCCTAGAACTCTAATAATTACACTTATTACTCCCGATATTATCAATATAACATGCATTATTACCCATATAATGCAGTTATTATCGCTAGAACTGTAATAATTACACTTATCACTTATATTATTATCAATATAACATGCATTATTACCCATATTATGCAGTTATTATCGACAGAAGCATAATAAATATACTTATTACTTTTATTATTATCAATATAACGGGCACTAATAGCCATATTTTACTATTATTATCGCTGGAACTATAATAATTATACTTATTACTCCCGATATTATCAATATAACATGCATTATTACGCAAATAATGCAGTTATTATCGCTAGAACTGTAATAAGTATACTTACTACTTTCATTATCATCAATATAACATGCATTATTGCCCATATTATGCAGTTATTATCGCTAGAACTGTAATAATTATACTTATTACTCCCGATATTATCAATATAACATGCATTATTACCCATATAATGCAGTTATTATCGCTAGAACTCTAATAAATATACATATTACTCCCAATATTATCAATATAACATGCATTATTACCCATATAATGCAGTTATTATCGACAGAAGTATAATAAATATACTTATTACTTTTATTATTATCAATATATGTAACAGGCACTAATAGCCATATTTTACTATTATTATCGCTAGGACTGTAATAATTATACTTATTACTCCCGATATTATCAATATAACATGCATTATTACTCATATAATGCAGCTTTATCGCTAGAACTGTAACAAATATACTTACTACTTTCATTATCATCAATATAACATGCATTATTACCCATATTGTGCAGTTATTATCGCTAGAACTGTAATAATTATACTTATTACTTATATTATTATCAATATAACATGCATTATTACCCATATAATGCAGTTATTATCGCTAGAACTCTAATAAATATACATATTACTCCCAATATTATCAATATAACACGCATTATTACCCATATTATGCAGTTCTTATCGCTAGAACTGTAATAATAATACTTATTACTTATATTATTAGCAATATAACGTGCATTATTACCCATATAATGCAGTTATTATCGCTAGAACTGTAATAACTATACTTATTACTCCCGATATTATCAATATAACATGCATTATTAGCCATATAATGCAGTTATTATCGCTAGAACTCTAATAAATATACTTACTACTTTCATTATCGTCAATATAACATGCATTATTACCCATATTATGCAGTTATTATCGATAGAACTGTAATAAATATATTTATTACTTTTATTTTTATCAATATAACATGCACTATTTGCCATATTTTACTATTATTATCGCTAGAACTATAATAATTATACTTATTACTCCCGATATTATCAATATAACATGCATTATTACCCATATAATGCAGTTATTATCGCTAGAACTATAATAAATATACATATTACTCCCAATATTATCAATATAACATGCATTATTACCCATATAATGCAGTTATTATCGACAGAAGTATCATAAATATACTTATTACTTTTATTATTATCAATATAACAGGCACTAATAGCCATATTTTACTATTATTATCGCTAGAACAGTAATAATTATACTTATTACTCCCGATATTATCAATATAACATGCATTATTACTCATATAATGCAGTTATTATCGCTAGAACTGTAACAGATATACTTACTACTTTCATAATCATCAATATAACATGCATTATTACCCATATTGTGCAGTTATTATCGATAGAACTATAATAAATATACTCATTACTTTTATTATTATCAATATAACATGCATTATTGCCCATATTATGCAAATATTATCGCTAGAACTGTAATAATTATACTTATTACTCCCGATATTATCAATATAACATGCATTATTACCCATGTAATGCAGTTATTATCGCTAGAACTCTAATAAATATACTTACTACTTACATTATCGTCAATATAACATACATTATTACCCATATTATGCAGTTATTATCGATAGAACTGTAATAAATATATTTATTACTTTTATTATTATCAATATAACATGCACTATTTGCCATATTTTACTATTATTATCGCTAGAACTATAATAATTATACTTATTACTCCCGATATTATCAATATAACATGCATTATTACTCATATAATGCAGTTATTATCGCTGGAACTGTAACAAATATACTTACTACTTTCATTATCATCAATATAACATGCATTATTACCCATAGTGTGCAGTTATTATCGATAGAACTATAATAAATATACTTATTACTTTTATTATTATCAATATAACATGCATTATTACCCGTATAATGCCGTTATTATCGCTAGAACTGTAATAATTATACTTATTACTTATATTATTAGCAACATAACGTGCATCATTACCCATATAATGCAGTTATTATCGCTAGAACTGTAATAATTATACTTATTACTCATATTATTATCAATATAACATGCATTATTACCCATATAATGCAGTTATTATCGACAGAAGTGTAATAAATATACTTATTACTTTTATTATTATCAATATAACAGGCACTAATATCCATATTTTACTATTATTATCGCTAGAACTGTAATAATTATACCTATTACTCCCGATATTATCAATATAACATGCATTATTACTCATATAATGCAGATATTATCGACAGAAGTGTAATAAATATACTTATTACTTTTATTATTATCAATATAACAGGCACTAATAGCCATATTTTACTATTATTATCGCTAGAACTGTAATAATTATACCTATTACTCCCGATATTATCAATATAACATGCATTATTACTCATATAATGCAGTTATTATCGCTAGAACTGTAACAAATATACTTACTACTTTCATTATCATCAATATAACATGCATTATTGCCCATATAATGCAGTTATTATCGCTAGAACTGTAATAATTATACTTATTACTTATATTATTAGCAATATAACGTGCATTATTACCCATATAATGCAGTTATTATCGCTAGAACTGTAATAATTATACTTATTACTTATATTATTATCAATATAACATGCATTATTACCCATATAATGCAGTTATTATCGCTGGAACTGTAACAAATATACTTACTACTTTCATTATCATCAATATAACATGCATTTTTGCCCATGTAATGCAGTTATTATCGCTAGAACTGTAATAATTATACTTATTACTTATATTATTAGCAACATAACGTGCATTATTACCCATATAATGCAGTTATTATCGCTAGAACTGTAACAAATATACTTACTACTTTCATTATCATCAATATAACATGCATTATTGCCCATATAATGCAGTTATTATCGCTAGAACTGTAATAATTATACTTATTACTTATATTATTAGCAATATAACGTGCATTATTACCCATATAATGGAGTTATTATCGCTAGAACTGTAATAATTATACTTATTACTTATATTATTAGCAATATAACGTGCATTATTACCCATATAATGCAGTTATTATCGCTAGAACTGTAATAATTATACTTATTACTTATATTATTATCAATATAACATGCATTATTACCCATATAATGCAGTTATTATCGCTGGAACTGTAACAAATATACTTACTACTTTCATTATCATCAATATAACATGCATTATTACCCATAGTGTGCAGTTATTATCGATAGAACTATAATAAATATACTTATTACTTTTATTATTATCAATATAACATGCATTATTACCCGTATAATGCCGTTATTATCGCTAGAACTGTAATAATTATACTTATTACTTATATTATTATCAATATAACATGCATTACTACCCATATTATGCAGTTATTATCGACAGAAGCATAATAAATATACTTATTACTTTTATTATTATCAATATAACAGGCACTAATAGCCATATTTTACTATTGTTATCGGTAGAACTATAATAACTATACTTATTACTCCCGATATTATCAATATAACATGCATTATTACCCATATAATGCAGTTATTATCGACATCAGTATAATAAATATACTTATTACTTTTACTATTATCAATATAACAGGCACTAATATCCATATTTTACTATTATTATCGCTAGAACTATAATAATTGTACTTATTACTCCCGATATTACCTATATAACATGCATTATTACGCAAATAATGCAGTTATTATCGCTATAACTGTAACAAATATACTTACTACTTTCATTATCATCAATATAACATGCATTATTACCCATATTGTGCAGTTATTACCGATGGAACTGTAATAATTATACTTATTACTTATATTATTATCAATATATGTAACAGGCACTAATAGCCATATTTTACTATTATTATCGCTAGGACTGTAATAATTATACTTATTACTCCCGATATTATCAATATAACATGCATTATTACCCATATAATGCAGTTATTATCGACAGAAGTATAATAAATATACTTATTACTTTTATTATTGTCAATATAACAGGCACTAATAGCCATATTTTAGTATTATTATCGCTAGAACTGTAATAATTATACTTATTACTTATATTATTATCAATATAACATGCTTTATTACCCATGTAATGGAGTTATTATCGCTAGAACTGTAATAATTATACTTATTACTTATATTATTATCAATATAACATGCAATATTACCCATATAATGCAGTTATTATCGACAGAAGTATAATAAATATACTTATTACCTTTATTATTATCAGTATAGCATGTACTATTAGCCATATTTTACTATTCTTATCGCTAGAACTATAATAATTATACTTATTACTCCCGACATTATAAATATAACATGCATTAGTACCCATATAATGCAAGTACTATCGACAGAAGTATAATAAATATACTTATTACTATTATTATTATCAATATAACAGACACTCTTAGGCATATTTTACTAGTATTATCGCTAGAACTGTAATAATTATACTTATTACTCCCGATATTATCAATATAACATGCATTATTACGCATATAATGCAGTTATTATCGACAGAAGTATAATAAATATACTTATTACTTTTATTATTATCAATATAACAGGCACTCTTAGCCATATTTTACTAGTATTATCGCTAGAACTGTAATAATTATACTTATTACTCCCGATATTATCAATATAACATCCATTATTACCCATATAATGCAGTTATTATCGCTAGAACTCTAATAAATATACTTACTACTTTCATTATCATCAATATAACATGCATTATTACCCATATTATGCAGTTATTATCGATAGAGCTATAATAAATATACTTATTACTTTTATTATCATCAATATAACATGCATTGTTACCCATATTATGCAGTTATTATCGATAGAACTGTAATAAATATACTTATTACTTTTATTATTATCAATATAACATGCACTATTTGCCATATTTTAATATTATTATCGCTAGAACTATAATAATTATACTTATTACTTATATTATTATCAATATAACATGCATTATTACCCATATAATGCAGTTATTATCGACAGAAGTATAATAAATATACTTATTACTTTTATTATTATCAATATAACAGGAACTAATAGCCATATTTTACTAGTATTATCGCCAGAACTGTAATAATAATACTTATTACTCCCGATATTATCAATATAACATCCATTATTACCCATATAATGCAGTTATTATTGCTAGAACTCTAATAAATATACTTACTACTTTCATTATCATCAATATAACATGCATTATTACCCATACTATGCAGTTATTATCGATAGAACTATAATAAATATACTTATTACTTTTATTATCATCAATATAACATGCATTATTACCCATATTATGCAGTTATTATCGATAGAACTGTAATAAATATACTTATTACCTTTATTTTTATCAATATAACATGCACTATTTGCCATATTTTACTATTATTATCGCTAGAACTATAATAATTGTACTTATTACTCCCGATATTATCAATAAAGCATGCATTATTACCCACATAATGCAGTTATTATCGACAGAAGTATAATAAATATACTTATTACTTTTATTATTATCAATATAACAGGCACTAATAGCCATATTTTACTATTATTATCCCTAGAACTCTAATAATTACACTTATTACTCCCGATATTATCAATATAACATGCATTATTACCCATATAATGCAGTTATTATCGCTAGAACTGTAATAATTACACTTATCACTTATATTATTATCAATATAACATGCATTATTACCCATATTATGCAGTTATTATCGACAGAAGCATAATAAATATACTTATTACTTTTATTATTATCAATATAACAGGCACTAATAGCCATATTTTACTATTATTATCGCTAGAACTATAATAATTATACTTATTACTCCCGATATTATCAATATAACATGCATTATTACGCAAATAATGCAGTTATTATCGCTAGAACTGTAATAAGTATACTTATTACTTTCATTATCATCAATATAACATGCATTATTGCCCATATTATGCAGTTATTATCGCTAGAACTGTAATAATTATACTTATTACTCCCGATATTATCAATATAACATGCATTATTACCCATATAATGCAGTTATTATCGCTAGAACTCTAATAAATACACTTACTACTTTCATTATCGTCAATATAACATGCATTATTACCCATATTATGCAGTTATTATCGATAGAACTGTAATAAGTATATTTATTACTTTTATTTTTATCAATATAACATGCACTATTTGCCATATTTTACTATTATTATCGCTAGAAATATAATAATTATACTTATTACTCCCGATATTATCAATATAACATGCATTATTACCCATATAATGCAGTTATTATCGCTAGAACTATAATAAATATATATATTACTCCCAATATTATCAATATAACATGCATTATTACCCATATAATGCAGTTATTATCGCTAGAACTGTAATAATTATACTTATTACTTATATTATTATCAATATAACATGCATTATGACCCATATAATGCAATTATTATCGACAGAAGTATAATAAATATACTTATTACTTTTATTATTATCAATATATGTAACAGGCACTAATAGCCATATTTTACTATTATTATCGCTAGGACTGTAATAATTATACTTATTACTCCCGATATTATCAATATAACATGCATTATTACTCATATAATGCAGTTATTATCGCTAGAACTGTAACAAATATACTTACTACTTTCATTATCATCAATATAACATGCATTATTACCCATATTGTGCAGTTATTATCGCTAGAACTGTAATAATTATACTTATTACTTATATTATTATCAATATAACATGCATTATTACCCATATTATGCAGTTATTATCGCTAGAACTATAATAAATATACGTATTACTTTTATTATCATCAATATAACACGCATTATTACCCATATTATGCAGTTATTATCGCTAGAACTATAATAAATATACTTATTACTTTTATTATCATCAATATAACATGCATTATTACCCATATTATGCAGTTATTATCGATAGAACTGTAATAAATATACTTATTACTTTTATTTTTATCAATATAACATGCACTATTTGCCATATTATACTATTATTATCGCTAGAACTATAATAATTGTACTTATTACTCCCGATATTATCAATATAACATGCATTATTACCCATATAATGCAGTTATTATCGACAGAAGTATAATAAATATACTTATTACTTTTATTATTATCAATATAACAGGCACTAATAGCCATATTTTACTATTATTATCCCTAGAACTCTAATAATTACACTTATTACTCCCGATATTATCAATATAACATGCATTATTACCCATATAATGCAGTTATTATCGCTAGAACTGTAATAATTACACTTATTACTTATATTATTATCAATATAACATGCATTACTACCCATATAATGCAGTTATTATCGACAGAAGTATAATAAATATACTTATTGCTTTTATTTTTATCAATATAACATGCACTATTTGCCATATTTTACTATTATTATCGCTAGAACTATAATAATTGTACTTATTACTCCCGATATTATCAATATAACATGCATTATTACCCATATAATGCAGTTATTATCGACATCAGTATAATAAATATACTTATTACTTTTATTATTATCAATATAACAGGCACTAATATCCATATTTTACTATTATTATCGCTAGAACTATAATAATTGTACTTATTACTCCCGATATTACCTATATAACATGCATTATTACGCAAATAATGCAGTTATTATCGCTATAACTGTAACAAATATACTTACTACTTTCATTATCATCAATATAACATGCATTATTACCCATATTGTGCAGTTATTACCGATGGAACTGTAATAATTATACTTATTACTTATATTATTATCAATATATGTAACAGGCACTAATAGCCATATTTTACTATTATTATCGCTAGGACTGTAATAATTATACTTATTACTCCCGATATTATCAATATAACATGCATTATTAACCATATAATGCAGTTATTATCGACAGAAGTATAATAAATATACTTATTACTTTTATTATTGTCAATATAACAGGCACTAATAGCCATATTTTAGTATTATTATCGCTAGAACTGTAATAATTATACTTATTACTTATATTATTATCAATATAACATGCTTTATTACCCATGTAATGGAGTTATTATCGCTAGAACTGTAATAATTATACTTATTACTTATATTATTATCAATATAACATGCAATATTACCCATATAATGCAGTTATTATCGACAGAAGTATAATAAATATACTTATTACCTTTATTATTATCAGTATAGCATGTACTATTAGCCATATTTTACTATTCTTATCGCTAGAACTATAATAATTATACTTATTACTCCCGACATTATAAATATAACATGCATTAGTACCCATATAATGCAAGTACTATCGACAGAAGTATAATAAATATACTTATTACTATTATTATTATCAATATAACAGACACTCTTAGGCATATTTTACTAGTATTATCGCTAGAACTGTAATAATTATACTTATTACTCCCGATATTATCAATATAACATGCATTATTACGCATATAATGCAGTTATTATCGACAGAAGTATAATAAATATACTTATTACTTATATTATTATCAATATAACATGCATTATTACCCATATTATGCAGTTATTATCGATAGAGCTATAATAAATATACTTATTACTTTTATTATCATCAATATAACATGCATTGTTACCCATATTATGCAGTTATTATCGATAGAACTGTAATAAATATACTTATTACTTTTATTATTATCAATATAACATGCACTATTTGCCATATTTTAATATTATTATCGCTAGAACTATAATAATTATACTTATTACTTATATTATTATCAATATAACATGCATTATTACCCATATAATGCAGTTATTATCGACAGAAGTATAATAAATATACTTATTACTTTTATTATTATCAATATAACAGGAACTAATAGCCATATTTTACTAGTATTATCGCCAGAACTGTAATAATAATACTTATTACTCCCGATATTATCAATATAACATCCATTATTACCCATATAATGCAGTTATTATTGCTAGAACTCTAATAAATATACTTACTACTTTCATTATCATCAATATAACATGCATTATTACCCATACTATGCAGTTATTATCGATAGAACTATAATAAATATACTTATTACTTTTATTATCATCAATATAACATGCATTATTACCCATATTATGCAGTTATTATCGATAGAACTGTAATAAATATACTTATTACCTTTATTTTTATCAATATAACATGCACTATTTGCCATATTTTACTATTATTATCGCTAGAACTATAATAATTGTACTTATTACTCCCGATATTATCAATAAAGCATGCATTATTACCCACATAATGCAGTTATTATCGACAGAAGTATAATAAATATACTTATTACTTTTATTATTATCAATATAACAGGCACTAATAGCCATATTTTACTATTATTATCCCTAGAACTCTAATAATTACACTTATTACTCCCGATATTATCAATATAACATGCATTATTACCCATATAATGCAGTTATTATCGCTAGAACTGTAATAATTACACTTATCACTTATATTATTATCAATATAACATGCATTATTACCCATATTATGCAGTTATTATCGACAGAAGCATAATAAATATACTTATTACTTTTATTATTATCAATATAACAGGCACTAATAGCCATATTTTACTATTATTATCGCTAGAACTATAATAATTATACTTATTACTCCCGATATTATCAATATAACATGCATTATTACGCAAATAATGCAGTTATTATCGCTAGAACTGTAATAAGTATACTTATTACTTTCATTATCATCAATATAACATGCATTATTGCCCATATTATGCAGTTATTATCGCTAGAACTGTAATAATTATACTTATTACTCCCGATATTATCAATATAACATGCATTATTACCCATATAATGCAGTTATTATCGCTAGAACTCTAATAAATACACTTACTACTTTCATTATCGTCAATATAACATGCATTATTACCCATATTATGCAGTTATTATCGATAGAACTGTAATAAGTATATTTATTACTTTTATTTTTATCAATATAACATGCACTATTTGCCATATTTTACTATTATTATCGCTAGAAATATAATAATTATACTTATTACTCCCGATATTATCAATATAACATGCATTATTACCCATATAATGCAGTTATTATCGCTAGAACTATAATAAATATATATATTACTCCCAATATTATCAATATAACATGCATTATTACCCATATAATGCAGTTATTATCGCTAGAACTGTAATAATTATACTTATTACTTATATTATTATCAATATAACATGCATTATGACCCATATAATGCAATTATTATCGACAGAAGTATAATAAATATACTTATTACTTTTATTATTATCAATATATGTAACAGGCACTAATAGCCATATTTTACTATTATTATCGCTAGGACTGTAATAATTATACTTATTACTCCCGATATTATCAATATAACATGCATTATTACTCATATAATGCAGTTATTATCGCTAGAACTGTAACAAATATACTTACTACTTTCATTATCATCAATATAACATGCATTATTACCCATATTGTGCAGTTATTATCGCTAGAACTGTAATAATTATACTTATTACTTATATTATTATCAATATAACATGCATTATTACCCATATTATGCAGTTATTATCGCTAGAACTATAATAAATATACGTATTACTTTTATTATCATCAATATAACACGCATTATTACCCATATTATGCAGTTATTATCGCTAGAACTATAATAAATATACTTATTACTTTTATTATCATCAATATAACATGCATTATTACCCATATTATGCAGTTATTATCGATAGAACTGTAATAAATATACTTATTACTTTTATTTTTATCAATATAACATGCACTATTTGCCATATTATACTATTATTATCGCTAGAACTATAATAATTGTACTTATTACTCCCGATATTATCAATATAACATGCATTATTACCCATATAATGCAGTTATTATCGACAGAAGTATAATAAATATACTTATTACTTTTATTATTATCAATATAACAGGCACTAATAGCCATATTTTACTATTATTATCCCTAGAACTCTAATAATTACACTTATTACTCCCGATATTATCAATATAACATGCATTATTACCCATATAATGCAGTTATTATCGCTAGAACTGTAATAATTACACTTATTACTTATATTATTATCAATATAACATGCATTACTACCCATATAATGCAGTTATTATCGACAGAAGTATAATAAATATACTTATTGCTTTTATTTTTATCAATATAACATGCACTATTTGCCATATTTTACTATTATTATCGCTAGAACTATAATAATTGTACTTATTACTCCCGATATTATCAATATAACATGCATTATTACCCATATAATGCAGTTATTATCGACATCAGTATAATAAATATACTTATTACTTTTATTATTATCAATATAACAGGCACTAATATCCATATTTTACTATTATTATCGCTAGAACTATAATAATTGTACTTATTACTCCCGATATTACCTATATAACATGCATTATTACGCAAATAATGCAGTTATTATCGCTATAACTGTAACAAATATACTTACTACTTTCATTATCATCAATATAACATGCATTATTACCCATATTGTGCAGTTATTACCGATGGAACTGTAATAATTATACTTATTACTTATATTATTATCAATATATGTAACAGGCACTAATAGCCATATTTTACTATTATTATCGCTAGGACTGTAATAATTATACTTATTACTCCCGATATTATCAATATAACATGCATTATTAACCATATAATGCAGTTATTATCGACAGAAGTATAATAAATATACTTATTACTTTTATTATTGTCAATATAACAGGCACTAATAGCCATATTTTAGTATTATTATCGCTAGAACTGTAATAATTATACTTATTACTTATATTATTATCAATATAACATGCTTTATTACCCATGTAATGGAGTTATTATCGCTAGAACTGTAATAATTATACTTATTACTTATATTATTATCAATATAACATGCAATATTACCCATATAATGCAGTTATTATCGACAGAAGTATAATAAATATACTTATTACCTTTATTATTATCAGTATAGCATGTACTATTAGCCATATTTTACTATTCTTATCGCTAGAACTATAATAATTATACTTATTACTCCCGACATTATAAATATAACATGCATTAGTACCCATATAATGCAAGTACTATCGACAGAAGTATAATAAATATACTTATTACTATTATTATTATCAATATAACAGACACTCTTAGGCATATTTTACTAGTATTATCGCTAGAACTGTAATAATTATACTTATTACTCCCGATATTATCAATATAACATGCATTATTACGCATATAATGCAGTTATTATCGACAGAAGTATAATAAATATACTTATTACTTTTATTATTATCAATATAACAGGCACTCTTAGCCATATTTTACTAGTATTATCGCTAGAACTGTAATAATTATACTTATTACTCCCGATATTATCAATATAACATCCATTATTACCCATATAATGCAGTTATTATCGCTAGAACTCTAATAAATATACTTACTACTTTCATTATCATCAATAGAACATGCATTATTACCCATATTATGCAGTTATTATCGATAGAGCTATAATAAATATACTTATTACTTTTATTATCATCAATATAACATGCATTGTTACCCATATTATGCAGTTATTATCGATAGAACTGTAATAAATATACTTATTACTTTTATTATTATCAATATAACATGCACTATTTGCCATATTTTAATATTATTATCGCTAGAACTATAATAATTATACTTATTACTTATATTATTATCAATATAACATGCATTATTACCCATATAATGCAGTTATTATCGACAGAAGTATAATAAATATACTTATTACTTTTATTATTATCAATATAACAGGAACTAATAGCCATATTTTACTAGTATTATCGCCAGAACTGTAATAATAATACTTATTACTCCCGATATTATCAATATAACATCCATTATTACCCATATAATGCAGTTATTATTGCAAGAACTCTAATAAATATACTTACTACTTTCATTATCATCAATATAACATGCATTATTACCCATATTATGCAGTTATTATCGATAGAACTATAATAAATATACTTATTACTTTTATTATCATCAATATAACATGCATTATTACCCATATTATGCAGTTATTATCGATAGAACTGTAATAAATATACTTATTACCTTTATTTTTATCAATATAACATGCACTATTTGCCATATTTTACTATTATTATCGCTAGAACTATAATAATTGTACTTATTACTCCCGATATTATCAATAAAGCATGCATTATTACCCACATAATGCAGTTATTATCGACAGAAGTATAATAAATATACTTATTACTTTTATTATTATCAATATAACAGGCACTAATAGCCATATTTTACTATTATTATCCCTAGAACTCTAATAATTACACTTATTACTCCCGATATTATCAATATAACATGCATTATTACCCATATAATGCAGTTATTATCGCTAGAACTGTAATAATTACACTTATCACTTATATTATTATCAATATAACATGCATTATTACCCATATTATGCAGTTATTATCGACAGAAGCATAATAAATATACTTATTACTTTTATTATTATCAATATAACAGGCACTAATAGCCATATTTTACTATTATTATCGCTAGAACTATAATAATTATACTTATTACTCCCGATATTATCAATATAACATGCATTATTACGCAAATAATGCAGTTATTATCGCTAGAACTGTGATAAGTATACTTATTACTTTCATTATCATCAATATAACATGCATTATTGCCCATATTATGCAGTTATTATCGCTAGAACTGTAATAATTATACTTATTACTCCCGATATTATCAATATAACATGCATTATTACCCATATAATGCAGTTATTATCGCTAGAACTCTAATAAATACACTTACTACTTTCATTATCGTCAATATAACATGCATTATTACCCATATTATGCAGTTATTATCGATAGAACTGTAATAAATATATTTATTACTTTTATTTTTATCAATATAACATGCACTATTTGCCATATTTTACTATTATTATCGCTAGAAATATAATAATTATACTTATTACTCCCGATATTATCAATATAACATGCATTATTACCCATATAATGCAGTTATTATCGCTAGAACTATAATAAATATATATATTACTCCCAATATTATTAATATAACATGCATTATTACCCATATAATGCAGTTATTATCGCTAGAACTGTAATAATTATACTTATTACTTATATTATTATCAATATAACATGCATTATGACCCATATAATGCAATTATTATCGACAGAAGTATAATAAATATACTTATTACTCTTATTATTATCAATATATGTAACAGGCACTAATAGCCATATTTTACTATTATTATCGCTAGGACTGTAATAATTATACTTATTACTCCCGATATTATCAATATAACATGCATTATTACTCATATAATGCAGTTATTATCGCTAGAACTGTAACAAATATACTTACTACTTTCATTATCATCAATATAACATGCATTATTACCCATATTGTGCAGTTATTATCGCTAGAACTGTAATAATTATACTTATTACTTATATTATTATCAATATAACATGCATTATTACCCATATTATGCAGTTATTATCGCTAGAACTATAATAAATATACGTATTACTTTTATTATCATCAATATAACACGCATTATTACCCATATTATGCAGTTATTATCGCTAGAACTATAACAAATATACTTATTACTTTTATTATCATCAATATAACATGCATTATTACCCATATTATGCAGTTATTATCGATAGAACTGTAATAAATATACTTATTACTTTTATTTTTATCAATATAACATGCACTATTTGCCATATTTTACTATTATTATCGCTAGAACTATAATAATTGTACTTATTACTCCCGATATTATCAATATAACATGCATTATTACCCATATAATGCAGTTATTATCGACAGAAGTATAATAAATATACTTATTACTTTTATTATTATCAATATAACAGGCACTAATAGCCATATTTTACTATTATTATCCCTAGAACTCTAATAATTACACTTATTACTCCCGATATTATCAATATAACATGCATTATTACCCATAGTGTGCAGTTATTATCGATAGAACTATAATAAATATACTTATTACTTTTAATATTATCAATATAACATGCATTATTACCCGTATAATGCCGTTATTATCGCTAGAACTGTAATAATTATACTTATTACTTATATTATTATCAATATAACATGCATTACTACCCATATTATGCAGTTATTATCGACAGAAGCATAATAAATATACTTATTACTTTTATTATTATCAATATAACAGGCACTAATAGCCATATTTTACTATTATTATCGGTAGAACTATAATAACTATACTTATTACTCCCGATATTATCAATATAACATGCATTATTACCCATATAATGCAGTTATTATCGACAGAAGTATAATAAATATACTTATTACTTTTATTATTATCAATATAACAGGCACTAGTAGCCATATTTTACTATTATTATCGCTAGAACTATAATAATTATACTTATTACTCCCGATATTATCAATATAACATGCATTATTACCCATATAATGCAGTTATTATCGCTAGAACTATAATAAATATACATATTACTCCCAATATTATCAATATAACATGCATTATTACCCATATAATGCAGTTATTATTGCTAGAACTGTAATAATTATACTTATTACTTATATTATTAGCAATATAACGAGCATTATTGCCCATATAATGCAGTTATTATCGCTAGAACTGTAATAATTATACTTATTACTTATATTATTATCAATATAACATGCATTATCACCCATATAATGCAGTTATTATCGACAGAAGTATCATAAATATACTTATTACTTTTATTATTATCAATATAACAGGCACTAATAGCCATATTTTACTATTATTATCGCTAGAACTGTAATAATTATACTTATTACTCCCGATATTATCAATATAACATGCATTATTACTCATATAATGCAGGTATTATCGCTAGAACTGTAACATATATACTTACTACTTTCATTATCATCAATATAACTTGCATTATTACCCATATTGTGCAGTTATTATCGATAGAACTATAATAAATATACTTATTACTTTTATTATTATCAATATAACAGGCATTATTGCCCATATTATGCAGTTATTATCGCTAGAACTGTAATAATTATACTTATTACTTATATTATTAGCAATATAACGTGCATTATTACCCATATAATGCAGTTATTATCGCTAGAACTGTAATAATTATACTTATTACTCCCGATATTATCAATATAACATGCACTAGTACCCATATAATGCAGGTACTATCGACAGAAGTATAATAAATATACTTATTACTTTTATTATTATCAATATAACAGGAACTAATAGCCATATTTTACTAGTATTATCGCTAGAACTGTAATAATAATACTTATTACTCCCGATATTATCAATATAACATCCATTATTACCCATATAATGCAGTTATTATTGCTAGAACTCTAATAAATATACTTACTACTTTCATTATCATCAATATAACATGCATTATTACCTATACTATGCAGTTATTATCGCTGGAACTGTAACAAATATACTTACTACTTTCATTATCATCAATATAACATGCATTATTACCCATACTGTGCAGTTATTACCGATAGAACTATAATAAATATACTTATTACTTTTATTTTTATCAATATAACATGCATTATTACCCGTGTAATGCAGTTATTATCGCTAGAACTGTAATAATTATACTTAATTCTTATATTATTAGCTATATAACGTGCATTATTACCCATATAATGCAGTTATTATCGCTAGAACTGTAATAATTATACTTATTGCTCCCGATATTATCAATATAACATGCATTATTACCCACATAATGCAGTTATTATCGACAGAAGTATAATAAATATACTTATTACTTTTATTATTATCAGTATAACATGTACTATTAGCCATATTTTACTATTCTTATCGCTAGAACTATAATAATTATACTTATTACTCCCGATATTATCAATATAACATGCATTAGTACCCATATAATGCAGTTATTATCGACAGAAGTATAATAAATGTACTTATTACTTTTATTATTATCAACATAACAGACACTCTTAGCCATATTTTACTAGTATTATCGCTAGAACTGTAATAATTATACTTATTGCTTATATTATTATCAATACAACATGCATTATTACGCATATAATGCAGTTATTATCGCTAGAACTGTAATAATTATACTTATTACTTATATTATTAGCAATATAACGTGCATTATTACCCATATAATGCAGTTATTATCGCTAGAACTGTAATAATTATACTTATTACTCCCGATATTATCAATATAACATGCACTAGTACCCATATAATGCAGGTACTATCGACAGAAGTATAATAAATATATTTATTACTTTTATTATTATCAATATAACAGGAACTAATAGCCATATTTTACTAGTATTATCGCTAGAACTGTAATAATAATACTTATTACTCCCGATATTATCAATATAACATCCATTATTACCCATATAATGCAGTTATTATTGCTAGAACTCTAATAAATATACTTACTACTTTCATTATCATCAATATAACATGCATTATTACCTATACTATGCAGTTATTATCGCTGGAACTGTAACAAATATACTTACTACTTTCATTATCTTCAATATAACATGCATTATTACCCATATTGTGCAGTTATTACCGATAGAACTATAATAAATATACTTATTACTTTTATTTTTATCAATATAACATGCATTATTACCCGTGTAATGCAGTTATTATCGCTAGAACTGTAATAATTATACTTATTACTTATATTATTAGCTATATAACGTGCATTATTACCAATATAATGCAGTTATTATCGCTAGAACTGTAATAATTATACTTATTACTTATATTATTATCAATATAACTTGCATTATTACCCATATAATGCAGTTATTATCGACAGAAGTATAATAAATATACTTATTACTTATATTATTATCAATATAACATGCATTATTACCCATATAATGCAGTTATTATCGACAGAAGTATAGTAAATGTACTTATTACTTTTATTATTATCAATATAACAGGCACTAATAGCCATATTTTACTATCATTATCGCTAGAACTGTAATAATTATACTTATTACTCCCGATATTATCAATATAACATGCATTATTACTCATATAATGCAGTTATTATCGCTAGAACTGTAATAATTCTACTTATTACTTATATTATTATCAATATAACATGCATTATTACCCATATAATGGAGTTATTATCGCCAGAACTGTAATAATTATACTTATTACTTATATTATTATCAATATAACATGCATTATTACCCATATAATGCAGTTATTATCGACAGAAGTATAATAAATGTACTTATTACTTTTATTATTATCAATATAACAGGCACTAATAGACATATTTTACTATTATTATCGCTAGAACTATAATAATTATACTTATTACTCCCGATATCATCAATATAACATGCATTATTACCCATATAATGCAGTTATTATCGCTAGAACTGTAATAATTATACTTGTTACTTATATTATTAGCAATATAACGTGCATTATTACCCATATAATGCAGTTATTATCGCTAGAACTGTAATAATTATACTTATTACTTATATTATTATCAATACAACATGCATTATTACCCATATAATGCAGTTATTATCGCTAGAACTGTAATAATTATACTTATTACTTATATTATTAGCAATATAACGTGCATTATTACCCATATAATGCAGTTATTATCGCTAGAACTGTAATAATTATACTTATTGCTCCCGATATTATCAATATAACATGCATTATTACCCATATAATGCAGTTATTATCGACAGAAGTATAATAAATATACTTATTACTTTTATTATTATCAGTATAACATGTACTATTAGCCATATTTTACTATTCTTATCGCTAGAACTATAATAATTATACTTATTACTCCCGATATTATCAATATAACATGCATTAGTACCCATATAATGCAGTTATTATCGACAGAAGTATAATAAATGTACTTATTACTTTTATTATTATCAACATAACAGACACTCTTAGCCATATTTTACTAGTATTATCGCTAGAACTGTAATAATTATACTTATTACTCCCGATATTATCAATATAACATGCATTATTACGCATATAATGCAGTTATTATCGCTAGAACTGTAACAAATATACTTACTACTTTCATTATCATCAATATAACATGCATTATTACCCATATTGTGCAGTTATTACCGATATAACTATAATAAATATACTTATTACTTTTATTATTATCAATATAACTTGCATTATTACCCATATAATGCAGTTATTATCGACAGAAGTATAATAAATATACTTATTACTTATATTATTATCAATATAACATTCATTATTACCCATATAATGCAGTTATTATCGACAGAAGTATAATAAATGTACTTATTACTTCTATTATTATCAATATAACAGGCACTAATAGCCATATTTTACTATCATTATCGCTAGAACTGTAATAATTATACTTATTACTCCCGATATTATCAATATAACATGCATTATTACTCATATAATGCAGTTATTATCGCTAGAACTGTAATAATTCTACTTATTACTTATATTTTTATCAATATAACATGCATTATTACCCACATTGTGCAGTTATTATCGCTGGAACTATAATAAATATACGTATTACTTTTATTATCATCAATATAACATGCATTATTACCCATATGATGCAGTTATTTTGGATAGAACTGTAATAAATATACTTATTACATTTATTATTATCAATATTACATGCACTATTTGCCATATTTTACTATTATTATCGCTAGAACTATAATAATTATACTTATTACTCCCGATATTATCAATATAACATGCATTATTACCCATATAATGCAGTTATTATCGCTGGAACTGTAATAATTATACTTGTTACTTATATTATTAGCAATATAACGTGCATTATTACCCATATAATGCAGTTATTATCGCTAAACTGTAATAATTATACTTATTACTTATATTATTATCAATATAACATGCATTATTACCCATATTATGCAGTTATTATCGCTAGAACTATAATAAATATACTTATTACTCCCAATATTATCAATATAACATGCATTATTACCCATATAATGCAGTTATTATCGCTAGAACTGTAATAATTATACTTATTACTTATATTATTAGCAATATAACGTGCATTATTACCCATATAATGCAGTTATTATCGCAAGAACTGTAATAATTATAGTTATTACTATTATTATTATCAATATAACATGCACTATTAGCCATATTTTACTATTATTATCGCTAGAACTATAGTAATTATACTTATTACTCCCGATATTATCAATATAACATGCATTATTACGCAAATAATGCAGTTATTATCGCTAGAACTGTAATAAATATACTTACTACTTTCATTATCATCAATATAACATGCATTATTGCCCATATTATGCAGTTATTATCGCTAGAACTGTAATAATTATACTTATTGCTCCCGATATTATCAATATAACATGCATTATTACCCATATAATGCAGTTATTATCGACAGAAATATAATAAATATACTTATTACTTTTATTATTATCAGTATAACATGTACTATTAGCCATATTTTACTATTCTTATCGCTAGAACTGTAATAATTATACTTATTACTCCCGATATTATCAATATAACATGCATTATTACGCATATAATGCAGTTATTATCGCTGGAACTGTAATAATTATACTTGTTACTTATATTATTAGCAATATAACGTGCATTATTACCCATATAATGCAGTTATTATCGCTAAACTGTAATAATTATACTTATTACTTATATTATTATCAATATAACATGCATTATTACCCATATTATGCAGTTATTATCGCTAGAACTATAATAAATATACTTATTACTCCCAATATTATCAATATAACATGCATTATTACCCATATAATGCAGTTATTATCGCTAGAACTGTAATAATTATACTTATTACTTATATTATTAGCAATATAACGTGCATTATTACCCATATAATGCAGTTATTATCGCAAGAACTGTAATAATTATAGTTATTACTATTATTATTATCAATATAACATGCACTATTAGCCATATTTTACTATTATTATCGCTAGAACTATAGTAATTATACTTATTACTCCCGATATTATCAATATAACATGCATTATTACGCAAATAATGCAGTTATTATCGCTAGAACTGTAATAAATATACTTACTACTTTCATTATCATCAATATAACATGCATTATTGCCCATATTATGCAGTTATTATCGCTAGAACTGTAATAATTATACTTATTGCTCCCGATATTATCAATATAACATGCATTATTACCCATATAATGCAGTTATTATCGACAGAAATATAATAAATATACTTATTACTTTTATTATTATCAGTATAACATGTACTATTAGCCATATTTTACTATTCTTATCGCTAGAACTGTAATAATTATACTTATTACTCCCGATATTATCAATATAACATGCATTATTACGCATATAATGCAGTTATTATCGCTAGAACTGTAACAAATATACTTACTACTTTCATTATCATCAATATAACATGCATTATTACCCATATTGTGCAGTTATTATCGCTAGAACTGTAATAATTATACTTATTACTTATATCATTATCAATATAACATGCATTATTACCCATATTGTGCAGTTATTACCGATAGAACTATAATAAATATACTTATTACTTTTATTTTTATCAATATAACATGCATTATTACCCGTGTAATGCAGTTATTATCGCTAGAACTGTAATAATTATACTTATTACTTATATTATTAGCTATATAACGTGCATTATTACCAATATAATGCAGTTATTATCGCTAGAACTGTAATAATTATACTTATTACTTATATTATTATCAATATAACTTGCATTATTACCCATATAATGCAGTTATTATCGACAGAAGTATAATAAATATACTTATTACTTATATTATTATCAATATAACATGCATTATTACCCATATAATGCAGTTATTATCGACAGAAGTATAGTAAATGTACTTATTACTTTTATTATTATCAATATAACAGGCACTAATAGCCATATTTTACTATCATTATCGCTAGAACTGTAATAATTATACTTATTACTCCCGATATTATCAATATAACATGCATTATTACTCATATAATGCAGTTATTATCGCTAGAACTGTAATAATTCTACTTATTACTTATATTATTATCAATATAACATGCATTATTACCCATATAATGGAGTTATTATCGCCAGAACTGTAATAATTATACTTATTACTTATATTATTATCAATATAACATGCATTATTACCCATATAATGCAGTTATTATCGACAGAAGTATAATAAATGTACTTATTACTTTTATTATTATCAATATAACAGGCACTAATAGACATATTTTACTATTATTATCGCTAGAACTATAATAATTATACTTATTACTCCCGATATCATCAATATAACATGCATTATTACCCATATAATGCAGTTATTATCGCTAGAACTGTAATAATTATACTTGTTACTTATATTATTAGCAATATAACGTGCATTATTACCCATATAATGCAGTTATTATCGCTAGAACTGTAATAATTATACTTATTACTTATATTATTATCAATACAACATGCATTATTACCCATATAATGCAGTTATTATCGCTACAACTGTAATAATTATACTTATTACTTATATTATTAGCAATATAACGTGCATTATTACCCATATAATGCAGTTATTATCGCTAGAACTGTAATAATTATACTTATTGCTCCCGATATTATCAATATAACATGCATTATTACCCATATAATGCAGTTATTATCGACAGAAGTATAATAAATATACTTATTACTTTTATTATTATCAGTATAACATGTACTATTAGCCATATTTTACTATTCTTATCGCTAGAACTATAATAATTATACTTATTACTCCCGATATTATCAATATAACATGCATTAGTACCCATATAATGCAGTTATTATCGACAGAAGTATAATAAATGTACTTATTACTTTTATTATTATCAACATAACAGACACTCTTAGCCATATTTTACTAGTATTATCGCTAGAACTGTAATAATTATACTTATTACTCCCGATATTATCAATATAACATGCATTATTACGCATATAATGCAGTTATTATCGCTAGAACTGTAACAAATATACTTACTACTTTCATTATCATCAATATAACATGCATTATTACCCATATTGTGCAGTTATTACCGATATAACTATAATAAATATACTTATTACTTTTATTATTATCAATATAACTTGCATTATTACCCATATAATGCAGTTATTATCGACAGAAGTATAATAAATATACTTATTACTTATATTATTATCAATATAACATTCATTATTACCCATATAATGCAGTTATTATCGACAGAAGTATAATAAATGTACTTATTACTTTTATTATTATCAATATAACAGGCACTAATAGCCATATTTTACTATCATTATCGCTAGAACTGTAATAATTATACTTATTACTCCCGATATTATCAATATAACATGCATTATTACTCATATAATGCAGTTATTATCGCTAGAACTGTAATAATTCTACTTATTACTTATATTTTTATCAATATAACATGCATTATTACCCACATTATGCAGTTATTATCGCTGGAACTATAATAAATATACGTATTACTTTTATTATCATCAATATAACATGCATTATTACCCATATGATGCAGTTATTTTGGATAGAACTGTAATAAATATACTTATTACATTTATTATTATCAATATTACATGCACTATTTGCCATATTTTACTATTATTATCGCTAGAACTATAATAATTATACTTATTACTCCCGATATTATCAATATAACATGCATTATTACCCATATAATGCAGTTATTATCGCTGGAACTGTAATAATTATACTTGTTACTTATATTATTAGCAATATAACGTGCATTATTACCCATATAATGCAGTTATTATCGCTAAACTGTAATAATTATACTTATTACTTATATTATTATCAATATAACATGCATCATTACCCATATTATGCAGTTATTATCGCTAGAACTATAATAAATATACTTACTACTTTCATTGTCATCAATATAACATGCATTATTACCCATATTGTGCAGTTATTACCGATATAACTATAATAAATATACTTATTACTTTTATTATTATCAATATAACTTGCATTATTACCCATATAATGCAGTTATTATCGACAGAAGTATAATAAATATACTTATTACTTATATTATTATCAATATAACATGCATTATTACCCATATAATGCAGTTATTATCGACAGAAGTATAGTAAATGTACTTATTACTTTTATTATTATCAATATAACAGGCACTAATAGCCATATTTTACTATCATTATCGCTAGAACTGTAATAATTATACTTATTACTCCCGATATTATCAATATAACATGCATTATTACTCATATAATGCAGTCATTATCGCTAGAACTGTAATAATTCTACTTATTACTTATATTATTATCATTATAACATGCATTATTACCCATATAATGGAGTTATTATCGCCAGAACTGTAATAATTATACTTATTACTTATATTATTATCAATATAACATGCATTATTACCCATATAATGCAGTTATTATCGACAGAAGTATAATAAATGTACTTATTACTTTTATTATTATCAATATAACAGGCACTAATAGACATATTTTACTATTATTATCGCTAGAACTATAATAATTATACTTATTACTCCCGATATCATCAATATAACATGCATTATTACCCATATAATGCAGTTATTATCGCTAGAACTGTAATAATTATACTTGTTACTTATATTATTAGCAATATAACGTGCATTATTACCCATATAATGCAGTTATTAGCGCTAGAACTGTAATAATTATACTTATTACTTATATTATTATCAATACAACATGCATTATTACCCATATAATGCAGTTATTATCGCTAGAACTGTAATAATTATACTTGTTACTTATATTATTAGCAATATAACGTGCATTATTACCCATATAATGCAGTTATTATCGCTAGAACTGTAATAATTATACTTATTACTTATATTATTATCAATACAACATGCATTATTACCCATATAATGCAGTTATTATCGCTAGAACTGTAATAATTATACTTATTACTTATATTATTAGCAATATAACGTGCATTATTACCCATATAATGCAGTTATTATCGCTAGAACTGTAATAATTATACTTATTGCTCCCGAAATTATCAATATAACATGCATTATTACCCATATAATGCAGTTATTATCGACAGAAGTATAATAAATATACTTATTACTTTTATTATTATCAGTATAACATGTACTATTAGCCATATTTTACTATCATTATCGCTAGAACTGTAATAATTATACTTATTACTCCCGATATTATCAATATAACATGCATTATTACTCATATAATGCAGTTATTATCGCTAGAACTGTAATAATTCTACTTATTACTTATATTATTATCAATATAACATGCATTATTACCCATATAATGGAGTTATTATCGCCAGAACTGTAATAATTATACTTATTACTTATATTATTATCAATATAACATGCATTATTACCCATATAATGCAGTTATTATCGACAGAAGTATAATAAATGTACTTATTACTTTTATTATTATCAATATAACAGGCACTAATAGACATATTTTACTATTATTATCGCTAGAACTACAATAATTATACTTATTACTCCCGATATCATCAATATAACATGCATTATTACCCATATAATGCAGTTATTATCGCTAGAACTGTAATAATTATACTTGTTACTTATATTATTAGCAATATAACGTGCATTATTACCCATATAATGCAGTTATTATCGCTAGAACTGTAATAATTATACTTATTACTTATATTATTATCAATACAACATGCATTATTACCCATATAATGCAGTTATTATCGCTAGAACTGTAATAATTATACTTGTTACTTATATTATTAGCAATATAACGTGCATTATTACCCATATAATGCAGTTATTATCGCTAGAACTGTAATAATTATACTTATTACTCCCGATATTATCAATATAACATGCATTATTACGCATATAATGCAGTTATTATCGCTAGAACTGTAACAAATATACTTACTACTTTCATTATCATCAATATAACATGCATTATTACCCATATTGTGCAGTTATTACCGATATAACTATAATAAATATACTTATTACTTTTATTATTATCAATATAACTTGCATTATTACCCATATAATGCAGTTATTATCGACAGAAGTATAATAAATATACTTATTACTTATATTATTATCAATATAACATGCATTATTACCCATATAATGCAGTTATTATCGACAGAAGTATAATAAATGTACTTATTACTTTTATTATTATCAATATAACAGGCACTAATAGCCATATTTTACTATCATTATCGCTAGAACTGTAATAATTATACTTATTACTCCCGATATTATCAATATAACATGCATTATTACTCATATAATGCAGTTATTATCGCTAGAACTGTAATAATTCTACTTATTACTTATATTTTTATCAATATAACATGCATTATTACCCACATTATGCAGTTATTATCGCTGGAACTATAATAAATATACGTATTACTTTTATTATCATCAATATAACATGCATTATTACCCATATGATGCAGTTATTTTGGATAGAACTGTAATAAATATACTTATTACATTTATTATTATCAATATTACATGCACTATTTGCCATATTTTACTATTATTATCGCTAGAACTATAATAATTATACTTATTACTCCCGATATTATCAATATAACATGCATTATTACCCATATAATGCAGTTATTATTGCTAGAACTGTAATAATTATACTTATTACTTATATTATTAGCAATATAACGAGCATTATTGCCCATATAATGCAGTTATTATCGCTAGAACTGTAATAATTATACTTATTACTTATATTATTATCAATATAACATGCATTATCACCCATATAATGCAGTTATTATCGACAGAAGTATCATAAATATACTTATTACTTTTATTATTATCAATATAACAGGCACTAATAGCCATATTTTACTATTATTATCGCTAGAACTGTAATAATTATACTTATTACTCCCGATATTATCAATATAACATGCATTATTACTCATATAATGCAGGTATTATCGCTAGAACTGTAACATATATACTTACTACTTTCATTATCATCAATATAACTTGCATTATTACCCATATTGTGCAGTTATTATCGATAGAACTATAATAAATATACTTATTACTTTTATTATTATCAATATAACAGGCATTATTGCCCATATTATGCAGTTATTATCGCTAGAACTGTAATAATTCTACTTATTACTCCCGATATTATCAATATAACATGCATTATTACCCATGTAATGCAGTTATTATCGCTAGAACTCTAATAAATATACCTACTACTTTCATTATCGTCAATATAACATACATTATTACCCATATAATGCAGTTATTATCGCTAGAACTGTAATAATTATACTTATTACTTATATTATTAGCAATATAACGTGCATTATTACCCATATAATGCAGTTATTATCGCTAGAACTGTAACAATTATACTTATTACTCCCGATATTATCAATATAACATGCACTAGTACCCATATAATGCAGGTACTATCGACAGAAGTATAATAAATATACTTATTACTTTTATTATTATCAATATAACAGGAACTAATAGCCATATTTTACTAGTATTATCGCTAGAACTGTAATAATAATACTTATTACTCCCGATATTATCAATATAACATCCATTATTACCCATATAATGCAGTTATTATTGCTAGAACTCTAATAAATATACTTACTACTTTCATTATCATCAATATAACATGCATTATTACCTATACTATGCAGTTATTATCGCTGGAACTGTAACAAATATACTTACTACTTTCATTATCATCAATATAACATGCATTATTACCCATATTGTGCAGTTATTACCGATAGAACTATAATAAATATACTTATTACTTTTATTTTTATCAATATAACATGCATTATTACCCGTGTAATGCAGTTATTATCGCTAGAACTGTAATAATTATACTTATTACTTATATTATTAGCTATATAACGTGCATTATTACCCATATAATGCAGTTATTATCGCTAGAACTGTAATAATTATACTTATTACTTATATTATTATCAATATAACTTGCATTATTACCCATATAATGCAGTTATTATCGACAGAAGTATAATAAATATACTTATTACTTATATTATTATCAATATAACATGCATTATTACCCATATAATGCAGTTATTATCGACAGAAGTATAGTAAATGTACTTATTACTTTTATTATTATCAATATAACAGGCACTAATAGCCATATTTTACTATCATTATCGCTAGAACTGTAATAATTATACTTATTACTCCCGATATTATCAATATAACATGCATTATTACTCATATAATGCAGTTATTATCGCTAGAACTGTAATAATTATACTTGTTACTTATATTATTAGCAATATAACGTGCATTATTACCCATATAATGCAGTTATTATCGCTAGAACTGTAATAATTATACTTATTACTTATATTATTATCAATACAACATGCATTATTACCCATATAATGCAGTTATTATCGCTAGAACTGTAATAATTATACTTGTTACTTATATTATTAGCAATATAACATGCATTATTACCCATATAATGCAGTTATTATTGCTAGAACTGTAATAATTATACTTATTACTTATATTATTAGCAATATAACGAGCATTATTGCCCATATAATGCAGTTATTATCGCTAGAACTGTAATAATTATACTTATTACTTATATTATTATCAATATAACATGCATTATCACCCATATAATGCAGTTATTATCGACAGAAGTATCATAAATATACTTATTACTTTTATTATTATCAATATAACAGGCACTAATAGCCATATTTTACTATTATTATCGCTAGAACTGTAATAATTATACTTATTACTCCCGATATTATCAATATAACATGCATTATTACTCATATAATGCAGGTATTATCGCTAGAACTGTAACATATATACTTACTACTTTCATTATCATCAATATAACTTGCATTATTACCCATATTGTGCAGTTATTATCGATAGAACTATAATAAATATACTTATTACTTTTATTATTATCAATATAACAGGCATTATTGCCCATATTATGCAGTTATTATCGCTAGAACTGTAATAATTCTACTTATTACTCCCGATATTATCAATATAACATGCATTATTACCCATGTAATGCAGTTATTATCGCTAGAACTCTAATAAATATACCTACTACTTTCATTATCGTCAATATAACATACATTATTACCCATATAATGCAGTTATTATCGCTAGAACTGTAATAATTATACTTATTACTTATATTATTAGCAATATAACGTGCATTATTACCCATATAATGCAGTTATTATCGCTAGAACTGTAATAATTATACTTATTACTCCCGATATTATCAATATAACATGCACTAGTACCCATATAATGCAGGTACTATCGACAGAAGTATAATAAATATACTTATTACTTTTATTATTATCAATATAACAGGAACTAATAGCCATATTTTACTAGTATTATCGCTAGAACTGTAATAATAATACTTATTACTCCCGATATTATCAATATAACATCCATTATTACCCATATAATGCAGTTATTATTGCTAGAACTCTAATAAATATACTTACTACTTTCATTATCATCAATATAACATGCATTATTACCTATACTATGCAGTTATTATCGCTGGAACTGTAACAAATATACTTACTACTTTCATTATCATCAATATAACATGCATTATTACCCATATTGTGCAGTTATTACCGATAGAACTATAATAAATATACTTATTACTTTTATTTTTATCAATATAACATGCATTATTACCCGTGTAATGCAGTTATTATCGCTAGAACTGTAATAATTATACTTATTACTTATATTATTAGCTATATAACGTGCATTATTACCCATATAATGCAGTTATTATCGCTAGAACTGTAATAATTATACTTATTACTTATATTATTATCAATATAACTTGCATTATTACCCATATAATGCAGTTATTATCGACAGAAGTATAATAAATATACTTATTACTTATATTATTATCAATATAACATGCATTATTACCCATATAATGCAGTTATTATCGACAGAAGTATAGTAAATGTACTTATTACTTTTATTATTATCAATATAACAGGCACTAATAGCCATATTTTACTATCATTATCGCTAGAACTGTAATAATTATACTTATTACTCCCGATATTATCAATATAACATGCATTATTACTCATATAATGCAGTTATTATCGCTAGAACTGTAATAATTCTACTTATTACTTATATTATTATCAATATAACATGCATTATTACCCATATAATGGAGTTATTATCGCCAGAACTGTAATAATTATACTTATTACTTATATTATTATCAATATAACATGCATTATTACCCATATAATGCAGTTATTATCGACAGAAGTATAATAAATGTACTTATTACTTTTATTATTATCAATATAACAGGCACTAATAGACATATTTTACTATTATTATCGCTAGAACTATAATAATTATACTTATTACTCCCGATATCATCAATATAACATGCATTATTACCCATATAATGCAGTTATTATCGCTAGAACTGTAATAATTATACTTGTTACTTATATTATTAGCAATATAACGTGCATTATTACCCATATAATGCAGTTATTATCGCTAGAACTGTAATAATTATACTTATTACTTATATTATTATCAATACAACATGCATTATTACCCATATAATGCAGTTATTATCGCTAGAACTGTAATAATTATACTTATTACTTATATTATTAGCAATATAACGTGCATTATTACCCATATAATGCAGTTATTATCGCTAGAACTGTAATAATTATACTTATTGCTCCCGATATTATCAATATAACATGCATTATTACCCATATAATGCAGTTATTATCGACAGAAGTATAATAAATATACTTATTACTTTTATTATTATCAGTATAACATGTACTATTAGCCATATTTTACTATTCTTATCGCTAGAACTATAATAATTATACTTATTACTCCCGATATTATCAATATAACATGCATTAGTACCCATATAATGCAGTTATTATCGACAGAAGTATAATAAATGTACTTATTACTTTTATTATTATCAACATAACAGACACTCTTAGCCATATTTTACTAGTATTATCGCTAGAACTGTAATAATTATACTTATTACTCCCGATATTATCAATATAACATGCATTATTACGCATATAATGCAGTTATTATCGCTAGAACTGTAACAAATATACTTACTACTTTCATTATCATCAATATAACATGCATTATTACCCATATTGTGCAGTTATTACCGATATAACTATAATAAATATACTTATTACTTTTATTATTATCAATATAACTTGCATTATTACCCATATAATGCAGTTATTATCGACAGAAGTATAATAAATATACTTATTACTTATATTATTATCAATATAACATGCATTATTACCCATATAATGCAGTTATTATCGACAGAAGTATAATAAATGTAGTTATTACTTTTATTATTATCAATATAACAGGCACTAATAGCCATATTTTACTATCATTATCGCTAGAACTGTAATAATTATACTTATTACTCCCGATATTATCAATATAACATGCATTATTACTCATATAATGCAGTTATTATCGCTAGAACTGTAATAATTCTACTTATTACTTATATTTTTATCAATATAACATGCATTATTACCCACATTATGCAGTTATTATCGCTGGAACTATAATAAATATACGTATTACTTTTATTATCATCAATATAACATGCATTATTACCCATATGATGCAGTTATTTTGGATAGAACTGTAATAAATATACTTATTACATTTATTATTATCAATATTACATGCACTATTTGCCATATTTTACTATTATTATCGCTAGAACTATAATAATTATACTTATTACTCCCGATATTATCAATATAACATGCATTATTACCCATATAATGCAGTTATTATCGCTGGAACTGTAATAATTATACTTGTTACTTATATTATTAGCAATATAACGTGCATTATTACCCATATAATGCAGTTATTATCGCCAGAACTGTAATAATTATACTTATTGCTTATATTATTATCAATACAACATGCATTATTACCCATATAATGCAGTTATTATCGCTAGAACTGTAATAATTATAGTTATTACTTATATTATTAGCAATATAACGTGCATTATTACCCATATAATGCAGTTATTATCGCTAGAACTGTAATAATTATACTTATTACTCCCGATATTATCAATATAACATGCACTAGTACCCATATAATGCAGGTACTATCGACAGAAGTATAATAAATATACTTATTACTTTTATTATTATCAATATAACAGGAACTAATAGCCATATTTTACTAGTATTATCGCTAGAACTGTAATAATAATACTTATTACTCCCGATATTATCAATATAACATCCATTATTACCCATATAATGCAGTTATTATTGCTAGAACTCTAATAAATATACTTACTACTTTCATTATCATCAATATAACATGCATTATTACCTATACTATGCAGTTATTATCGCTGGAACTGTAACAAATATACTTACTACTTTCATTATCATCAATATAACATGCATTATTACCCATACTGTGCAGTTATTACCGATAGAACTATAATAAATATACTTATTACTTTTATTTTTATCAATATAACATGCATTATTACCCGTGTAATGCAGTTATTATCGCTAGAACTGTAATAATTATACTTATTACTTATATTATTAGCTATATAACGTGCATTATTACCCATATAATGCAGTTATTATCGCTAGAACTGTAATAATTATACTTATTACTTATATTATTATCAATATAATATGCATTATTACCCATATAATGCAGTTATTATCGCTAGAACTGTAATAATTATACTTATTGCTCCCGATATTATCAATATAACATGCATTATTACCCACATAATGCAGTTATTATCGACAGAAGTATAATAAATATACTTATTACTTTTATTATTATCAGTATAACATGTACTATTAGCCATATTTTACTATTCTTATCGCTAGAACTATAATAGTTATACTTATTACTCCCGATATTATCAATATAACATGCATTAGTACCCATATAATGCAGTTATTATCGACAGAAGTATAATAAATGTACTTATTACTTTTATTATTATCAACATAACAGACACTCTTAGCCATATTTTACTAGTATTATCGCTAGAACTGTAATAATTATACTTGTTACTTATATTATTAGCAATATAACGTGCATTATTACCCATATAATGCAGTTATTATCGCTAGAACTGTAATAATTATACTTATTGCTTATATTATTATCAATACAACATGCATTATTACGCATATAATGCAGTTATTATCGCTAGAACTGTAATAATTATACTTATTACTTATATTATTAGCAATATAACGTGCATTATTACCCATATAATGCAGTTATTATCGCTAGAACTGTAATAATTATACTTATTACTCCCGATATTATCAATATAACATGCACTAGTACCCATATAATGCAGGTACTATCGACAGAAGTATAATAAATATACTTATTACTTTTATTATTATCAATATAACAGGAACTAATAGCCATATTTTACTAGTATTATCGCTAGAACTGTAATAATAATACTTATTACTCCCGATATTATCAATATAACATCCATTATTACCCATATAATGCAGTTATTATTGCTAGAACTCTAATAAATATACTTACTACTTTCATTATCATCAATATAACATGCATTATTACCTATACTATGCAGTTATTATCGCTGGAACTGTAACAAATATACTTACTACTTTCATTATCATCAATATAACATGCATTATTACCCATATTGTGCAGTTATTACCGATAGAACTATAATAAATATACTTATTACTTTTATTTTTATCAATATAACATGCATTATTACCCGTGTAATGCAGTTATTATCGCTAGAACTGTAATAATTATACTTATTACTTATATTATTAGCTATATAACGTGCATTATTACCAATATAATGCAGTTATTATCGCTAGAACTGTAATAATTATACTTATTACTTATATTGTTATCAATATAACTTGCATTATTACCCATATAATGCAGTTATTATCGACAGAAGTATAATAAATATACTTATTACTTATATTATTATCAATATAACATGCATTATTACCCATATAATGCAGTTATTATCGACAGAAGTATAGTAAATGTACTTATTACTTTTATTATTATCAATATAACAGGCACTAATAGCCATATTTTACTATCATTATCGCTAGAACTGTAATAATTATACTTATTACTCCCGATATTATCAATATAACATGCATTATTACTCATATAATGCAGTTATTATCGCTAGAACTGTAATAATTCTACTTATTACTTATATTATTATCAATATAACATGCATTATTACCCATATAATGGAGTTATTATCGCCAGAACTGTAATAATTATACTTATTACTTATATTATTATCAATATAACATGCATTATTACCCATATAATGCAGTTATTATCGACAGAAGTATAATAAATGTACTTATTACTTTTATTATTATCAATATAACAGGCACTAATAGACATATTTTACTATTATTATCGCTAGAACTATAATAATTATACTTATTACTCCCGATATCATCAATATAACATGCATTATTACCCATATAATGCAGTTATTATCGCTAGAACTGTAATAATTATACTTGTTACTTATATTATTAGCAATATAACGTGCATTATTACCCATATAATGCAGTTATTATCGCTAGAACTGTAATAATTATACTTATTGCTTATATTATTATCAATACAACATGCATTATTACCCATATAATGCAGTTATTATCGCTAGAACTGTAATAATTATACTTATTACTTATATTATTAGCAATATAACGTGCATTATTACCCATATAATGCAGTTATTATCGCTAGAACTGTAATAATTATACTTATTGCTCCCGATATTATCAATATAACATGCATTATTACCCATATAATGCAGTTATTATCGACAGAAGTATAATAAATATACTTATTACTTTTATTATTATCAGTATAACATGTACTATTAGCCATATTTTACTATTCTTATCGCTAGAACTATAATAATTATACTTATTACTCCCGATATTATCAATATAACATGCATTAGTACCCATATAATGCAGTTATTATCGACAGAAGTATAATAAATGTACTTATTACTTTTATTATTATCAACATAACAGACACTCTTAGCCATATTTTACTAGTATTATCGCTAGAACTGTAATAATTATACTTATTACTCCCGATATTATCAATATAACATGCATTATTACGCATATAATGCAGTTATTATCGCTAGAACTGTAACAAATATACTTACTACTTTCATTATCATCAATATAACATGCATTATTACCCATATTGTGCAGTTATTACCGATATAACTATAATAAATATACTTATTACTTTTATTATTATCAATATAACTTGCATTATTACCCATATAATGCAGTTATTATCGACAGAAGTATAATAAATATACTTATTACTTATATTATTATCAATATAACATGCATTATTACCCATATAATGCAGTTATTATCGACAGAAGTATAATAAATGTACTTATTACTTTTATTATTATCAATATAACAGGCACTAATAGCCATATTTTACTATCATTATCGCTAGAACTGTAATAATTATACTTATTACTCCCGATATTATCAATATAACATGCATTATTACTCATATAATGCAGTTATTATCGCTAGAACTGTAATAATTCTACTTATTACTTATATTTTTATCAATATAACATGCATTATTACCCACATTATGCAGTTATTATCGCTGGAACTATAATAAATATACGTATTACTTTTATTATCATCAATATAACATGCATTATTACCCATATGATGCAGTTATTTTGGATAGAACTGTAATAAATATACTTATTACATTTATTATTATCAATATTACATGCACTATTTGCCATATTTTACTATTATTATCGCTAGAACTATAATAATTATACTTATTACTCCCGATATTATCAATATAACATGCATTATTACCCATATAATGCAGTTATTATCGCTGGAACTGTAATAATTATACTTGTTACTTATATTATTAGCAATATAACGTGCATTATTACCCATATAATGCAGTTATTATCGCTAGAACTGTAATAATTATACTTATTGCTTATATTATTATCAATACAACATGCATTATTACCCATATAATGCAGTTATTATCGCTAGAACTGTAATAATTATACTTATTACTTATATTATTAGCAATATAACGTGCATTATTACCCATATAATGCAGTTATTATCGCTAGAACTGTAATAATTATACTTATTACTCCCGATATTATCAATATAACATGCATTATTACCCATATAATGCAGTTATTATCGCTAGAACTGTAATAATTATACTTATTACTTATATTATTAGCAATATAACGTGCATTATTACCCATATAATGCAGTTATTATCGCAAGAACTGTAATAATTATAGTTATTACTATTATTATTATCAATATAACATGCACTATTAGCCATATTTTACTATTATTATCGCTAGAACTATAGTAATTATACTTATTACTCCCGATATTATCAATATAACATGCATTATTACGCAAATAATGCAGTTATTATCGCTAGAACTGTAATAAATATACTTACTACTTTCATTATCATCAATATAACATGCATTATTGCCCATATTATGCAGTTATTATCGCTAGAACTGTAATAATTATACTTATTGCTCCCGATATTATCAATATAACATGCATTATTACCCATATAATGCAGTTATTATCGACAGAAATATAATAAATATACTTATTACTTTTATTATTATCAGTATAACATGTACTATTAGCCATATTTTACTATTCTTATCGCTAGAACTGTAATAATTATACTTATTACTCCCGATATTATCAATATAACATGCATTATTACGCATATAATGCAGTTATTATCGCTAGAACTGTAACAAATATACTTACTACTTTCATTATCATCAATATAACATGCATTATTACCCATATTGTGCAGTTATTATCGCTAGAACTGTAATAATTATACTTATTACTTATATCATTATCAATATAACATGCATTATTACCCATATAATGGAGTTATTATCGCTAGAACTGTAATAATTATACTTATTACTTATACTATTATCAACATAAAATGCATTATTACCCATATAATGCAGTTATTAACGACAGAAGTATAATAAATATACTTATTACTTTTATTATTATCTATATAACATGCACTATTTGCCATATTTTACTATTATTATCGCTAGAACTATAATAATTATACTTATTACTCCCGATATCATCAATATAACATGCATTATTACCCATATAATGCAGTTATTATCGCTAGAACTGTAATAATTATACTTGTTACTTATATTATTAGCAATATAACGTGCATTATTACCCATATAATGCAGTTATTATCGCTAGAACTGTAATAATTATACTTATTGCTTATATTATTATCAATACAACATGCATTATTACCCATATAATGCAGTTATTATCGCTAGAACTGTAATAATTATACTTATTACTTATATTATTAGCAATATAACGTGCATTATTACCCATATAATGCAGTTATTATCGCTAGAACTGTAATAATTATACTTATTACTCCCGATATTATCAATATAACATGCACTAGTACCCATATAATGCAGGTACTATCGACAGAAGTATAATAAATATACTTATTACTTTTATTATTATCAATATAACAGGAACTAATAGCCATATTTTACTAGTATTATCGCTAGAACTGTAATAATAATACTTATTACTCCCGATATTATCAATATAACATCCATTATTACCCATATAATGCAGTTATTATTGCTAGAACTCTAATAAATATACTTACTACTTTCATTATCATCAATATAACATGCATTATTACCTATACTATGCAGTTATTATCGCTGGAACTGTAACAAATATACTTACTACTTTCATTATCATCAATATAACATGCATTATTACCCATATTGTGCAGTTATTACCGATAGAACTATAATAAATATACTTATTACTTTTATTTTTATCAATATAACATGCATTATTGCCCGTGTAATGCAGTTATTATCGCTAGAACTGTAATAATTATACTTATTACTTATATTATTAGCTATATAACGTGCATTATTACCCATATAATGCAGTTATTATCGCTAGAACTGTAATAATTATACTTATTACTTATATTATTATCAATATAACATGCATTATTACCCATATAATGCAGTTATTATCGCTAGAACTGTAATAATTATACTTATTGCTCCCGATATTATCAATATAACATGCATTATTACCCACATAATGCAGTTATTATCGACAGAAGTATAATAAATATACTTATTACTTTTATTATTATCAGTATAACATGTACTATTAGCCATATTTTACTATTCTTATCGCTAGAACTATAATAATTATACTTATTACTCCCGATATTATCAATATAACATGCATTAGTACCCATATAATGCAGTTATTATCGACAGAAGTATAATAAATGTACTTATTACTTTTATTATTATCAACATAACAGACACTCTTAGCCATATTTTACTAGTATTATCGCTAGAACTGTAATAATTATACTTATTACTCCCGATATTATCAATATAACATGCATTATTACGCATATAATGCAGTTATTATCGCTAGAACTGTAACAAATATACTTACTACTTTCATTGTCATCAATATAACATGCATTATTACCCATATTGTGCAGTTATTATCGACAGAAGTATAATAAATATACTTATTACTTTTATTATTATCAATATAACTTGCATTATTACCCATATAATGCAGTTATTATCGACAGAAGTATAATAAATATACTTATTACTTATATTATTATCAATATAACATGCATTATTACCCATATAATGCAGTTATTATCGACAGAAGTATAATAAATGTACTTATTACTTTTATTATTATCAATATAACAGGCACTAATAGCCATATTTTACTATCATTATCGCTAGAACTGTAATAATTATACTTATTACTCCCGATATTATCAATATAACATGCATTATTACTCATATAATGCAGTTATTATCGCTAGAACTGTAATAATTCTACTTATTACTTATATTTTTATCAATATAACATGCATTATTACCCACATTATGCAGTTATTATCGCTGGAACTATAATAAATATACGTATTACTTTTATTATCATCAATATAACATGCATTATTACCCATATGATGCAGTTATTTTGGATAGAACTGTAATAAATATACTTATTACATTTATTATTATCAATATTACATGCACTATTTGCCATATTTTACTATTATTATCGCTAGAACTATAATAATTATACTTATTACTCCCGATATTATCAATATAACATGCATTATTACCCATATAATGCAGTTATTATCGCTGGAACTGTAATAATTATACTTGTTACTTATATTATTAGCAATATAACGTGCATTATTACCCATATAATGCAGTTATTATCGCTAGAACTGTAATAATTATACTTATTGCTTATATTATTATCAATACAACATGCATTATTACCCATATAATGCAGTTATTATCGCTAGAACTGTAATAATTATACTTATTACTTATATTATTAGCAATATAACGTGCATTATTACCCATATAATGCAGTTATTATCGCTAGAACTGTAATAATTATACTTATTACTCCCGATATTATCAATATAACATGCATTATTACCCATATAATGCAGTTATTATCGCTAGAACTGTAATAATTATACTTATTACTTATATTATTAGCAATATAACGTGCATTATTACCCATATAATGCAGTTATTATCGCAAGAACTGTAATAATTATAGTTATTACTATTATTATTATCAATATAACATGCACTATTAGCCATATTTTACTATTATTATCGCTAGAACTATAGTAATTATACTTATTACTCCCGATATTATCAATATAACATGCATTATTACGCAAATAATGCAGTTATTATCGCTAGAACTGTAATAAATATACTTACTACTTTCATTATCATCAATATAACATGCATTATTGCCCATATTATGCAGTTATTATCGCTAGAACTGTAATAATTATACTTATTGCTCCCGATATTATCAATATAACATGCATTATTACCCATATAATGCAGTTATTATCGACAGAAATATAATAAATATACTTATTACTTTTATTATTATCAGTATAACATGTACTATTAGCCATATTTTACTATTCTTATCGCTAGAACTGTAATAATTATACTTATTACTCCCGATATTATCAATATAACATGCATTATTACGCATATAATGCAGTTATTATCGCTAGAACTGTAACAAATATACTTACTACTTTCATTATCATCAATATAACATGCATTATTACCCATATTGTGCAGTTATTATCGCTAGAACTGTAATAATTATACTTATTACTTATATCATTATCAATATAACATGCATTATTACCCATATAATGGAGTTATTATCGCTAGAACTGTAATAATTATACTTATTACTTAAACTATTATCAACATAACATGCATTATTACCCATATAATGCAGTTATTAACGACAGAAGTATAATAAATATACTTATTACTTTTATTATTATCTATATAACATGCACTATTTGCCATATTTTACTATTATTATCGCTAGAACTATAATAATTATACTTATTACTCCCGATATCATCAATATAACATGCATTATTACCCATATAATGCAGTTATTATCGCTAGAACTGTAATAATTATACTTGTTACTTATATTATTAGCAATATAACGTGCATTATTACCCATATAATGCAGTTATTATCGCTAGAACTGTAATAATTATACTTATTGCTTATATTATTATCAATACAACATGCATTATTACCCATATAATGCAGTTATTATCGCTAGAACTGTAATAATTATACTTATTACTTATATTATTAGCAATATAACGTGCATTATTACCCATATAATGCAGTTATTATCGCTAGAACTGTAATAATTATACTTATTACTCCCGATATTATCAATATAACATGCACTAGTACCCATATAATGCAGGTACTATCGACAGAAGTATAATAAATATACTTATTACTTTTATTATTATCAATATAACAGGAACTAATAGCCATATTTTACTAGTATTATCGCTAGAACTGTAATAATAATACTTATTACTCCCGATATTATCAATATAACATCCATTATTACCCATATAATGCAGTTATTATTGCTAGAACTCTAATAAATATACTTACTACTTTCATTATCATCAATATAACATGCATTATTACCTATACTATGCAGTTATTATCGCTGGAACTGTAACAAATATACTTACTACTTTCATTATCATCAATATAACATGCATTATTACCCATATTGTGCAGTTATTACCGATAGAACTATAATAAATATACTTATTACTTTTATTTTTATCAATATAACATGCATTATTACCCGTGTAATGCAGTTATTATCGCTAGAACTGTAATAATTATACTTATTACTT
Source organism: Megachile leachella (assembly GCA_963576845.1). Taxonomy (NCBI): domain Eukaryota; kingdom Metazoa; phylum Arthropoda; class Insecta; order Hymenoptera; family Megachilidae; genus Megachile; species Megachile leachella. The sequence goes on from CAUYWW010000280.1 coordinate 1,740,861, forward strand.
ATATTGTTAGCTATATAACGTGCATTATTACCCATATAATGCAGTTATTATCGCTAGAACTGTAATAATTATACTTATTACTTATATTATTATCAATATAACATGCATTATTACCCATATAATGCAGTTATTATCGCTAGAACTGTAATAATTATACTTATTGCTCCCGATATTATCAATATAACATGCATTATTACCCACATAATGCAGTTATTATCGACAGAAGTATAATAAATATACTTATTACTTTTATTATTATCAGTATAACATGTACTATTAGCCATATTTTACTATTCTTATCGCTAGAACTATAATAATTATACTTATTACTCCCGATATTATCAATATAACATGCATTAGTACCCATATAATGCAGTTATTATCGACAGAAGTATAATAAATGTACTTATTACTTTTATTATTATCAACATAACAGACACTCTTAGCCATATTTTACTAGTATTATCGCTAGAACTGTAATAATTATACTTATTACTCCCGATATTATCAATATAACATGCATTATTACGCATATAATGCAGTTATTATCGCTAGAACTGTAACAAATATACTTACTACTTTCATTGTCATCAATATAACATGCATTATTACCCATATTGTGCAGTTATTACCGATATAACTATAATAAATATACTTATTACTTTTATTATTATCAATATAACTTGCATTATTACCCATATAATGCAGTTATTATCGACAGAAGTATAATAAATATACTTATTACTTATATTATTATCAATATAACATGCATTATTACCCATATAATGCAGTTATTATCGACAGAAGTATAGTAAATGTACTTATTACTTTTATTATTATCAATATAACAGGCACTAATAGCCATATTTTACTATCATTATCGCTAGAACTGTAATAATTATACTTATTACTCCCGATATTATCAATATAACATGCATTATTACTCATATAATGCAGTTATTATCGCTAGAACTGTAATAATTCTACTTATTACTTATATTATTATCAATATAACATGCATTATTACCCATATAATGGAGTTATTATCGCCAGAACTGTAATAATTATACTTATTACTTATATTATTATCAATATAACATGCATTATTACCCATATAATGCAGTTATTATCGCTAGAACTGTAATAATTATACTTATTACTTATATTATTAGCAATATAACGTGCATTATTACCCATATAATGCAGTTATTATCGCTAGAACTGTAATAATTATACTTATTGCTCCCGATATTATCAATATAACATGCATTATTACCCATATAATGCAGTTATTATCGACAGAAGTATAATAAATATACTTATTACTTTTATTATTATCAGTATAACATGTACTATTAGCCATATTTTACTATCATTATCGCTAGAACTGTAATAATTATACTTATTACTCCCGATATTATCAATATAACATGCATTATTACTCATATAATGCAGTTATTATCGCTAGAACTGTAATAATTCTACTTATTACTTATATTATTATCAATATAACATGCATTATTACCCATATAATGGAGTTATTATCGCCAGAACTGTAATAATTATACTTATTACTTATATTATTATCAATATAACATGCATTATTACCCATATAATGCAGTTATTATCGACAGAAGTATAATAAATGTACTTATTACTTTTATTATTATCAATATAACAGGCACTAATAGACATATTTTACTATTATTATCGCTAGAACTATAATAATTATACTTATTACTCCCGATATCATCAATATAACATGCATTATTACCCATATAATGCAGTTATTATCGCTAGAACTGTAATAATTATACTTGTTACTTATATTATTAGCAATATAACGTGCATTATTACCCATATAATGCAGTTATTATCGCTAGAACTGTAATAATTATACTTATTACTTATATTATTATCAATACAACATGCATTATTACCCATATAATGCAGTTATTATCGCTAGAACTGTAATAATTATACTTGTTACTTATATTATTAGCAATATAACGTGCATTATTACCCATATAATGCAGTTATTATCGCTAGAACTGTAATAATTATACTTATTACTCCCGATATTATCAATATAACATGCATTATTACGCATATAATGCAGTTATTATCGCTAGAACTGTAACAAATATACTTACTACTTTCATTATCATCAATATAACATGCATTATTACCCATATTGTGCAGTTATTACCGATATAACTATAATAAATATACTTATTACTTTTATTATTATCAATATAACTTGCATTATTACCCATATAATGCAGTTATTATCGACAGAAGTATAATAAATATACTTATTACTTATATTATTATCAATATAACATGCATTATTACCCATATAATGCAGTTATTATCGACAGAAGTATAATAAATGTACTTATTACTTTTATTATTATCAATATAACAGGCACTAATAGCCATATTTTACTATCATTATCGCTAGAACTGTAATAATTATACTTATTACTCCCGATATTATCAATATAACATGCATTATTACTCATATAATGCAGTTATTATCGCTAGAACTGTAATAATTCTACTTATTACTTATATTTTTATCAATATAACATGCATTATTACCCACATTATGCAGTTATTATCGCTGGAACTATAATAAATATACGTATTACTTTTATTATCATCAATATAACATGCATTATTACCCATATGATGCAGTTATTTTGGATAAAACTGTAATAAATATACTTATTACATTTATTATTATCAATATTACATGCACTATTTGCCATATTTTACTATTATTATCGCTAGAACTATAATAATTATACTTATTACTCCCGATATTATCAATATAACATGCATTATTACCCATATAATGCAGTTATTATCGCTGGAACTGTAATAATTATACTTGTTACTTATATTATTAGCAATATAACGTGCATTATTACCCATATAATGCAGTTATTATCGCTAAACTGTAATAATTATACTTATTACTTATATTATTATCAATATAACATGCATTATTACCCATATTATGCAGTTATTATCGCTAGAACTATAATAAATATACTTATTACTCCCAATATTATCAATATAACATGCATTATTACCCATATAATGCAGTTATTATCGCTAGAACTGTAATAATTATACTTATTACTTATATTATTAGCAATATAACGTGCATTATTACCCATATAATGCAGTTATTATCGCAGGAACTGTAATAATTATAGTTATTACTATTATTATTATCAATATAACATGCACTATTAGCCATATTTTACTATTATTATCGCTAGAACTATAGTAATTATACTTATTACTCCCGATATTATCAATATAACATGCATTATTACGCAAATAATGCAGTTATTATCGCTAGAACTGTAATAAATATACTTACTACTTTCATTATCATCAATATAACATGCATTATTGCCCATATTATGCAGTTATTATCGCTAGAACTGTAATAATTATACTTATTGCTCCCGATATTATCAATATAACATGCATTATTACCCATATAATGCAGTTATTATCGACAGAAATATAATAAATATACTTATTACTTTTATTATTATCAGTATAACATGTACTATTAGCCATATTTTACTATTCTTATCGCTAGAACTGTAATAATTATACTTATTACTCCCGATATTATCAATATAACATGCATTATTACGCATATAATGCAGTTATTATCGCTAGAACTGCAACAAATATACTTACTACTTTCATTATCATCAATATAACATGCATTATTACCCATATTGTGCAGTTATTATCGATAGAACTGTAATAATTATACTTATTACTTATATTATTATCAATATAACATGCATTATTACCCATATAATGCAGTTATTATAGCTAGAACTCTAATAAATATACTTACTACTTTCATTATCATCAATATAAGATGCATTATTACCCATATTATGCAGTTATTATCGATAAAACTATAATAAATATACTTATTACTTTTATTATCATCAATATAACATGCATTGTTGCCCACATTATGCAGTTATTATCGGTAGAACTGTAATAAATATACTTATTACTTTTATTATTATCAATATAACATGCACTATTTGCCATATATTACTATTATTATCGCTAGAACTATAATAATTGTACTTATTACTCCCGATATTATCAATATAACATGCATTATTACCCATATAATGCAGTTATTATCGCTAGAACTGTAATAATTATACTTGTTACTTATATTATTAGCAATATAACGTGCATTATTACCCATATAATGCAATTATTATCGCTAGAACCGTAATAATTATACTTATTACTTATATTATTATCAATATAACATGCATTATTTCCCATATTATGCAGTTATTATAGCTGGAACTATAATAAATATACGTATTACTTTTATTATCATCAATATAACATGCATTATTACCCATATAATGCAGTTATTATCGACAGAAGTATAATAAAAATACTTATTACTTTTATTATTATCAATATAACAGGAACTAATAGCGATATGTTACTAGTATTATCGCTAGAACTGTAATAATAATACTTATTACTCCCGATATTATCAATATAACATCCATTATTACCCATATAATGCAGTTATTATTGCTAGAACTCTAATAAATATACTTACTACTTTCATTATCATCAATATAACATGCATTATTACCTATACTATGCAGTTATTATCGCTGGAACTGTAACAAATATACTTACTACTTTCATTATCATCAATATAACATGCATTATTACCCATATTGCGCAGTTATTACCGATAGAACTATAATAAATATACTTATTACTTTTATTTTTATCAATATAACATGCATTATTACCCGTGTAATGCAGTTATTATCGCTAGAACTGTAATAATTATACTTATTACTTATATTATTAGCTATATAACGTGCATTATTACCCATATAATGCAGTTATTATCGCTAGAACTGTAATAATTATACTTATTACTTATATTATTATCAATATAACATGCATTATTACCCATATAATGGAGTTATTATCGCTAGAACTGTAATAATTATACTTATTACTTATATTATTATCAATATAACATGCATTATTACCCATATAATGCAGTTATTATCGACAGAAGTATAATAAATATACTTATTACTTTTATTATTATCAATATAACAGGCACTAATAGCCATATTTTAGTATTATTATCGCTAGAACTGTAATAATTATACTTATTACTTATACTATTATCAATATAACATGCTTTATTACCCATATAATGGAGTTATTATCGCTAGAACTGTAATAATTATACTTATTACTTATATTATTATCAATATAACATGCATTATTACCCATATAATGCAGTTATTATCGACAGAAGTATAATAAATATACTTATTACCTTTATTATTATCAGTATAACATGTACTATTAGCCATATTTTACTATTCTTATCGCTAGAACTATAATAATTATACTTATTACTCCCGATATTATCAATATAACATGCACTAGTACCCATATAATGCAGGTACTATCGACAGAAGTATAATAAATATACTTATTACTATTATTATTATCGATATAACAGACACTCTTAGGCATATTTTACTAGTATTATCGCTAGAACTGTAATAATTATACTTATTACTCCCGATATTATCAATATAACATGCATTATTACGCATATAATGCAGTTATTATCGACAGAAGTATAATAAATATACTTATTACTTTCATTATCATCAATATAACATGCATTATTACCCATATTATGCAGTTATTATCGATAGAACTATAATAAATATACTTATTACTTTTATTATCATCAATATAACATGCATTATTACCCATATTATGCAGTTATTATCGATAGAACTATAATAAATATACTTATTACTTTTATTATTATCAATATAACATGCATTTTTACCCGTATAATGCAGTTATAATCGCTAGAACTGTAATAGTTATACTTATTACTTATATTATTATCAATATAACATGCATTATTACCCATATAGTGGAGTTATTATCTCTAGAACTCTAATAAATATACTTACTACTTTCATTATCATCAATATAACATGCGTTATTACCCATATTATGCAGTTATTATCGATAGAACTATAATAAATATACTTATTACTTTTATTATCATCAATATAACATGCATTATTACCCATATTATGCAGTTATTATCGCTAGAACTATAATAAATATACATATTACTCCCAATATTATCAATATAACATGCATTATTACGCATATAATGCAGTTATTATCGACAGAAGTATAATAAATATACTTATTACTTTTATTATTATCAATATAACAGACACTAATAGCCATATTTTACTATTATTATCGCTAGAACTATAATAATTATACTTATTACTCCCGATATCATCAATATAACATGCATTATTACCCATATAATGCAGTTATTATCGCTAGAACTGTAATAATTATACTTGTTACTTATATTATTAGCAATATAACGTGCATTATTACCCATATAATGCAGTTATTATCGCTAGAACTGTAATAATTATACTTATTACTTATATTATTATCAATACAACATGCATTATTACCCATATAATGCAGTTATTATCGCTAGAACTGTAATAATTATACTTATTACTTATATTATTAGCAATATAACGTGCATTATTACCCATATAATGCGGTTATTATCGCTAGAACTGTAATAATTAAACTTATTGCTCCCGATATTATCAATATAACATGCATTAGTACCCATATAATGCAGTTATTATCGACAGAAGTATAATAAATGTACTTATTACTTTTATTATTATCAACATAACAGACACTCTTAGCCATATTTTACTAGTATTATCGCTAGAACTGTAATAATTATACTTATTACTCCCGATATTATCAATATAACATGCATTATTACGCATATAATGCAGTTATTATCGCTAGAACTGTAACAAATATACTTACTACTTTCATTATCATCAATATAACATGCATTATTACCCATATTGTGCAGTTATTACCGATATAACTATAATAAATATACTTATTACTTTTATTATTATCAATATAACTTGCATTATTACCCATATAATGCAGTTATTATCGACAGAAGTATAATGAATATACTTATTACTTATATTATTATCAATATAACATGCATTATTACCCATATAATGCAGTTATTATCGACAGAAGTATAATAAATGTACTTATTACTTTTATTATTATCAATATAACAGGCACTAATAGCCATATTTTACTATCATTATCGCTAGAACTGTAATAATTATACTTATTACTCCCGATATTATCAATATAACATGCATTATTACTCATATAATGCAGTTATTATCGCTAGAACTGTAATAATTCTACTTATTACTTATATTATTATCAATATAACATGCATTATTACCCATATAATGGAGTTATTATCGCCAGAACTGTAATAATTATACCTATTACTTATATTATTATCAATATAACATGCATTATTACCCATATAATGCAGTTATTATCGACAGAAGTATAATAAATATACTTATTACTTTTATTATTATCAATATAACAGGAACTAATAGCCATATTTTACTAGTATTATCGCCAGAACTGTAATAATAATACTTATTACTCCCGATATTATCAATATAACATTCATTAATACCCATATAATGCAGTTATTATTGCTAGAACTCTAATAAATATACTTACTACTTTCATTATCATCAATATAACATGCACTATTACCCATATTGTGCAGTTATTATCGATAGAACTATAATAAATATACTTATTACTTTTATTATTATCAATATAACATGCATTATTACCCGTATAATGCAGTTATTATCGCTAGAACTGTAATAATTATACTTATTACTTATATTATTAGCAATATAACGTGCATTATTACCCATATAATGGAGTTATTATCGCTAGAACTGTAATAATTATACCTATTACTTATATTATTATCAATATAACATGCATTATTACCCATATAATGCAGTTATTATCGCTGGAACTGTAATAATTATACTTGTTACTTATATTATTAGCAATATAACGTGCATTATTACCCATATAATGCAGTTATTATCGCTAAACTGTAATAATTATACTTATTACTTATATTATTATCAATATAACATGCATTATTACCCATATTATGCAGTTATTATCGCTAGAACTATAATAAATATACTTATTACTCCCAATATTATCAATATAACATGCATTATTACCCATATAATGCAGTTATTATCGCTAGAACTGTAATAATTATACTTATTACTTATATTATTAGCAATATAACGTGCATTATTACCCATATAATGCAGTTATTATCGCAAGAACTGTAATAATTATAGTTATTACTATTATTATTATCAATATAACATGCACTATTAGCCATATTTTACTATTATTATCGCTAGAGCTATAGTAATTATACTTATTACTCCCGATATTATCAATATAACATGCATTATTACGCAAATAATGCAGTTATTATCGCTAGAACTGTAATAAATATACATACTACTTTCATTATCATCAATATAACATGCATTATTGCCCATATTATGCAGTTATTATCGCTAGAACTGTAATAATTATACTTATTGCTCCCGATATTATCAATATAACATGCATTATTACCCATATAATGCAGTTATTATCGACAGAAGTATAATAAATATACTTATTACTTTTATTATTATCAGTATAACATGTACTATTAGCCATATTTTACTATTCTTATCGCTAGAACTGTAATAATTATACTTATTACTCCCGATATTATCAATATAACATGCATTATTACGCATATAATGCAGTTATTATCGCTAGAACTGCAACAAATATACTTACTACTTTCATTATCATCAATATAACATGCATTATTACCCATATTGTGCAGTTATTATCGATAGAACTGTAATAATTATACTTATTACTTATATTATTATCAATATAACATGCATTATGACCCATATAATGCAGTTATTATAGCTAGAACTCTAATAAATATACTTACTACTTTCATTATCATCAATATAAGATGCATTATTACCCATATTATGCAGTTATTATCGATAAAACTATAATAAATATACTTATTACTTTTATTATCATCAATATAACATGCATTGTTACCCACATTATGCAGTTATTATCGGTAGAACTGTAATAAATATACTTATTACTTTTATTATTATCAATATAACATGCACTATTTGCCATATATTACTATTATTATCGCTAGAACTATAATAATTATACTTATTGCTCCCGATATTATCAATATAACATGCATTATTACCCATATAATGCAGTTATTATCGCTAGAACTGTAATAATTATACTTGTTACTTATATTATTAGCAATATAACGTGCATTATTACCCATATAATGCAGTTATTATCGCTAGAACCGTAATAATTATACTTATTACTTATATTATTATCAATATAACATGCATTATTTCCCACATTATGCAGTTATTATAGCTGGAACTATAATAAATATACGTATTACTTTTATTATCATCAATATAACATGCATTATTACCCATATAATGCAGTTATTATCGCTAGAACTCTAATAAATATACTTACTACTTTCATTATCATCAATATAACATGCATTATTACCCATATTATGCAGTTATTATCGATAGAACTATAATAAATATACTTATTACTTATATTATTAGCTGTATAACGTGCATTATTACCCATATAATGCAGTTATTATCGCTAGAACTGTAATAATTATACTTATTACTTATATTATTATCAATATAACATGCATTATTACCCATATAATGGAGTTATTATCGCTAGAACTGTAATAAATATACTTATTACTTTTATTATTATCAATATAACATGCACTATTTGCTATATTTTACTATTATTATCGCTAGAACTATAATAATTATACTTAATACTCCCCATATTATCAATATAACATGCAGTATTACCCATATAATGCAGTTATTATCGCTAGAACTGTAATAATTATACTTATTACTTATATTATTATCAATATAACATGCATTATTACCCTTATAATGCAGTTATTATCGATAGAACTGTAATAAATATAGTTATTACTATTATTATTATCAATATAACATGCACTATTAGCCATATTTTACTATTATTATCGCTAGAACTATAGTAATTATACTTATTACTCCCGATATTATCAATATAACATGCATTATTACGCAAATAATGCAGTTATTATCGCTAGAACTGTAATAAATATACTTACTACTTTCATTATCATCAATATAACATGCATTATTGCCCATATTATGCAGTTATTATCGCTAGAACGGTAATAATTATACTTATTACGTATATTATTATCAATATAACATGCATTATTACCCATATAATGCAGTTATTATCGACAGAAGTATAATAAATATACTTATTACTTTTATGATTATCAATATAACAGGCACTAATAGCCATATTTTAGTATTATTATCGCTAGAACTGTAATAATTATACTTATTACTTATATTATTATCAATATAACATGCTTTATTACCCATATAATGCAGTTATTATCGCTAGAACTGTAACAAATATACTTACTACTTTCATTATCATCAATATAACATGCATTATTACCCATATAATGCAGTTATTATCGCTAGAACTGTAATAATTATACTTATTACGTATATTATTATCAATATAACATGCATTATTACCCATATAATGGAGTTATTATCGCTAGAACTGTAATAATTATACTTATTACTTATATTATTATCAATATAACATGCATTATTACCCATATAATGCAGTTATTATCGACAGAAGTATAATAAATATACTTATTACTTTTATTATTATCAGTATAACATGTACTATTAGCCATATTTTACTATTCTTATCGCTAGAAGTATAATAATTATACTTATTACTCCCGATATTATCAATATAACATGCATTAGTACCCATATAATGCAGGTATTATCGACACAAGTATAATAAATATACTTATTACTATTATTATTATCAATATAACAGACACTCTTAGCCATATTTTACTAGTATTATCGCTAGAACTGTAATAATTATACTTATTACTCCCGATATTATCAATATAACATCCATTATTACCCATATAATGCAGTTATTATCGCTAGAACTCTAATAAATATACTTACTACTTTCATTATCATCAATATAACATGCATTATTACCCATATAATGCAGTTATTATCGCTAGAACTGTAATAATTATACTTATTACGTATATTATTATCAATATAACATGCATTATTACCCATATAATGCAGTTATTATCGACAGAAGTATAATAAATATACTTATTACTTTTATTATTATCAATATAACAGGCACTAAGAGCCATATTTTACTATTATTATCGCTAGAACTGTAATAATTATACTTATTACTCCCGATATTATCAATATAACATGCATTATTACTCATATAATGCAGTTATTATCGCAAGAACTGTAACAAATATACTTACTACTTTCATTATCATCAATATAACATGCACTATTACCCATATTGTGCAGTTATTATCGATAGAACTATAATAAATATACTTATTACTTTTATTATTATCAATATAACATGCATTATTACCCGTATAATGCAGTTATTATCGCTAGAACTGTAATAATTATACTTATTACTTATATTATTAGCAATATAACGTGCATTATTACCCATATAATGCAGTTATTATCGCTAGAACTGTAATAATTATACCTATTACTTATATTATTATCAATATAACATGCATTATTACCCATATAATGGAGTTATTATCGCTAGAACTGTAATAATTATACTTATTACTTATATTATTATCAATATAACATGCATTATTACCCATATAATGCAGTTATTATCGCTGGAACTGTAATAATTATACTTGTTACTTATATTATTAGCAATATAACGTGCATTATTACCCATATAATGCAGTTATTATCGCTAAACTGTAATAATTATACTTATTACTTATATTATTATCAATATAACATGCATTATTACCCATATTATGCAGTTATTATCGCTAGAACTATAATAAATATACTTATTACTCCCAATATTATCAATATAACATGCATTATTACCCATATAATGCAGTTATTATCGCTAGAACTGTAATAATTATACTTATTACTTATATTATTAGCAATATAACGTGCATTATTACCCATATAATGCAGTTATTATCGCTAGAACTGTAATAATTATACTTATTACTTTTATTATCATCAATATAACATGCATTATTACCCATATTATGCAGTTATTATCGATAGAACTGTAATAAATATACCTATTACTTTTATTATTGTCAATATAGCATGCACTATTAGCCATATTTTACTATTATTATCGCTAGAACCATAATAATTATACTTATTACTCCCAATATCATCAATATAACATGCATTATTACCCATATAATGCAGTTATTATCGCTAGAACTGTAATAATTATACTTATTACTCCCGATATTATCAATATAACATGCATTATTACCCATATAATGCAGTTATTATCGACAGAAGTATAATAAATATACTTATTACTTTTATTATTATCAATATAACAGGCACTCTTAGCCATATTTTACTAGTATTATCGCTAGAACTGTAATAATTATACTTATTACTCCCGATATTATCAATATAACGTGCATTATTACCCATATAATGCAGTTATTATCGCTAGAACTGTAATAATTATACTTATTACTTATATTATTATCAATATAACATGCATTATTACCCATATTATGCAGTTATTATCGCTAGAACTATAATAAATATACGTATTACTTTTACTATCATCAAATAACATGCATTATTACCCATATTATGCAGTTATTATCGATAGAACTATAATAAATATACTTATTACTTCTATTATTATCAACATAACATGCACTATTAGCCATATTTTACTATTATTATCGCTAGAACTGTAATAATTATACTTATTACTCCCGATATTATCAATATAACATGCATTATTACCCATATAATGCAGTTATTATCGACAGAAGTATAATAAATATACTTATTACTTCTATTATTATCAATATAACAGGCACTCTTAGCCATATTTTACTTGTATTATCGCTAGAACTGTAATAATTATACTTATTACTCCCGATATTATCAATATAACATCCATTATTACCCATACAATGCAGTTATTATCGCTAGAACTGTAATAATTATACTTATTACTTATGTTATTAGCAATATAACGTGCATTATTACACATATTATGCAGTTATTATCGCTGGAACTGTAATAATTATACTTATTACTTATATTATTATCAATATAACATGCATTATTTCCCATATAATGCTGTTATTATCGACAGAAGTATAATAAATATACTTATTACTTTTATTATTATCAGTATAACATGCACTATTAGCCATATTTTACTTTTATTATCGCTAGAACTATAATAATTATACTTATTACTCCCGATATTATCAATATAACATGCATTATTACCCATATAATGCAGTTATTATCGACAGAAGTATAATAAATATACTTATTACTTTTATTATTATCAATATAACAGGCACTCTTAGCCATATTTTACTAGTATTATCGCTAGAACTGTAATAATTATACTTATTACTCCCGATATTATCAATATAACATGCATTATTACCCATATAATGCAGTTATTATCGACAGAAGTATAATAAATATACTTATTACTTTTATTATTATCAGTATAACATGCACTATTAGCCATATTTTACTATTATTATCGCTAGAACCATAACAATTATACTTATTACTCCCAATATTATCAATATAACATGCATTGTTACCCATATAATTCAGTTACTATCGCTAGAACTGTAATAATTACACTTATTACTTATATTATTATCAATATAGCATGCATTATTACCCATATTATGCAGTTATTATCGCTAGAACTATAATAAATATACGTATTACTTTTATTATCATCAATATAACATGCATTATTACCCACATTATGCAGTTATTATCGATAGAACTATAATAAATATACTTATTACTCCCGATATTATCAATATAACATGCATTATTACCCATATTATGCAGTTATTATCGCTAGAACTGTAATAATTATACTTATTACTTTTATTATTATCAGTATAACATGCACTATCAGCCATATTTTACTTTTATTATCGCTAGAACTGTAATAATTATACTTATTACTCCCGATATTATCAATATAATATGCATTATTACCCATATAATGCAGTTATTATCGACAGAAGTATAATAAATATACTTATTACTTTTATTATTATCAACATAACATGCACTATTAGCCATATTTTACTATTATTATCGCTAGAACTATAATAATTATACTTATTACTCCCGATATTATCAATATAACATGCATTATTACCTATATTATGCAGTTATTATCGATAGAACTATAATAATTATACTTATTACTCCCGATATTATCAATATAACATGCATTATTACCTATATTATGCAGTTATTATCGATAGAACTATAATAATTATACTTATTACTCCCGATATTATCAATATAACATCCATTATTACCCATATAATGCAGTTATTATCGCTAGAACTGTAATAATTATACTTATTACTTTTATTATCATCAATATAACATGCATTATTACCCATATTATGCAGTTATTATCGATAGAACTGTAATAAATATACCTATTACTTTTATTATTGTCAATATAGCATGCACTATTAGCCATACTTTACTATTATTATCGCTAGAACCATAATAATTATACTTATTACTCCCAATATCATCAACATAACATGCATTATTACCCATATAATGCAGTTATTATCGCTAGAACTGTAATAATTATACTTATTACTCCCGATATTATCAATATAACATGCATTATTACCCATATAATGCAGTTATTATCGACAGAAGTATAATAAATATACTTATTACTTTTATTATTATCAATATAACAGGCACTCTTAGCCATATTTTACTAGTATTATCGCTAGAACTGTAATAATTATACTTATTACTCCCGATATTATCAATATAACATCCATTATTACCCATATAATGCAGTTATTATCGCTAGAACTGTAATAATTATACTTATTACTTATGTTATCATCAATATAACATGCATTATTACCCATATTATGCAGTTATTATCGATAGAACTGTAATAAATATACTTATTACTTTTATTATTATCAATATAACATGCACAATTAGCCATATTTTACTATTATTATCGCTAGAACCATAACAATTATACTTATTACTCCCAATATTATCAATATAACATGCATTATTACCCATATAATTCAGTTACTATCGCTAGAACTGTAATAATTATACTTATTACATATATTATTATCAATATAGCATGCATTATTACGCATATTATGCAGTTATAATCGCTAGAACTATAAAAAATATACTTAGTACTTTTATTATCATCAATATAACATGCATTATTACCCATATTATGCAGTTATTATCGATAGAACTATAATAAATATACTTATTACTTTTTTTATTATCAACATAACATGCACTATTAGCCATATTTTACTATTATTATCGCTAGAACTATAATAATTATACTTATTACTCCCGATATTATCAATATAAAGTGCATTATTGCCCATATAATGCAGTTATTATCGCTAGAACTGTAATAATTATACTTATTACTTACATTATTATCAATATAACATGCATTATTACCCATATTATGCAGTTATTATCGCTAGAACTATAATAAATATACGTATTACTTTTACTATCATCAAATAACATGCATTATTACCCATATTATGCAGTTATTATCGCTAGAACTATAATAAATATACATATTACTTTTACTATCATCAATATAACATGCATTATTACCCATATTATGCAGTTATTATCGATAGAACTATAATAAATATACTTATTACTTCTATTATTATCAATATAACATGCACTATTAGCCATATTTTACTATTATTATCGCTAGAACTGTAATAATTATACTTATTACTCCCGATATTATCAATATAACATGCATTATTACCCATATAATGCAGTTATTATCGACAGAAGTACAATAAATATAATTATTACTTTTATTATTATCGATATAACAGGCACTCTTAGCCATATTTTACTTGTATTAAAGCTAGAACTGTAATAATTATACTTATTACTCCCGATATTATCAATATAACATCCATTATTACCCATATAATGCAGTTATTATAGCTAGAACTGTGATAATTATACTTATTACTTATGTTATTAGCAATATAACGTGCATTATTACCCATATTATGCAGTTATTATCGCTAGAACTGTAATAATTATACTTATTACTTTTATTATTATCAGTATAACATGCACTATTAGCCATATTTTACTTTTATTATCGCTAGAACTGTAATAATTATACTTATTACTCCCGATATTATCAATATAATATGCATTATTACCCATATAATGCAGTTATTATCGACAGAAGTATAATAAATATACTTATTACTTTTATTATTATCAACATAACATGCATTATTACCTATATTATGCAGTTATTATCGATAGAACTATAATAATTATACTTATTACTCCCGATATTATCAATATAACATGCATTATTACCTATATTATGCAGTTATTATCGATAGAACTATAATAATTATACTTATTACTCCCGATATTATCAATATAACATCCATTATTACCCATATAATGCAGTTATTATCGCTAGAACTGTAATAATTATACTTATTACTTTTATTATCATCAATATAACATGCATTATTACCCATATTATGCAGTTATTATCGATAGAACTGTAATAAATATACCTATTACTTTTATTATTGTCAATATAGCATGCACTATTAGCCATATTTTACTATTATTATCGCTAGAACCATAATAATTATACTTATTACTCCCAATATCATCAATATAACATGCATTATTACCCATATAATGCAGTTATTATCGCTAGAACTGTAATAATTATACTTATTACTCCCGATATTATCACTATAACATGCATTATTACCCATATAATGCAGTTATTATCGACAGAAGTATAATAAATATACTTATTACTTTTATTATTATCAATATAACAGGCACTCTTAGCCATATTTTACTAGTATTATCGCTAGAACTGTAATAATTATACTTATTACTCCCGATATTATCAATATAACGTGCATTATTACCCATATAATGCAGTTATTATCGCTAGAACTGTAATAATTATACTTATTACTTATATTATTATCAATATAACATGCATTATTACCCATATTATGCAGTTATTATCGCTAGAACTATAATAAATATACGTATTACTTTTACTATCATCAAATAACATGCATTATTACCCATATTATGCAGTTATTATCGATAGAACTATAATAAATATACTTATTACTTCTATTATTATCAACATAACATGCACTATTAGCCATATTTTACTATTATTATCGCTAGAACTGTAATAATTATACTTATTACTCCCGATATTATCAATATAACATGCATTATTACCCATATAATGCTGTTATTATCGACAGAAGTATAATAAATATACTTATTACTTTTATTATTATCAGTATAACATGCACTATTAGCCATATTTTACTTTTATTATCGCTAGAACTATAATAATTATACTTATTACTCCCGATATTATCAATATAACATGCATTATTACCCATATAATGCAGTTATTATCGACAGAAGTATAATAAATATACTTATTACTTTTATTATTATCAATATAACAGGCACTCTTAGCCATATTTTACTAGTATTTTCGCTAGAACTGTAATAATTATACTTATTACTCCCGATATTATCAATATAACATGCATTATTACCCATATAATGCAGTTATTATCGACAGAAGTATAATAAATATACTTATTACTTTTATTATTATCAGTATAACATGCACTATTAGCCATATTTTACTATTATTATCGCTAGAACCATAACAATTATACTTATTACTCCCAATATTATCAATATAACATGCATTGTTACCCATATAATTCAGTTACTATCGCTAGAACTGTAATAATTACACTTATTACTTATATTATTATCAATATAGCATGCATTATTACCCATATTATGCAGTTATTATCGCTAGAACTATAATAAATATACGTATTACTTTTATTATCATCAATATAACATGCATTATTACCCACATTATGCAGTTATTATCGATAGAACTATAATAAATATACTTATTACTCCCGATATTATCAATATAACATGCATTATTACCCATATAATGCAGTTATTATCGCTAGAACTGTAATAATTATACTTATTACTCCCGATATTATCAATATAACATGCATTATTACCCATATAATGCAGTTATTATCGACAGAAGTATAATAAATATACTTATTACTTTTATTATTATCAATATAACAGGCACTCTTAGCCATATTTTACTAGTATTATCGCTAGAACTGTAATAATTATACTTATTACTCCCGATATTATCAATATAACATCCATTATTACCCATATAATGCAGTTATTATCGCTAGAACTATAATAATTATACTTATTACTCCCGATATTATCAATATAACATGCATTATTACCCATATAATGCAGTTATTATCGACAGAAGTATAATAAATATACTTATTACTTTTATTATTATCAATATAACAGGCACTCTTAGCCATATTTTACTAGTATTATCGCTAGAACTGTAATAATTATACTTATTACTCCCGATATTATCAATATAACATCCATTATTACCCATATAATGCAGTTATTATCGCTAGAACTGTAATAATTATACTTATTACTTATGTTATCATCAATATAACATGCATTATTACCCATATTATGCAGTTATTATCGATAGAACTGTAATAAATATACTTATTACTTTTATTATTATCAATATAACATGCACAATTAGCCATATTTTACTATTATTATCGCTAGAACCATAACAATTATACTTATTACTCCCAATATTATCAATATAACATGCATTATTACCCATATAATTCAGTTACTATCGCTAGAACTGTAATAATTATACTTATTACATATATTATTATCAATATAGCATGCATTATTACGCATATTATGCAGTTATAATCGCTAGAACTATAAAAAATATACTTAGTACTTTTATTATCATCAATATAACATGCATTATTACCCATATTATGCAGTTATTATCGATAGAACTATAATAAATATACTTATTACTTTTATTATTATCAACATAACATGCACTATTAGCCATATTTTACTATTATTATCGCTAGAACTATAATAATTATACTTATTACTCCCGATATTATCAATATAAAGTGCATTATTGCCCATATAATGCAGTTATTATCGCTAGAACTGTAATAATTATACTTATTACTTACATTATTATTAATATAACATGCATTATTACCCATATTATGCAGTTATTATCGCTAGAACTATAATAAATATACGTATTACTTTTACTATCATCAAATAACATGCATTATTACCCATATTATGCAGTTATTATCGCTAGAACTATAATAAATATACATATTACTTTTACTATCATCAATATAACATGCATTATTACCCATATTATGCAGTTATTATCGATAGAACTATAATAAATATACTTATTACTTCTATTATTATCAATATAACATGCACTATTAGCCATATTTTACTATTATTATCGCTAGAACTGTAATAATTATACTTATTACTCCCGATATTATCAATATAACATGCATTATTACCCATATAATGCAGTTATTATCGACAGAAGTACAATAAATATAATTATTACTTTTATTATTATCGATATAACAGGCACTCTTAGCCATATTTTACTTGTATTAAAGCTAGAACTGTAATAATTATACTTATTACTCCCGATATTATCAATATAACATCCATTATTACCCATATAATGCAGTTATTATAGCTAGAACTGTGATAATTATACTTATTACTTATGTTATTAGCAATATAACGTGCATTATTACCCATATTATGCAGTTATTATCGCTAGAACTGTAATAATTATACTTATTACTTTTATTATTATCAGTATAACATGCACTATTAGCCATATTTTACTTTTATTATCGCTAGAACTGTAATAATTATACTTATTACTCCCGATATTATCAATATAATATGCATTATTACCCATATAATGCAGTTATTATCGACAGAAGTATAATAAATATACTTATTACTTTTATTATTATCAACATAACATGCATTATTACCTATATTATGCAGTTATTATCGATAGAACTATAATAATTATACTTATTACTCCCGATATTATCAATATAACATGCATTATTACCTATATTATGCAGTTATTATCGATAGAACTATAATAATTATACTTATTACTCCCGATATTATCAATATAACATCCATTATTACCCATATAATGCAGTTATTATCGCTAGAACTGTAATAATTATACTTATTACTTTTATTATCATCAATATAACATGCATTATTACCCATATTATGCAGTTATTATCGATAGAACTGTAATAAATATACCTATTACTTTTATTATTGTCAATATAGCATGCACTATTAGCCATATTTTACTATTATTATCGCTAGAACCATAATAATTATACTTATTACTCCCAATATCATCAATATAACATGCATTATTACCCATATAATGCAGTTATTATCGCTAGAACTGTAATAATTATACTTATTACTCCCGATATTATCAATATAACATGCATTATTACCCATATAATGCAGTTATTATCGACAGAAGTATAATAAATATACTTATTACTTTTATTATTATCAATATAACAGGCACTCTTAGCCATATTTTACTAGTATTATCGCTAGAACTGTAATAATTATACTTATTACTCCCGATATTATCAATATAACGTGCATTATTACCCATATAATGCAGTTATTATCGCTAGAACTGTAATAATTATACTTATTACTTATATTATTATCAATATAACATGCATTATTACCCATATTATGCAGTTATTATCGCTAGAACTATAATAAATATACGTATTACTTTTACTATCATCAAATAACATGCATTATTACCCATATTATGCAGTTATTATCGATAGAACTATAATAAATATACTTATTACTTCTATTATTATCAACATAACATGCACTATTAGCCATATTTTACTATTATTATCGCTAGAACTGTAATAATTATACTTATTACTCCCGATATTATCAATATAACATGCATTATTACCCATATAATGCAGTTATTATCGACAGAAGTATAATAAATATACTTATTACTTCTATTATTATCAATATAACAGGCACTCTTAGCCATATTTTACTTGTATTATCGCTAGAACTGTAATAATTATACTTATTACTCCCGATATTATCAATATAACATCCATTATTACCCATACAATGCAGTTATTATCGCTAGAACTGTAATAATTATACTTATTACTTATGTTATTAGCAATATAACGTGCATTATTACACATATTATGCAGTTATTATCGCTGGAACTGTAATAATTATACTTATTACTTATATTATTATCAATATAACATGCATTATTACCCATATAATGCTGTTATTATCGACAGAAGTATAATAAATATACTTATTACTTTTATTATTATCAGTATAACATGCACTATTAGCCATATTTTACTTTTATTATCGCTAGAACTATAATAATTATACTTATTACTCCCGATATTATCAATATAACATGCATTATTACCCATATAATGCAGTTATTATCGACAGAAGTATAATAAATATACTTATTACTTTTATTATTATCAATATAACAGGCACTCTTAGCCATATTTTACTAGTATTATCGCTAGAACTGTAATAATTATACTTATTACTCCCGATATTATCAATATAACATCCATTATTACCCATATAATGCAGTTATTATCGCTAGAACTGTAATAATTATACTTATTACTTATGTTATCATCAATATAACATGCATTATTACCCATATTATGCAGTTATTATCGATAGAACTGTAATAAATATACTTATTACTTTTATTATTATCAATATAACATGCACAATTAGCCATATTTTACTATTATTATCGCTAGAACCATAACAATTATACTTATTACTCCCAATATTATCAATATAACATGCATTATTACCCATATAATTCAGTTACTATCGCTAGAACTGTAATAATTATACTTATTACATATATTATTATCAATATAGCATGCATTATTACGCATATTATGCAGTTATAATCGCTAGAACTATAAAAAATATACTTAGTACTTTTATTATCATCAATATAACATGCATTATTACCCATATTATGCAGTTATTATCGATAGAACTATAATAAATATACTTATTACTTTTATTATTATCAACATAACATGCACTATTAGCCATATTTTACTATTATTATCGCTAGAACTATAATAATTATACTTATTACTCCCGATATTATCAATATAAAGTGCATTATTGCCCATATAATGCAGTTATTATCGCTAGAACTGTAATAATTATACTTATTACTTACATTATTATTAATATAACATGCATTATTACCCATATTATGCAGTTATTATCGCTAGAACTATAATAAATATACGTATTACTTTTACTATCATCAAATAACATGCATTATTACCCATATTATGCAGTTATTATCGCTAGAACTATAATAAATATACATATTACTTTTACTATCATCAATATAACATGCATTATTACCCATATTATGCAGTTATTATCGATAGAACTATAATAAATATACTTATTACTTCTATTATTATCAATATAACATGCACTATTAGCCATATTTTACTATTATTATCGCTAGAACTGTAATAATTATACTTATTACTCCCGATATTATCAATATAACATGCATTATTACCCATATAATGCAGTTATTATCGACAGAAGTACAATAAATATAATTATTACTTTTATTATTATCGATATAACAGGCACTCTTAGCCATATTTTACTTGTATTAAAGCTAGAACTGTAATAATTATACTTATTACTCCCGATATTATCAATATAACATCCATTATTACCCATATAATGCAGTTATTATAGCTAGAACTGTGATAATTATACTTATTACTTATGTTATTAGCAATATAACGTGCATTATTACCCATATTATGCAGTTATTATCGCTAGAACTGTAATAATTATACTTATTACTTTTATTATTATCAGTATAACATGCACTATTAGCCATATTTTACTTTTATTATCGCTAGAACTGTAATAATTATACTTATTACTCCCGATATTATCAATATAATATGCATTATTACCCATATAATGCAGTTATTATCGACAGAAGTATAATAAATATACTTATTACTTTTATTATTATCAACATAACATGCATTATTACCTATATTATGCAGTTATTATCGATAGAACTATAATAATTATACTTATTACTCCCGATATTATCAATATAACATGCATTATTACCTATATTATGCAGTTATTATCGATAGAACTATAATAATTATACTTATTACTCCCGATATTATCAATATAACATCCATTATTACCCATATAATGCAGTTATTATCGCTAGAACTGTAATAATTATACTTATTACTTTTATTATCATCAATATAACATGCATTATTACCCATATTATGCAGTTATTATCGATAGAACTGTAATAAATATACCTATTACTTTTATTATTGTCAATATAGCATGCACTATTAGCCATATTTTACTATTATTATCGCTAGAACCATAATAATTATACTTATTACTCCCAATATCATCAATATAACATGCATTATTACCCATATAATGCAGTTATTATCGCTAGAACTGTAATAATTATACTTATTACTCCCGATATTATCAATATAACATGCATTATTACCCATATAATGCAGTTATTATCGACAGAAGTATAATAAATATACTTATTACTTTTATTATTATCAATATAACAGGCACTCTTAGCCATATTTTACTAGTATTATCGCTAGAACTGTAATAATTATACTTATTACTCCCGATATTATCAATATAACGTGCATTATTACCCATATAATGCAGTTATTATCGCTAGAACTGTAATAATTATACTTATTACTTATATTATTATCAATATAACATGCATTATTACCCATATTATGCAGTTATTATCGCTAGAACTATAATAAATATACGTATTACTTTTACTATCATCAAATAACATGCATTATTACCCATATTATGCAGTTATTATCGATAGAACTATAATAAATATACTTATTACTTCTATTATTATCAACATAACATGCACTATTAGCCATATTTTACTATTATTATCGCTAGAACTGTAATAATTATACTTATTACTCCCGATATTATCAATATAACATGCATTATTACCCATATAATGCAGTTATTATCGACAGAAGTATAATAAATATACTTATTACTTCTATTATTATCAATATAACAGGCACTCTTAGCCATATTTTACTTGTATTATCGCTAGAACTGTAATAATTATACTTATTACTCCCGATATTATCAATATAACATCCATTATTACCCATACAATGCAGTTATTATCGCTAGAACTGTAATAATTATACTTATTACTTATGTTATTAGCAATATAACGTGCATTATTACACATATTATGCAGTTATTATCGCTGGAACTGTAATAATTATACTTATTACTTATATTATTATCAATATAACATGCATTATTACCCATATAATGCTGTTATTATCGACAGAAGTATAATAAATATACTTATTACTTTTATTATTATCAGTATAACATGCACTATTAGCCATATTTTACTTTTATTATCGCTAGAACTATAATAATTATACTTATTACTCCCGATATTATCAATATAACATGCATTATTACCCATATAATGCAGTTATTATCGACAGAAGTATAATAAATATACTTATTACTTTTATTATTATCAATATAACAGGCACTCTTAGCCATATTTTACTAGTATTATCGCTAGAACTGTAATAATTATACTTATTACTCCCGATATTATCAATATAACATGCATTATTACCCATATAATGCAGTTATTATCGACAGAAGTATAATAAATATACTTATTACTTTTATTATTATCAGTATAACATGCACTATTAGCCATATTTTACTATTATTATCGCTAGAACCATAACAATTATACTTATTACTCCCAATATTATCAATATAACATGCATTGTTACCCATATAATTCAGTTACTATCGCTAGAACTGTAATAATTACACTTATTACTTATATTATTATCAATATAGCATGCATTATTACCCATATTATGCAGTTATTATCGCTAGAACTATAATAAATATACGTATTACTTTTATTATCATCAATATAACATGCATTATTACCCACATTATGCAGTTATTATCGATAGAACTATAATAAATATACTTATTACTCCCGATATTATCAATATAACATGCATTATTACCCATATTATGCAGTTATTATCGCTAGAACT
This sequence comes from Megachile leachella, assembly GCA_963576845.1. NCBI lineage: Eukaryota > Metazoa > Arthropoda > Insecta > Hymenoptera > Megachilidae > Megachile > Megachile leachella. Next base: position 1,766,476 of record CAUYWW010000280.1, read on the forward strand.
GTAATAATTATACTTATTACTTTTATTATTATCAGTATAACATGCACTATCAGCCATATTTTACTTTTATTATCGCTAGAACTGTAATAATTATACTTATTACTCCCGATATTATCAATATAATATGCATTATTACCCATATAATGCAGTTATTATCGACAGAAGTATAATAAATATACTTATTACTTTTATTATTATCAACATAACATGCACTATTAGCCATATTTTACTATTATTATCGCTAGAACTATAATAATTATACTTATTACTCCCGATATTATCAATATAACATGCATTATTACCTATATTATGCAGTTATTATCGATAGAACTATAATAATTATACTTATTACTCCCGATATTATCAATATAACATGCATTATTACCTATATTATGCAGTTATTATCGATAGAACTATAATAATTATACTTATTACTCCCGATATTATCAATATAACATCCATTATTACCCATATAATGCAGTTATTATCGCTAGAACTGTAATAATTATACTTATTACTTTTATTATCATCAATATAACATGCATTATTACCCATATTATGCAGTTATTATCGATAGAACTGTAATAAATATACCTATTACTTTTATTATTGTCAATATAGCATGCACTATTAGCCATACTTTACTATTATTATCGCTAGAACCATAATAATTATACTTATTACTCCCAATATCATCAACATAACATGCATTATTACCCATATAATGCAGTTATTATCGCTAGAACTGTAATAATTATACTTATTACTCCCGATATTATCAATATAACATGCATTATTACCCATATAATGCAGTTATTATCGACAGAAGTATAATAAATATACTTATTACTTTTATTATTATCAATATAACAGGCACTCTTAGCCATATTTTACTAGTATTATCGCTAGAACTGTAATAATTATACTTATTACTCCCGATATTATCAATATAACATCCATTATTACCCATATAATGCAGTTATTATCGCTAGAACTGTAATAATTATACTTATTACTTATGTTATCATCAATATAACATGCATTATTACCCATATTATGCAGTTATTATCGATAGAACTGTAATAAATATACTTATTACTTTTATTATTATCAATATAACATGCACAATTAGCCATATTTTACTATTATTATCGCTAGAACCATAACAATTATACTTATTACTCCCAATATTATCAATATAACATGCATTATTACCCATATAATTCAGTTACTATCGCTAGAACTGTAATAATTATACTTATTACATATATTATTATCAATATAGCATGCATTATTACGCATATTATGCAGTTATAATCGCTAGAACTATAAAAAATATACTTAGTACTTTTATTATCATCAATATAACATGCATTATTACCCATATTATGCAGTTATTATCGATAGAACTATAATAAATATACTTATTACTTTTTTTATTATCAACATAACATGCACTATTAGCCATATTTTACTATTATTATCGCTAGAACTATAATAATTATACTTATTACTCCCGATATTATCAATATAAAGTGCATTATTGCCCATATAATGCAGTTATTATCGCTAGAACTGTAATAATTATACTTATTACTTACATTATTATCAATATAACATGCATTATTACCCATATTATGCAGTTATTATCGCTAGAACTATAATAAATATACGTATTACTTTTACTATCATCAAATAACATGCATTATTACCCATATTATGCAGTTATTATCGCTAGAACTATAATAAATATACATATTACTTTTACTATCATCAATATAACATGCATTATTACCCATATTATGCAGTTATTATCGATAGAACTATAATAAATATACTTATTACTTCTATTATTATCAATATAACATGCACTATTAGCCATATTTTACTATTATTATCGCTAGAACTGTAATAATTATACTTATTACTCCCGATATTATCAATATAACATGCATTATTACCCATATAATGCAGTTATTATCGACAGAAGTACAATAAATATAATTATTACTTTTATTATTATCGATATAACAGGCACTCTTAGCCATATTTTACTTGTATTAAAGCTAGAACTGTAATAATTATACTTATTACTCCCGATATTATCAATATAACATCCATTATTACCCATATAATGCAGTTATTATAGCTAGAACTGTGATAATTATACTTATTACTTATGTTATTAGCAATATAACGTGCATTATTACCCATATTATGCAGTTATTATCGCTAGAACTGTAATAATTATACTTATTACTTTTATTATTATCAGTATAACATGCACTATTAGCCATATTTTACTTTTATTATCGCTAGAACTGTAATAATTATACTTATTACTCCCGATATTATCAATATAATATGCATTATTACCCATATAATGCAGTTATTATCGACAGAAGTATAATAAATATACTTATTACTTTTATTATTATCAACATAACATGCATTATTACCTATATTATGCAGTTATTATCGATAGAACTATAATAATTATACTTATTACTCCCGATATTATCAATATAACATGCATTATTACCTATATTATGCAGTTATTATCGATAGAACTATAATAATTATACTTATTACTCCCGATATTATCAATATAACATCCATTATTACCCATATAATGCAGTTATTATCGCTAGAACTGTAATAATTATACTTATTACTTTTATTATCATCAATATAACATGCATTATTACCCATATTATGCAGTTATTATCGATAGAACTGTAATAAATATACCTATTACTTTTATTATTGTCAATATAGCATGCACTATTAGCCATATTTTACTATTATTATCGCTAGAACCATAATAATTATACTTATTACTCCCAATATCATCAATATAACATGCATTATTACCCATATAATGCAGTTATTATCGCTAGAACTGTAATAATTATACTTATTACTCCCGATATTATCACTATAACATGCATTATTACCCATATAATGCAGTTATTATCGACAGAAGTATAATAAATATACTTATTACTTTTATTATTATCAATATAACAGGCACTCTTAGCCATATTTTACTAGTATTATCGCTAGAACTGTAATAATTATACTTATTACTCCCGATATTATCAATATAACGTGCATTATTACCCATATAATGCAGTTATTATCGCTAGAACTGTAATAATTATACTTATTACTTATATTATTATCAATATAACATGCATTATTACCCATATTATGCAGTTATTATCGCTAGAACTATAATAAATATACGTATTACTTTTACTATCATCAAATAACATGCATTATTACCCATATTATGCAGTTATTATCGATAGAACTATAATAAATATACTTATTACTTCTATTATTATCAACATAACATGCACTATTAGCCATATTTTACTATTATTATCGCTAGAACTGTAATAATTATACTTATTGCTCCCGATATTATCAATATAACATGCATTATTACCCATATAATGCAGTTATTATCGACAGAAGTATAATAAATATACTTATTACTTCTATTATTATCAATATAACAGGCACTCTTAGCCATATTTTACTTGTATTATCGCTAGAACTGTAATAATTATACTTATTACTCCCGATATTATCAATATAACATCCATTATTACCCATACAATGCAGTTATTATCGCTAGAACTGTAATAATTATACTTATTACTTATGTTATTAGCAATATAACGTGCATTATTACACATATTATGCAGTTATTATCGCTGGAACTGTAATAATTATACTTATTACTTATATTATTATCAATATAACATGCATTATTACCCATATAATGCTGTTATTATCGACAGAAGTATAATAAATATACTTATTACTTTTATTATTATCAGTATAACATGCACTATTAGCCATATTTTACTTTTATTATCGCTAGAACTATAATAATTATACTTATTACTCCCGATATTATCAATATAACATGCATTATTACCCATATAATGCAGTTATTATCGACAGAAGTATAATAAATATACTTATTACTTTTATTATTATCAATATAACAGGCACTCTTAGCCATATTTTACTAGTATTATCGCTAGAACTGTAATAATTATACTTATTACTCCCGATATTATCAATATAACATGCATTATTACCCATATAATGCAGTTATTATCGACAGAAGTATAATAAATATACTTATTACTTTTATTATTATCAGTATAACATGCACTATTAGCCATATTTTACTATTATTATCGCTAGAACCATAACAATTATACTTATTACTCCCAATATTATCAATATAACATGCATTGTTACCCATATAATTCAGTTACTATCGCTAGAACTGTAATAATTACACTTATTACTTATATTATTATCAATATAGCATGCATTATTACCCATATTATGCAGTTATTATCGCTAGAACTATAATAAATATACGTATTACTTTTATTATCATCAATATAACATGCATTATTACCCACATTATGCAGTTATTATCGATAGAACTATAATAAATATACTTATTACTCCCGATATTATCAATATAACATGCATTATTACCCATATTATGCAGTTATTATCGCTAGAACTGTAATAATTATACTTATTACTTTTATTATTATCAGTATAACATGCACTATCAGCCATATTTTACTTTTATTATCGCTAGAACTGTAATAATTATACTTATTACTCCCGATATTATCAATATAATATGCATTATTACCCATATAATGCAGTTATTATCGACAGAAGTATAATAAATATACTTATTACTTTTATTATTATCAACATAACATGCACTATTAGCCATATTTTACTATTATTATCGCTAGAACTATAATAATTATACTTATTACTCCCGATATTATCAATATAACATGCATTATTACCTATATTATGCAGTTATTATCGATAGAACTATAATAATTATACTTATTACTCCCGATATTATCAATATAACATGCATTATTACCTATATTATGCAGTTATTATCGATAGAACTATAATAATTATACTTATTACTCCCGATATTATCAATATAACATCCATTATTACCCATATAATGCAGTTATTATCGCTAGAACTGTAATAATTATACTTATTACTTTTATTATCATCAATATAACATGCATTATTACCCATATTATGCAGTTATTATCGATAGAACTGTAATAAATATACCTATTACTTTTATTATTGTCAATATAGCATGCACTATTAGCCATATTTTACTATTATTATCGCTAGAACCATAATAATTATACTTATTACTCCCAATATCATCAACATAACATGCATTATTACCCATATAATGCAGTTATTATCGCTAGAACTGTAATAATTATACTTATTACTCCCGATATTATCAATATAACATGCATTATTACCCATATAATGCAGTTATTATCGACAGAAGTATAATAAATATACTTATTACTTTTATTATTATCAATATAACAGGCACTCTTAGCCATATTTTACTAGTATTATCGCTAGAAATGTAATAATTATACTTATTACTCCCGATATTATCAATATAACATCCATTATTACCCATATAATGCAGTTATTATCGCTAGAACTATAATAATTATACTTATTACTCCCGATATTATCAATATAACATGCATTATTACCCATATAATGCAGTTATTATCGACAGAAGTATAATAAATATACTTATTACTTTTATTATTATCAATATAACAGGCACTCTTAGCCATATTTTACTAGTATTATCGCTAGAACTGTAATAATTATACTTATTACTCCCGATATTATCAATATAACATCCATTATTACCCATATAATGCAGTTATTATCGCTAGAACTGTAATAATTATACTTATTACTTATGTTATCATCAATATAACATGCATTATTACCCATATTATGCAGTTATTATCGATAGAACTGTAATAAATATACTTATTACTTTTATTATTATCAATATAACATGCACAATTAGCCATATTTTACTATTATTATCGCTAGAACCATAACAATTATACTTATTACTCCCAATATTATCAATATAACATGCATTATTACCCATATAATTCAGTTACTATCGCTAGAACTGTAATAATTATACTTATTACATATATTATTATCAATATAGCATGCATTATTACGCATATTATGCAGTTATAATCGCTAGAACTATAAAAAATATACTTAGTACTTTTATTATCATCAATATAACATGCATTATTACCCATATTATGCAGTTATTATCAATAGAACTATAATAAATATACTTATTACTTTTATTATTATCAACATAACATGCACTATTAGCCATATTTTACTATTATTATCGCTAGAACTATAATAATTATACTTATTACTCCCGATATTATCAATATAAAGTGCATTATTACCCATATAATGCAGTTATTATCGACAGAAGTACAATAAATATAATTATTACTTTTATTATTATCGATATAACAGGCACTCTTAGCCATATTTTACTATTATTATCGCTAGAACTGTAATAATTATACTTATTACTCCCGATATTATCAATATAACATGCATTATTACCCATATAATGCAGTTATTATCGACAGAAGTACAATAAATATAATTATTACTTTTATTATTATCGATATAACAGGCACTCTTAGCCAGATTTTACTTGTATTAAAGCTAGAACTGTAATAATTATACTTATTACTCCCGATATTATCAATATAACATCCATTATTACCCATATAATGCAGTTATTATAGCTAGAACTGTGATAATTATACTTATTACTTATGTTATTAGCAATATAACGTGCATTATTACCCATATTATGCAGTTATTATCGCTAGAACTGTATTAATTATACTTATTACTTTTATTATTATCAGTATAACATGCACTATTAGCCATATTTTACTTTTATTATCGCTAGAACTGTAATAATTATACTTATTACTCCCGATATTATCAATATAATATGCATTATTACCCATATAATGCAGTTATTATCGACAGAAGTATAATAAATATACTTATTACTTTTATTATTATCAACATAACATGCAGTATTAGCCATATTTTACTATTATTATCGCTAGAACTATAATAATTATACTTATTACTCCCGATATTATCAATATAACATGCATTATTACCTATATTATGCAGTTATTATCGATAGAACTATAATAATTATACTTATTACTCCCGATATTATTAATATAACATGCATTATTACCTATATTATGCAGTTATTATCGATAGAACTATAATAATTATACTTATTACTCCCGATATTATCAATATAACATCCATTATTACCCATATAATGCAGTTATTATCGCTAGAACTGTAATAATTATACTTATTACTTTTATTATCATCAATATAACATGCATTATTACCCATATTATGCAGTTATTATCGACAGAAGTATAATAAATATACTTATTACTTTTATTATTATCAATATAACAGGCACTCTTAGCCATATTTTAATAGTATTATCGCTAGAACTGTAATAATTATACTTATTACTCCCGATATTATCAATATAACGTGCATTATTACCCATATAATGCAGTTATTATCGCTAGAACTGTAATAATTATACTTATTACTTATATTATTATCAATATAACATGCATTATTACCCATATTATGCAGTTATTATCGCTAGAACTATAATAAATATACGTATTACTTTTACTATCATCAAATAACAAGCATTATTACCCATATTATGCAGTTATTATCGCTAGAACTATAATAAATATACATATTACTTTTACTATCATCAATATAACATGCATTATTACCCATATTATGCAGTTATTATCGATAGAACTATAATAAATATACTTATTACTTCTATTATTATCAATATAACATGCACTATTAGCCATATTTTACTATTATTATCGCTAGAACTGTAATAATTATACTTATTACTCCCGATATTATCAATATAACATGCATTATTACCCATACAATGCAGTTATTATAGCTAGAACAGTGATAATTATACTTATTACTTATGTTATTAGCAATATAACGTGCATTATTACCCATATAATGCAGTTAATATCGCTAGAACTGTAATAATTATACTTATTACTTATGTTATTAGCAATATAACGTGCATTATTACCCATATTATGCAGTTATTATCGCTGGAACTGTAATAATTATACTTATTACTTATATTATTATCAATATAACATGCATTATTACCCATATTATGCAGTTATTATCGATAGAACTATAATAAATATACTTATTACTTTTATTATTATCAATATAACAGGCACTCTTAGCCATATTTTACTTGTATTATCGCTAGAACTGTAATAATTATACTTATTACTCCCGATATTATCAATTTAACATGCATTATTACCCATATAATGCAGTTATTATCGACAGAAGTATAATAAATATACTTATTACTTTTATTATTATCAATATAACACGCATTATTACCCATATAATGCAGTTATTATCGCTAGAACTGTAATAATTATACATATTACTTATATTATTAGCAATATAACGTGCATTATTACCCATATAATGCAGTTATTATCGCTAGAACTGTAATAATTCTACTTATTACTCCCGATATTATCAATATAACATGCATTATTACCCATGTAATGCAGTTATTATCGCTAGAACTCTAATAAATATATTTATTACTTTTATTATTATCAATATAACATGCACTATTTGCCATATTTTACTATTATTATCGCTAGAACTATAATAATTATACTTATTACTCCCGATATTATCAATTTAACATGCATTATTACCCATATAATGCAGTTATTATCGACAGAAGTATAATAAATATACTTATTACTTTTATTATTATCAATATAACACGCATTATTACCCATATAATGCAGTTATTATCGCTAGAACTGTAATAATTATACATATTACTTATATTATTAGCAATATAACGTGCATTATTACCCATATAATGCAGTTATTATCGCTAGAACTGTAATAATTATACTTATTACTCATATTATTATCAATATAACATGCATTATTACCCATATAATGGAGTTATTATCGCTAGAACTGTAATAATTATACTTATTACTTAAATTATTATCAATATAACATGCATTATTACCCATATAATGCAGTTATTATCGACAGAAGTATAATAAATATACTATTATTACTTTTATTATTATCAATATAACAGGCACTAGTAGCCATATTTTACTAGTATTATCGCTAGAACTGTAATAATTATACTTATTACACCCGATATTATCAATATAACATCCATTATTACCCATATAATGCAGTTATTATCGCTGGAACTCTAATAAATATACTTACTACTTTCATTATCATCAATATAACATGCATTATTACCCATATTATGCAGTTATTATCGATAGAACTATAATAAATATACTTATTACTTTTATTATCATCAATATAACATGCATTATTACCCATATTATGCAGTTATTATCGATAGAACTGTAATAAATATACTTATTACTTTTATTTTTATCAATATAACATGCACTATTTGCCATATTTTACTATTATTATCGCTAGAACTATAATAATTGTACTTATTACTCCCGATATTATCAATATAACATGCATTATTACCCATATAATGCAGTTATTATCGACATCAGTATAATAAATATACTTATTACTTTTATTATTATCAATATAACAGGCACTAATATCCATATTTTACTATTATTATCGCTAGAACTATAATAATTGTACTTATTACTCCCGATATTATCAATATAACGTGCATTATTACGCAAATAATGCAGTTATTATCGCTATAACTGTAATAAATATACTTACTACTTTCATTATCATCAATATAATATGCATTATTGCCCATACAATGCAGTTATTATAGCTAGAACAGTGATAATTATACTTATTACTTATGTTATTAGCAATATAACGTGCATTATTACCCATATAATGCAGTTAATATCGCTAGAACTGTAATAATTATACTTATTACTTATGTTATTAGCAATATAACGTGCATTATTACCCATATTATGCAGTTATTATCGATAGAACTATAATAAATATACTTATTACTTCTATTATTATCAATATAACATGCACTATTAGCCATATTTTACTATTATTATCGCTAGAACTGTAATAATTATACTTATTACTCCCGATATTATCAATATAACATGCATTATTACCCATACAATGCAGTTATTATAGCTAGAACAGTGATAATTATACTTATTACTTATGTTATTAGCAATATAACGTGCATTATTACCCATATAATGCAGTTAATATCGCTAGAACTGTAATAATTATACTTATTACTTATGTTATTAGCAATATAACGTGCATTATTACCCATATTATGCAGTTATTATCGCTGGAACTGTAATAATTATACTTATTACTTATATTATTATCAATATAACATGCATTATTACCCATATTATGCAGTTATTATCGATAGAACTATAATAAATATACTTATTACTTTTATTATTATCAATATAACAGGCACTCTTAGCCATATTTTACTTGTATTATCGCTAGAACTGTAATAATTATACTTATTACTCCCGATATTATCAATTTAACATGCATTATTACCCATATAATGCAGTTATTATCGACAGAAGTATAATAAATATACTTATTACTTTTATTATTATCAATATAACACGCATTATTACCCATATAATGCAGTTATTATCGCTAGAACTGTAATAATTATACATATTACTTATATTATTAGCAATATAACGTGCATTATTACCCATATAATGCAGTTATTATCGCTAGAACTGTAATAATTCTACTTATTACTCCCGATATTATCAATATAACATGCATTATTACCCATGTAATGCAGTTATTATCGCTAGAACTCTAATAAATATATTTATTACTTTTATTATTATCAATATAACATGCACTATTTGCCATATTTTACTATTATTATCGCTAGAACTATAATAATTATACTTATTACTCCCGATATTATCAATTTAACATGCATTATTACCCATATAATGCAGTTATTATCGACAGAAGTATAATAAATATACTTATTACTTTTATTATTATCAATATAACACGCATTATTACCCATATAATGCAGTTATTATCGCTAGAACTGTAATAATTATACATATTACTTATATTATTAGCAATATAACGTGCATTATTACCCATATAATGCAGTTATTATCGCTAGAACTGTAATAATTATACTTATTACTCATATTATTATCAATATAACATGCATTATTACCCATATAATGGAGTTATTATCGCTAGAACTGTAATAATTATACTTATTACTTAAATTATTATCAATATAACATGCATTATTACCCATATAATGCAGTTATTATCGACAGAAGTATAATAAATATACTATTATTACTTTTATTATTATCAATATAACAGGCACTAGTAGCCATATTTTACTAGTATTATCGCTAGAACTGTAATAATTATACTTATTACACCCGATATTATCAATATAACATCCATTATTACCCATATAATGCAGTTATTATCGCTGGAACTCTAATAAATATACTTACTACTTTCATTATCATCAATATAACATGCATTATTACCCATATTATGCAGTTATTATCGATAGAACTATAATAAATATACTTATTACTTTTATTATCATCAATATAACATGCATTATTACCCATATTATGCAGTTATTATCGATAGAACTGTAATAAATATACTTATTACTTTTATTTTTATCAATATAACATGCACTATTTGCCATATTTTACTATTATTATCGCTAGAACTATAATAATTGTACTTATTACTCCCGATATTATCAATATAACATGCATTATTACCCATATAATGCAGTTATTATCGACATCAGTATAATAAATATACTTATTACTTTTATTATTATCAATATAACAGGCACTAATATCCATATTTTACTATTATTATCGCTAGAACTATAATAATTGTACTTATTACTCCCGATATTACCTATATAACATGCATTATTACGCAAATAATGCAGTTATTATCGCTATAACTGTAATAAATATACTTACTACTTTCATTATCATCAATATAATATGCATTATTGCCCATATTATGCAGTTAGTATCGCTAGAACTGTAATAACTATACTTATTACTCCCGATATTATCAATATAACATGCATTATTACCCATATAATGCAGTTATTATCGCTGGAACTCTAATAAATATACTTACTACTTTCATTATCATCAATATAACATGCATTATTACCCATATAATGCAGTTATTATCGACATCAGTATAATAAATATACTTATTACTTTTATTATTATCAATATAACAGGCACTAATATCCATATTTTACTATTATTATCGCTAGAACTATAATAATTGTACTTATTACTCCCGATATTACCTATATAACATGCATTATTACGCAAATAATGCAGTTATTATCGCTATAACTGTAATAAATATACTTACTACTTTCATTATCATCAATATAATATGCATTATTGCCCATATTATGCAGTTAGTATCGCTAGAACTGTAATAACTATACTTATTACTCCCGATATTATCAATATAACATGCATTATTACCCATATAATGCAGTTATTATCGACAGAAGTATAATAAATATACTTATTACTTTTATTATTATCAATATAACAGGCACTAGTAGCCATATTTTACTAGTATTATCGCTAGAACTGTAATAATTATACTTATTACTCCCGATATTATCAATATAACATGCATTATTACTCATATAATGCAGTTATTATCGCTGGAACTGTAACAAATATACTTACTACTTTCATTATCATCAATATAACATGCATTATTACCCATAGTGTGCAGTTATTATCGATAGAACTATAATAAATATACTTATTACTTTTATTATTATCAATATAACATGCATTATTACCCGTATAATGCCGTTATTATCGCTAGAACTGTAATAATTCTACTTATTACTCCCGATATTATCAATATAACATGCATTATTACCCATGTAATGCAGTTATTATCGCTAGAACTCTAATAAATATACCTACTACTTTCATTATCGTCAATATAACATACATTATTACCCATATTATGCAGTTATTATCGATAGAACTGTAATAAATATATTTATTACTTTTATTATTATCAATATAACATGCACTATTTGCCATATTTTACTATTATTATCGCTAGAACTATAATAATTATACTTATTACTCCCGATATTATCAATATAACATGCATTATTACCCATATAATGCAGTTATTATCGACATCAGTATAATAAATATACTTATTACTTTTATTATTATCAATATAACAGGCACTAATATCCATATTTTACTATTATTATCGCTAGAACTATAATAATTGTACTTATTACTCCCGATATTACCTATATAACATGCATTATTACGCAAATAATGCAGTTATTATCGCTATAACTGTAATAAATATACTTACTACTTTCATTATCATCAATATAATATGCATTATTGCCCATATTATGCAGTTAGTATCGCTAGAACTGTAATAACTATACTTATTACTCCCGATATTATCAATATAACATGCATTATTACCCATATAATGCAGTTATTATCGCTGGAACTCTAATAAATATACTTACTACTTTCATTATCATCAATATAACATGCATTATTACCCATATAATGCAGTTATTATCGACATCAGTATAATAAATATACTTATTACTTTTATTATTATCAATATAACAGGCACTAATATCCATATTTTACTATTATTATCGCTAGAACTATAATAATTGTACTTATTACTCCCGATATTACCTATATAACATGCATTATTACGCAAATAATGCAGTTATTATCGCTATAACTGTAATAAATATACTTACTACTTTCATTATCATCAATATAATATGCATTATTGCCCATATTATGCAGTTAGTATCGCTAGAACTGTAATAACTATACTTATTACTCCCGATATTATCAATATAACATGCATTATTACCCATATAATGCAGTTATTATCGACAGAAGTATAATAAATATACTTATTACTTTTATTATTATCAATATAACAGGCACTAGTAGCCATATTTTACTAGTATTATCGCTAGAACTGTAATAATTATACTTATTACTCCCGATATTATCAATATAACATGCATTATTACTCATATAATGCAGTTATTATCGCTGGAACTGTAACAAATATACTTACTACTTTCATTATCATCAATATAACATGCATTATTACCCATAGTGTGCAGTTATTATCGATAGAACTATAATAAATATACTTATTACTTTTATTATTATCAATATAACATGCATTATTACCCGTATAATGCCGTTATTATCGCTAGAACTGTAATAATTATACTTATTACTTATATTATTAGCAACATAACGTGCATTATTACCCATATAATGCAGTTATTATCGCTAGAACTGTAATAATTATACTTATAACTCCCGATAGTATCATTATAACATGCATTATTACCCATATAATGGAGTTATTATCGCTAGAACTGCAATAATTATACCTATTACTTATATTATTATCAATATAACATGCATTATTACCCATATAATGGAGTTATTATCGCTAGAACTGTAATAATTATACCTATTACTTATATTATTATCAATAGAACATGCATTATTACCCATATAATGCAGTTATTATCGACAGAAGTATAATAAATATACTTATTACTTTTATTATTATCAATATAACATGCACTATTACCCATATTATGCAGTTATTATCGCTAGAACTATAATAAATATACGTATTACTTTTATTATCATCAATATAACACGCATTATTACCCATATAATGCAGTTATTATCGCTAGAAATGTAATAATTATACTTATTACTTATATTATTATCAATATAACATGCATTATTACCCATATAATGCAGTTATTATCGACAGAAGTATAATAAATATACTTATTGCTTTTATTATTATCAATATAACAGGCACTAATAGCCATATTTTACTATTATTATCGCTAGAACTGTAATAATTATACTTATTACACCCGATATTATCAATATAACATCCATTATTACCCATATAATGCAGTTATTATCGCTAGAACTCTAATAAATATACTTACTACTTTCATTATCATCAATATAACATGCATTATTACCCATATTATGCAGTTATTATCGATAGAACTATAATAAATATACTTATTACTTTTATTATCATCAATATAACATGCATTATTACCCATATTATGCAGTTATTATCGATAGAACTGTAATAAATATACTTATTACTTTTATTTTTATCAATATAACATGCACTATTTGCCATATTTTACTATTATTATCGCTAGAACTATAATAATTGTACTTATTACTCCCGATATTATCAATATAACATGCATTATTACCCATATAATGCAGTTATTATCGACAGAAGTATAATAAATATACTTATTACTTTTATTATTATCAATATAACAGGCACTAATATCCATATTTTACTATTATTATCGCTAGAACTATAATAATTGTACTTATTACTCCCGATATTACCTATATAACATGCATTATTACGCAAATAATGCAGTTATTATCGCTATAACTGTAATAAATATACTTACTACTTTCATTATCATCAATATAATATGCATTATTGCCCATATTATGCAGTTAGTATCGCTAGAATTGTAATAACTATACTTATTACTCCCGATATTATCAATATAACATGCATTATTACCCATATAATGCAGTTATTATCGACAGAAGTATAATAACTATACTTATTACTTATATTATTATCAATATAACATGCATTATTACCCATATAATTCAGTTATTATCGCTAGAACTGTAATAATTATACTTATTACTTATATTATTATCAATATAACATGCATTATTACCCATATAATGCAGTTATTATCGACAGAAGTATAATAAATATACTTATTGCTTTTATTATTATCAATATAACAGGCACTAATAGCCATATTTTACTATTATTATCGCTAGAACTGTAATAATTATACTTATTACACCCGATATTATCAATATAACATCCATTATTACCCATATAATGCAGTTATTATCGCTAGAACTCTAATAAATATACTTACTACTTTCATTATCATCAATATAACATGCATTATTACCCATATTATGCAGTTATTATCGATAGAACTATAATAAATATACTTATTACTTTTATTATCATCAATATAACATGCATTATTACCCATATTATGCAGTTATTATCGATAGAACTGTAATAAATATACTTATTACTTTTATTTTTATCAATATAACATGCACTATTTGCCATATTTTACTATTATTATCGCTAGAACTATAATAATTGTACTTATTACTCCCGATATTATCAATATAACATGCATTATTACCCATATAATGCAGTTATTATCGACAGAAGTATAATAAATATACTTATTACTTTTATTATTATCAATATAACAGGCACTAATATCCATATTTTACTATTATTATCGCTAGAACTATAATAATTGTACTTATTACTCCCGATATTACCTATATAACATGCATTATTACGCAAATAATGCAGTTATTATCGCTATAACTGTAATAAATATACTTACTACTTTCATTATCATCAATATAATATGCATTATTGCCCATATTATGCAGTTAGTATCGCTAGAATTGTAATAACTATACTTATTACTCCCGATATTATCAATATAACATGCATTATTACCCATATAATGCAGTTATTATCGACAGAAGTATAATAACTATACTTATTACTTATATTATTATCAATATAACATGCATTATTACCCATATAATTCAGTTATTATCGCTAGAACTGTAATAATTATACTTATTACTTATATTATTATCAATATAACATGCATTACTACCCATATTATGCAGTTATTATCGACAGAATCATAATAAATATACTTATTACTTTTATTATTATCAATATAACAGGCACTAATAGCCATATTTTACTATTATTATCGGTAGAACTATAATAACTATACTTATTACTCCCGATATTATCAATATAACATGCATTATTACCCATATAATGCAGTTATTATCGACAGAAGTATAATAAATATACTTATTACTTTTATTATTATCAATATAACAGGCACTAGTAGCCATATTTTACTAGTATTATCGCTAGAACTGTAATAATTATACTTATTACTCCCGATATTATCAATATAACATCCATTATTATCCATATTATGCAGTTATTATCGCTAGAACTATAATAAATATACGTATTACTTTTATTATCATCAATATAACACGCATTATTACCCATATTATGCAGTTTTTATCGCTAGAACTGTAATAATAATACTTATTACTTATATTATTAGCAATATAACGTGCATTATTACCCATATAATGCAGTTATTATCGCTAGAACTGTAATAATTATACTTATTACTTATATTACTATCAATATAACATGCATTATTACCCATATAATGGAGCTATTATCGCTAGAACTGTAATAATTATACTTATTACTTATATTATTATCAATATAACATGCATTATCACCCATATAATGCAGTTATTATCGCTAGAACTATAATAAATATACGTATTACTTTTATTATCATCAATATAACACGCATTATTACCCATATAATGCAGTTATTATCGCTAGAACTGTAATAATTATACTTATTACTTATATTATTATCAATATAACATGCATTATTACCCATATAATGCAGTTATTATCGACAGAAGTATAATAAATATACTTATTGCTTTTATTATTATCAATATAACAGGCACTAATAGCCATATTTTACTATTATTATCGCTAGAACTGTAATAATTATACTTATTACACCCGATATTATCAATATAACATCCATTATTACCCATATAATGCAGTTATTATCGCTAGAACTCTAATAAATATACTTACTACTTTCATTATCATCAATATAACATGCATTATTACCCATATTATGCAGTTATTATCGATAGAACTATAATAAATATACTTATTACTTTTATTATCATCAATATAACATGCATTATTACCCATATTATGCAGTTATTATCGATAGAACTGTAATAAATATACTTATTACTTTTATTTTTATCAATATAACATGCACTATTTGCCATATTTTACTATTATTATCGCTAGAACTATAATAATTGTACTTATTACTCCCGATATTATCAATATAACATGCATTATTACCCATATAATGCAGTTATTATCGACAGAAGTATAATAAATATACTTATTACTTTTATTATTATCAATATAACAGGCACTAATATCCATATTTTACTATTATTATCGCTAGAACTATAATAATTGTACTTATTACTCCCGATATTATCAATATAACATCCATTATTATCCATATTATGCAGTTATTATCGCTAGAACTATAATAAATATACGTATTACTTTTATTATCATCAATATAACACGCATTATTACCCATATTATGCAGTTTTTATCGCTAGTACTGTAATAATAATACTTATTACTTATATTATTAGCAATATAACGTGCATTATTACCCATATAATGCAGTTATTATCGCTAGAACTGTAATAATTATACTTATTACTTATATTACTATCAATATAACATGCATTATTACCCATATAATGGAGCTATTATCGCTAGAACCGTAATAATTATACTTATTACTTATATTATTATCAATATAACATGCATTATTTGCCATATATTACTATTATTATCGCTAGAACTATAATAATTATACTTATTACTCCCGATATTATCAATATAACATGCATTATTACCCATATAATGCAGTTATTATCGACAGAAGTATAATAAATATACTTATTGCTTTTATTATTATCAATATAACAGGCAATAATAGCCATATTTTACTATTATTATCGCTAGAACTGTAATAATTATACTTACTACTCCCGATATTATCAATATAACATGCATTATTACTCATATAATGCAGTTATTATCGCTGGAACTGTAACAAATATACTTACTACTTTCACTATCATCAATATAAGATGCATTATTACCCATATTATGCAGTTATTATCGATAAAACTATAATAAATATACTTATTACTTTTATTATCATCAATATAACATGCATTGTTACCCACATTATGCAGTTATTATCGGTAGAACTGTAATAAATATACTTATTACTTTTATTATTATCAATATAACATGCACTATTTGCCATATATTACTATTATTATCGCTAGAACTATAATAATTATACTTATTACTCCCGATATTATCAATATAACATGCATTATTACCCATATAATGCAGTTATTATCGCTAGAACTGTAATAATTATACTTGCTACTTATATTATTAGCAATATAACGTGCATTATTACCCATATAATGCAGTTATTATCGCTAGAACCGTAATAATTATACTTATTACTTATATTATTATCAATATAACATGCATTATTTCCCATATTATGCAGTTATTATAGCTGGAACTATAATAAATATACGTATTACTTTTATTATCATCAATATAACATGCATTATTACCCATATTATGCAGTTATTTTGGATAGAACTCTAATAAATATACTTATTACATTTATTATTATCAATATTACATGCACTATTTGCCATATTTTACTATTATTCTCGCTAGAACTATAATAATTATACTTATTACTCCCTACATTATCAATATAACATGCCTTATTACGCATATAATGCAGTTATTATCGCTAGAACTGTAATAAATATACTTACTACTTTCATTATCATCAATATAACATGCATTATTACCCATATTATGCAGTTATTATCGAAAGAACGGTAATAAATATACTTATTACTTTTATTATTATCAATATAACATGCACTATTAGCCATATTGTACTATTATTATCGCTAGAACTATAATAATTGTACTTATTACGCCCGATATTATCAATATAACATGCATTATTACCCATATTATGCAATTATTATCGAAAGAACTATCATAAATATACTTACTACTTTCATTATCATCAATATAACATGCATTATTACCCATATTGTGCAGTTATTATCGATAGAACTATAATAAATATACGTACTACTTTTATTATCATCAATACATGCATTATTACCCATATTATGCTGTTACTATCGATAGAACTGTAATAATTATACTTACTACTTATATTGTAAGCAATATAACGTGCATTATTACCCATATAATGCAGTTATTATCGCTAGAACCGTAATAATTATACTTATTACTTATATTATTATCAATATAACATGCATTATTACCCATATAATGGAGTTATTATCGCTAGAACTGTAATAATTATACTTATTACTTATATTATTATCAATATAACATGCATTATTACCCATATAATGCAGTTATTATCGACAGAAGTATAATAAATATACTTATTACTTTTATTATTATCAATATAACAGGCACTAATAGCCATATTTTAGTATTATTATCGCTAGAACTGTAATAATTATACTTATTACTTATACTATTATCAATATAACATGCTTTATTACCCATATAATGGAGTTATTATCGCTAGAACTGTAATAATTATACTTATTACTTATATTATTATCAATATAACATGCATTATTACCCATATAATGCAGTTATTATCGACAGAAGTATAATAAATATACTTATTACCTTTATTATTATCAGTATAACATGTACTATTAGCCATATTTTACTATTCTTATCGCTAGAACTATAATAATTATACTTATTACTCCCGATATTATCAATATAACATGCACTAGTACCCATATAATGCAGGTACTATCGACAGAAGTATAATAAATATACTTATTACTATTATTATTATCGATATAACAGACACTCTTAGGCATATTTTACTAGTATTATCGCTAGAACTGTAATAATTATACTTATTACTCCCGATATTATCAATATAACATGCATTATTACCCATGTAATGCAGTTATTATCGCTAGAACTCTAATAAATATACCTACTACTTTCATTATCGTCAATATAACATACATTATTACCCATATTATGCAGTTATTATCGATAGAACTGTAATAAATATATTTATTACTTTTATTATTATCAATATAACATGCACTATTTGCCATATTTTACTATTATTATCGCTAGAACTATAATAATTATACTTATTACTCCCGATATTATCAATATAACATGCATTATTACCCATATAATGCAGTTATTATCGACATCAGTATAATAAATATACTTATTACTTTTATTATTATCAATATAACAGGCACTAATATCCATATTTTACTATTATTATCGCTAGAACTATAATAATTGTACTTATTACTCCCGATATTACCTATATAACATGCATTATTACGCAAATAATGCAGTTATTATCGCTATAACTGTAATAAATATACTTACTACTTTCATTATCATCAATATAATATGCATTATTGCCCATATTATGCAGTTAGTATCGCTAGAACTGTAATAACTATACTTATTACTCCCGATATTATCAATATAACATGCATTATTACCCATATAATGCAGTTATTATCGACAGAAGTATAACTATACTTATTACTTATATTATTATCAATATAACATGCATTATTACCCATATAATTCAGTTATTATCGCTGGAACTGTAATAATTATATTTATTACTTATATTATTATCAATATAACATTCATTACTACCCATATTATGCAGTTATTATCGGCAGAATCATAATAAATATACTTATTACTTTTATTATTATCAATATAAGAGGCACTAATAGCCATATTTTACTATTATTATCGGTAGAACTATAATAACTATACTTACTACTCCCGATATTATCAATATAACATGCATTATTACCCATATAATGCAGTTATTATCGACAGAAGTATAATAAATATACTTATTACTTTTATTATTATCAATATAACAGGCACTAGTAGCCATATTTTACTAGTATTATCGCTAGAACTGTAATAATTATACTTATTACTCCCGATATTATCAATATAACATGCATTATTACTCATATAATGCAGTTATTATCGCTGGAACTGTAACAAATATACTTACTACTTTCATTATCATCAATATAACATGCATTATTACCCATAGTGTGCAGTTATTATCGATAGAACTATAATAAATATACTTATTACTTTTATTATTATCAATATAACATGCATTATTACCCGTATAATGCCGTTATTATCGCTAGAACTCTAATAATTATACTTATTACTTATATTATTAGCAACATAACGTGCATTATTACCCATATAATGCAGTTATTATCGCTAGAACTGTAATAATTATACTTATAACTCCCGATAGTATCATTATAACATGCATTATTACCCATATAATGGAGTTATTATCGCTAGAACTGCAATAATTATACCTATTACTTATATTATTTTCAATATAACATGCATTATTACCCATATAATGGAGTTATTATCGCTAGAACTGTAATAATTATACCTATTACTTATATTATTATCAATAGAACATGCATTATTACCCATATAATGCAGTTATTATCGACAGAAGTATAATAAATATACTTATTACTTTTATTATTATCAATATAACATGCACTATTACCCATATTATGCAGTTATTATCGCTAGAACTATAATAAATATACGTATTACTTTTATTATCATCAATATAACACGCATTATTACCCATATAATGCAGTTATTATCGCTAGAAATGTAATAATTATACTTATTACTTATATTATTATCAATATAACATGCATTATTACCCATATAATGCAGTTATTATCGACAGAAGTATAATAAATATACTTATTGCTTTTATTATTATCAATATAACAGGCACTAATAGCCATATTTTACTATTATTATCGCTAGAACTGTAATAATTATACTTATTACACCCGATATTATCAATATAACATCCATTATTACCCATATAATGCAGTTATTATCGCTAGAACTCTAATAAATATACTTACTACTTTCATTATCATCAATATAACATGCATTATTACCCATATTATGCAGTTATTATCGATAGAACTATAATAAATATACTTATTACTTTTATTATCATCAATATAACATGCATTATTACCCATATTATGCAGTTATTATCGATAGAACTGTAATAAATATACTTATTACTTTTATTTTTATCAATATAACATGCACTATTTGCCATATTTTACTATTATTATCGCTAGAACTATAATAATTGTACTTATTACTCCCGATATTATCAATATAACATGCATTATTACCCATATAATGCAGTTATTATCGACAGAAGTATAATAAATATACTTATTACTTTTATTATTATCAATATAACAGGCACTAATATCCATATTTTACTATTATTATCGCTAGAACTATAATAATTGTACTTATTACTCCCGATATTACCTATATAACATGCATTATTACGCAAATAATGCAGTTATTATCGCTATAACTGTAATAAATATACTTACTACTTTCATTATCATCAATATAATATGCATTATTGCCCATATTATGCAGTTAGTATCGCTAGAATTGTAATAACTATACTTATTACTCCCGATATTATCAATATAACATGCATTATTACCCATATAATGCAGTTATTATCGACAGAAGTATAATAACTATACTTATTACTTATATTATTATCAATATAACATGCATTATTACCCATATAATTCAGTTATTATCGCTAGAACTGTAATAATTATACTTATTACTTATATTATTATCAATATAACATGCATTATTACCCATATAATGCAGTTATTATCGCTAGAACTCTAATAAATATACTTACTACTTTCATTATCATCAATATAACATGCATTATTACCCATATTATGCAGTTATTATCGATAGAACTATAATAAATATACTTATTACTTTTATTATCATCAATATAACATGCATTATTACCCATATTATGCAGTTATTATCGATAGAACTGTAATAAATATACTTATTACTTTTATTTTTATCAATATAACATGCACTATTTGCCATATTTTACTATTATTATCGCTAGAACTATAATAATTGTACTTATTACTCCCGATATTATCAATATAACATGCATTATTACCCATATAATGCAGTTATTATCGACAGAAGTATAATAAATATACTTATTACTTTTATTATTATCAATATAACAGGCACTAATATCCATATTTTACTATTATTATCGCTAGAACTATAATAATTGTACTTATTACTCCCGATATTACCTATATAACATGCATTATTACGCAAATAATGCAGTTATTATCGCTATAACTGTAATAAATATACTTACTACTTTCATTATCATCAATATAATATGCATTATTGCCCATATTATGCAGTTAGTATCGCTAGAACTGTAATAATAATACTTATTACTTATATTATTAGCAATATAACGTGCATTATTACCCATATAATGCAGTTATTATCGCTAGAACTGTAATAATTATACTTATTACTTATATTATTATCAATATAACATGCATTATTACCCATATAATGCAGTTATTATCGACAGAAGTATAATAAATATACTTATTGCTTTTATTATTATCAATATAACAGGCACTAATAGCCATATTTTACTATTATTATCGCTAGAACTGTAATAATTATACTTATTACACCCGATATTATCAATATAACATCCATTATTACCCATATAATGCAGTTATTATCGCTAGAACTCTAATAAATATACTTACTACTTTCATTATCATCAATATAACATGCATTATTACCCATATTATGCAGTTATTATCGATAGAACTATAATAAATATACTTATTACTTTTATTATCATCAATATAACATGCATTATTACCCATATTATGCAGTTATTATCGATAGAACTGTAATAAATATACTTATTACTTTTATTTTTATCAATATAACATGCACTATTTGCCATATTTTACTATTATTATCGCTAGAACTATAATAATTGTACTTATTACTCCCGATATTATCAATATAACATGCATTATTACCCATATAATGCAGTTATTATCGACAGAAGTATAATAAATATACTTATTACTTTTATTATTATCAATATAACAGGCACTAATATCCATATTTTACTATTATTATCGCTAGAACTATAATAATTGTACTTATTACTCCCGATATTACCTATACAACATGCATTATTACGCAAATAATGCGGTTATTATCGCTATAACTGTAATAAATATACTTACTACTTTCATTATCATCAATATAATATGCATTATTGCCCATATTATGCAGTTAGTATCGCTAGAATTGTAATAACTATACTTATTACTCCCGATATTATCAATATAACATGCATTATTACCCATATAATGCAGTTATTATCGACAGAAGTATAATAACTATACTTATTACTTATATTATTATCATTATAACATGCATTATTACCCATATAATTCAGTTATTATCGCTAGAACTGTAATAATTATACTTATTACTTATATTATTATCAATATAACATGCATTACTACCCATATTATGCAGTTATTATCGACAGAATCATAATAAATATACTTATTACTTTTATTATTATCAATATAACAGGCACTAATAGCCATATTTTACTATTATTATCGGTAGAACTATAATAACTATACTTACTACTCCCGATATTATCAATATAACATGCATTATTACCCATATAATGCAGTTATTATCGACAGAAGTATAATAAATATACTTATTACTTTTATTATTGTCAATATAACAGGCACTAGTAGCCATATTTTACTAGTATTATCGCTAGAACTGTAATAATTATACTTATTACTCCCGATATTATCAATATAACATGCATTATTACTCATATAATGCAGTTATTATCGCTGGAACTGTAACAAATATACTTACTACTTTCATTATCATCAATATAACATGCATTATTACCCATAGTGTGCAGTTATTATCGATAGAACTATAATAAATATACTTATTACTTTTATTATTATCAATATAACATGCATTATTACCCGTATAATGCCGTTATTATCGCTAGAACTCTAATAATTATACTTATTACTTATATTATTAGCAACATAACGTGCATTATTACCCATATAATGCAGTTATTATCGCTAGAACTGTAATAATTATACTTATAACTCCCGATAGTATCATTATAACATGCATTATTACCCATATAATGGAGTTATTATCGCTAGAACTGCAATAATTATACCTATTACTTATATTATTATCAATATAACATGCATTATTACCCATATAATGGAGTTATTATCGCTAGAACTGTAATAATTATACCTATTACTTATATTATTATCAATAGAACATGCATTATTACCCATATAATGCAGTTATTATCGACAGAAGTATAATAAATATACTTATTACTTTTATTATTATCAATATAACATGCACTATTACCCATATTATGCAGTTATTATCGCTAGAACTATAATAAATATACGTATTACTTTTATTATCATCAATATAACACGCATTATTACCCATATAATGCAGTTATTATCGCTAGAAATGTAATAATTATACTTATTACTTATATTATTATCAATATAACATGCATTATTACCCATATAATGCAGTTATTATCGACAGAAGTATAATAAATATACTTATTGCTTTTATTATTATCAATATAACAGGCACTAATAGCCATATTTTACTATTATTATCGCTAGAACTGTAATAATTATACTTATTACACCCGATATTATCAATATAACATCCATTATTACCCATATAATGCAGTTATTATCGCTAGAACTCTAATAAATATACTTACTACTTTCATTATCATCAATATAACATGCATTATTACCCATATTATGCAGTTATTATCGATAGAACTATAATAAATATACTTATTACTTTTATTATCATCAATATAACATGCATTATTACCCATATTATGCAGTTATTATCGATAGAACTGTAATAAATATACTTATTACTTTTATTTTTATCAATATAACATGCACTATTTGCCATATTTTACTATTATTATCGCTAGAACTATAATAATTGTACTTATTACTCCCGATATTATCAATATAACATGCATTATTACCCATATAATGCAGTTATTATCGACAGAAGTATAATAAATATACTTATTACTTTTATTATTATCAATATAACAGGCACTAATATCCATATTTTACTATTATTATCGCTAGAACTATAATAATTGTACTTATTACTCCCGATATTACCTATATAACATGCATTATTACGCAAATAATGCAGTTATTATCGCTATAACTCTAATAAATATACTTACTACTTTCATTATCATCAATATAACATGCATTATTACCCATATTATGCAGTTATTATCGATAGAACTATAATAAATATACTTATTACTTTTATTATCATCAATATAACATGCATTATTACCCATATTATGCAGTTATTATCGATAGAACTGTAATAAATATACTTATTACTTTTATTTTTATCAATATAACATGCACTATTTGCCATATTTTACTATTATTATCGCTAGAACTATAATAATTGTACTTATTACTCCCGATATTATCAATATAACATGCATTATTACCCATATAATGCAGTTATTATCGACAGAAGTATAATAAATATACTTATTACTTTTATTATTATCAATATAACAGGCACTAATATCCATATTTTACTATTATTATCGCTAGAACTATAATAATTGTACTTATTACTCCCGATATTACCTATATAACATGCATTATTACGCAAATAATGCAGTTATTATCGCTATAACTGTAATAAATATACTTACTACTTTCATTATCATCAATATAATATGCATTATTGCCCATATTATGCAGTTAGTATCGCTAGAATTGTAATAACTATACTTATTACTCCCGATATTATCAATATAACATGCATTATTACCCATATAATGCAGTTGTTATCGACAGAAGTATAATAACTATACTTATTACTTATATTATTATCAATATAACATGCATTATTACCCATATAATTCAGTTATTATCGCTAGAACTGTAATAATTATACTTATTACTTATATTATTATCAATATAACATGCATTATTACCCATATAATGCAGTTATTATCGCTAGAACTCTAATAAATATACTTACTACTTTCATTATCATCAATATAACATGCATTATTACCCATATTATGCAGTTATTATCGATAGAACTATACTAAATATACTTATTACTTTTATTATCATCAATATAACATGCATTATTACCCATATTATGCAGTTATTATCGATAGAACTGTAATAAATATACTTATTACTTTTATTTTTATCAATATAACATGCACTATTTGCCATATTTTACTATTATTATCGCTAGAACTATAATAATTGTACTTATTACTCCCGATATTATCAATATAACATGCATTATTACCCATATAATGCAGTTATTATCGACAGAAGTATAATAAATATACTTATTACTTTTATTATTATCAATATAACAGGCACTAATATCCATATTTTACTATTATTATCGCTAGAACTATAATAATTGTACTTATTACTCCCGATATTACCTATATAACATGCATTATTACGCAAATAATGCAGTTATTATCGCTATAACTGTAATAAATATACTTACTACTTTCATTATCATCAATATAATATGCATTATTGCCCATATTATGCAGTTAGTATCGCTAGAACTGTAATAATAATACTTATTACTTATATTATTAGCAATATAACGTGCATTATTACCCATATAATGCAGTTATTATCGCTAGAACTGTAATAATTATACTTATTACTTATATTATTATCAATATAACATGCATTATTACCCATATAATGCAGTTATTATCGACAGAAGTATAATAAATATACTTATTGCTTTTATTATTATCAATATAACAGGCACTAATAGCCATATTTTACTATTATTATCGCTAGAACTGTAATAATTATACTTATTACACCCGATATTATCAATATAACATCCATTATTACCCATATAATGCAGTTATTATCGCTAGAACTCTAATAAATATACTTACTACTTTCATTATCATCAATATAACATGCATTATTACCCATATTATGCAGTTATTATCGATAGAACTATAATAAATATACTTATTACTTTTATTATCATCAATATAACATGCATTATTACCCATATTATGCAGTTATTATCGATAGAACTGTAATAAATATACTTATTACTTTTATTTTTATCAATATAACATGCACTATTTGCCATATTTTACTATTATTATCGCTAGAACTATAATAATTGTACTTATTACTCCCGATATTATCAATATAACATGCATTATTACCCATATAATGCAGTTATTATCGACAGAAGTATAATAAATATACTTATTACTTTTATTATTATCAATATAACAGGCACTAATATCCATATTTTACTATTATTATCGCTAGAACTATAATAATTGTACTTATTACTCCCGATATTACCTATACAACATGCATTATTACGCAAATAATGCGGTTATTATCGCTATAACTGTAATAAATATACTTACTACTTTCATTATCATCAATATAATATGCATTATTGCCCATATTATGCAGTTAGTATCGCTAGAATTGTAATAACTATACTTATTACTCCCGATATTATCAATATAACATGCATTATTACCCATATAATGCAGTTATTATCGACAGAAGTATAATAACTATACTTATTACTTATATTATTATCATTATAACATGCATTATTACCCATATAATTCAGTTATTATCGCTAGAACTGTAATAATTATACTTATTACTTATATTATTATCAATATAACATGCATTACTACCCATATTATGCAGTTATTATCGACAGAATCATAATAAATATACTTATTACTTTTATTATTATCAATATAACAGGCACTAATAGCCATATTTTAGTATTATTATCGCTAGAACTGTAATAATTATACTTATTACTTATACTATTATCAATATAACATGCTTTATTACCCATATAATGGAGTTATTATCGCTAGAACTGTAATAATTATACTTATTACTTATATTATTATCAATATAACATGCATTATTACCCATATAATGCAGTTATTATCGACAGAAGTATAATAAATATACTTATTACCTTTATTATTATCAGTATAACATGTACTATTAGCCATATTTTACTATTCTTATCGCTAGAACTATAATAATTATACTTATTACTCCCGATATTATCAATATAACATGCACTAGTACCCATATAATGCAGGTACTATCGACAGAAGTATAATAAATATACTTATTACTATTATTATTATCGATATAACAGACACTCTTAGGCATATTTTACTAGTATTATCGCTAGAACTGTAATAATTATACTTATTACTCCCGATATTATCAATATAACATGCATTATTACGCATATAATGCAGTTATTATCGACAGAAGTATAATATATATACTTATTACATTTATTATTATCAATATAACAGGCACTCTTAGCCATATTTTACTAGTATTATCGCTAGAACTGTAATAATTATACTTATTACTTATATTATTAGCTATATAACGTGCATTATTACCCATATAATGCAGTTATTATCGCTAGAACTGTAATAATTATACTTATTACTTATATTATTATCAATATAACATGCATTATTACCCATATAATGGAGTTATTATCGCTAGAACTGTAATAATTATACTTATTACTTATATTATTATCAATATAACATGCATTATTACCCATATAATGCAGTTATTATCGACAGAAGTATAATAAATATACTTATTACTTTTATTATTATCAATATAACAGGCACTAATAGCCATATTTTAGTATTATTATCGCTAGAACTGTAATAATTATACTTATTACTTATACTATTATCAATATAACATGCTTTATTACCCATATAATGGAGTTATTATCGCTAGAACTGTAATAATTATACTTATTACTTATATTATTATCAATATAACATGCATTATTACCCATATAATGCAGTTATTATCGCTAGAACTGTAATAATTATACTTATTACTTATATTATTATCAATATAACATGCATTATTACCCATATAATGGAGTTATTATCGCTAGAACTGTAATAATTATACTTATTACTTATATTATTATCAATATAACATGCATTATTACCCATATAATGCAGTTATTATCGACAGAAGTATAATAAATATACTTATTACTTTTATTATTATCAATATAACAGGCACTAATAGCCATATTTTAGTATTATTATCGCTAGAACTGTAATAATTATACTTATTACTTATACTATTATCAATATAACATGCTTTATTACCCATATAATGGAGTTATTATCGCTAGAACTGTAATAATTATACTTACTACTTATATTATTATCAATATAACATGCATTATTACCCATATAATGCAGTTATTATCGACAGAAGTATAATAAATATACTTATTACCTTTATTATTATCAGTATAACATGTACTATTAGCCATATTTTACTATTCTTATCGCTAGAACTATAATAATTATACTTATTACTCCCGATATTATCAATATAACATGCACTAGTACCCATATAATGCAGGTACTATCGACAGAAGTATAATAAATATACTTATTACTATTATTATTATCGATATAACAGACACTCTTAGGCATATTTTACTAGTATTATCGCTAGAACTGTAATAATTATACTTATTACTCCCGATATTATCAATATAACATGCATTATTACGCATATAATGCAGTTATTATCGACAGAAGTATAATATATATACTTATTACATTTATTATTATCAATATAACAGGCACTCTTAGCCATATTTTACTAGTATTATCGCTAGAACTGTAATAATTATACTTATTACTTATATTATTAGCTATATAACGTGCATTATTACCCATATTGTGCAGTTATTACCGATATAACTATAATAAATATACTTATTACTTTTATTATTATCAATATAACTTGCATTATTACCCATATAATGCAGTTATTATCGACAGAAGTATAATAAATATACTTATTACTTATATTATTATCAATATAACATGCATTATTACCCATATAATGCAGTTATTATCGACAGAAGTATAATAAATGTACTTATTACTTTTATTATTATCAATATAACAGGCACTAATAGCCATATTTTACTATCATTATCGCTAGAACTGTAATAATTATACTTATTACTCCCGATATTATCAATATAACATGCATTATTACTCATATAATGCAGTTATAATCGCTAGAACTGTAATAGTTACACTTATTACTTATATTATTATCAATATAACATGCATTATTACCCATATAGTGGAGTTATTATCTCGAGAACTCTAATAAATATACTTACTACTTTCATAATCATCAATATAACATGCATTATTACCCATATTGTGCAGTTATTATCGCTAGAACTGTAATAATTATACTTATTACTTATATCATTATCAATATAACATGCATTATTACCCATATAATGGAGTTATTATCGCTAGAACTGTAATAATTATACTTATCACTTATACTATTATCAACATAACATGCATTATTACCCATATAATGCAGTTATTATCGACAGAAGTATAATAAATATACTTATTACTTTTATTATTATCAATATAACATGCACTATTTGCCATATTTTACTATTATTATCGCTAGAACTATAATAATTATACTTATTACTCCCGATATCATCAATATAACATGCATTATTACCCATATAATGCAGTTATTATCGCTAGAACTGTAATAATTATACTTGTTACTTATATTATTAGCAATATAACGTGCACTATTACCCATATAATGCAGTTATTATCGCTAGAACTGTAATAATTATACTTATTACTTATATTATTATCAATATAACATGCATTATTACCCATATAATGCAGTTATTATCGACAGAAGTATAATAAATGTACTTATTACTTTTATTATTATCAATATAACAGGCACTAATAGCCATATTTTACTATCATTATCGCTAGAACTGTAATAATTATACTTATTACTCCCGATATTATCAATATAACATGCATTATTACTCATATAATGCAGTTATTATCGCTAGAACTGTAATAATTCTACTTATTACTTATATTATTATAAATATAACATGCATTATTACCCATATAATGGAGTTATTATCGCCAGAACTGTAATAATTATACTTATTACTTATATTATTATCAATATAACATGCATTATTACCCATATAATGCAGTTATTATCGACAGAAGTATAATAAATGTACTTATTACTTTTATTATTATCAATATAACAGGCACTAATAGACATATTTTACTATTATTATCGCTAGAACTATAATAATTATACTTATTACTCCCGATATCATCAATATAACATGCATTATTACCCATATAATGCAGTTATTATCGCTAGAACTGTAATAATTATACTTGTTACTTATACTATTAGCAATATAACGTGCATTATTACCCATATAATGCAGTTATTATCGCTAGAACTGTAATAATTATACTTATTGCTCCCGATATTATCAATATAACATGCATTATTACCCATATAATGCAGTTATTATCGACAGAAGTATAATAAATATACTTATTACTTTTATTATTATCAGTATAACATGTACTATTAGACATATTTTACTATTCTTATCGCTAGAACTATAATAATTATACTTATTACTCCCGATATTATCAATATAACATGCATTAGTTCCCATATAATGCAGTTATTATCGACAGAAGTATAATAAATGTACTTATTACTTTTATTATTATCAACATAACAGACACTCTTAGCCATATTTTACTAGTATTATCGCTAGAACTGTAATAATTATACTTATTACTCCCGATATTATCAATATAACATGCATTATTACGCATATAATGCAGTTATTATCGCTAGAACTGTAACAAATATACTTACTACTTTCATTATCATCAATATAACATGCATTATTACCCATATTGTGCAGTTATTACCGATATAACTATAATAAATATACTTATTACTTTTATTATTATCAATATAACTTGCATTATTACCCATATAATGCAGTTATTATCGACAGAAGTATAATAAATATACTTATTACTTATATTATTATCAATATAACATGCATTATTACCCATATAATGCAGTTATTATCGACAGAAGTATAATAAATGTACTTATTACTTTTATTATTATCAATATAACAGGCACTAATAGCCATATTTTACTATCATTATCGCTAGAACTGTAATAATTATACTTATTACTCCCGATATTATCAATATAACATGCATTATTACTCATATAATGCAGTTATTATCGCTAGAACTGTAATAATTCTACTTATTACTTATATTTTTACCAATATAACATGCATTATTACCCACATTATGCAGTTATTATCGCTGGAACTATAATAAACATACGCATTACTTTTATTATCATCAATATAACATGCATTATTACCCATATGATGCAGTTATTTTGGATAGAACTGTAATAAATATACTTATTACATTTATTATTATCAATATTACATGCACTATTTGCCATATTTTACTATTATTATCGCTAGAACTATAATAATTATACTTATTACTCCCGATATTATCAATATAACATGCATTATTACCCATATAATGCAGGTACTATCGACAGAAGTATAATAAATATACTTATTACTATTATTATTATCAATATAACAGACACTCTTAGGCATATTTTACTAGTATTATCGCTAGAACTGTAATAATTATACTTATTACTCCCGATATTATCAATATAACATCCATTATTACCCATATAATGCAGTTATTATCGCTAGAACTCTAATAAATATACTTACTACTTTCATTATCATCAATATAACATGCATTATTACCCATATTATGCAGTTATTATCGATAGAACTATAATAAATATACTTATTACTTTTATTATCATCAAT
Source organism: Megachile leachella (assembly GCA_963576845.1). Classification (NCBI taxonomy): domain Eukaryota; kingdom Metazoa; phylum Arthropoda; class Insecta; order Hymenoptera; family Megachilidae; genus Megachile; species Megachile leachella. The sequence continues at coordinate 1,801,450 of CAUYWW010000280.1, forward strand.
ATAACATGCATTGTTACCCATATTATGCAGTTATTATCGATAGAACTGTAATAAATATACTTATTACTTTTATTATTATCAATATAACATGCACTATTTGCCATATTTTACTATTATTATCGCTAGAACTATAATAATTATACTTATTACTTATATTATTATCAATATAACATGCATTATTACCCATATAGTGCAGTTATTATCGACAGAAGTATAATAAATATACTTATTACTTTTATTATTATCAATATAACAGGAACTTATAGCCATATTTTACTAGTATTATCGCCAGAACTGTAATAATAATACTTATTACTCCCGATATTATCAATATAACATCCATTGTTACCCATATAATGCAGTTATTATTGCTAGAACTCTAATAAATATACTTACTACTTTCATTATCATCAATATAACATGCATTATTACCCATATTATGCAGTTATTATCGATAGAACTATAATAAATATACTTATTACTTTTATTATCATCAATATAACATGCATTATTACCCATATTATGCAGTTATTATCGATAGAACTGTAATAAATATACTTATTACTTTTATTTTTATCAATATAACATGCACTATTTGCCATATTTTACTATTATTATCGCTAGAACTATAATAATTGTACTTATTACTCCCGATATTATCAATATAACATGCATTATTACCCACATAATGCAGTTATTATCGACAGAAGTATACTAAATATACTTATTACTTTTATTATTATCAATATAACAGGCACTAATAGCCATATTTTACTATTATTATCCCTAGAACTCTAATAATTACACTTATTACTCCCGATATTATCAATATAACATGCATTATTACCCATATAATGCAGTTATTATCGCTAGAACTGTAATAATTACACTTATCACTTATATTATTATCAATATAACATGCATTATTACCCATATTATGCAGTTATTATCGACAGAAGCATAATAAATATACTTATTACTTTTATTATTATCAATATAACAGGCACTAATAGCCATATTTTACTATTATTATCGCTAGAACTATAATAATTATACTTATTACTCCCGATATTATCAATATAACATGCATTATTACGCAAATAATGCAGTTATTATCGCTAGAACTGTAATAAGTATACTTACTACTTTCATTATCATCAATATAACATGCATTATTGCCCATATTATGCAGTTATTATCGCTAGAACTGTAATAATTATACTTATTACTCCCGATATTATCAATATAACATGCATTATTACCCATATAATGCAGTTATTATCGCTAGAACTCTAATAAATATACATATTACTCCCAATATTAACAATATAACATGCATTATTACCCATATAATGCAGTTATTATCGACAGAAGTATAATAAATATACTTATTACTTTTATTATTATCAATATATGTAACAGGCACTAATAGCCATATTTTACTATTATTATCGCTAGGACTGTAATAATTATACTTATTACTCCCGATATTATCAATATAACATGCATTATTACTCATATAATGCAGCTTTATCGCTAGAACTGTAACAAATATACTTACTACTTTCATTATCATCAATATAACATGCATTATTACCCATATTGTGCAGTTATTATCGCTAGAACTGTAATAATTATACTTATTACTTATATTATTATCAATATAACATGCATTATTACCCATATAATGCAGTTATTATCGCTAGAACTCTAATAAATATACATATTACTCCCAATATTATCAATATAACACGCATTATTACCCATATTATGCAGTTATTATCGCTAGAACTGTAATAATAATACTTATTACTTATATTATTAGCAATATAACGTGCATTATTACCCATATAATGCAGTTATTATCGCTAGAACTGTAATAACTATACTTATTACTCCCGATATTATCAATATAACATGCATTATTAGCCATATAATGCAGTTATTATCGCTAGAACTCTAATAAATATACTTACTACTTTCATTATCGTCAATATAACATGCATTATTACCCATATTATGCAGTTATTATCGATAGAACTGTAATAAATATATTTATTACTTTTATTTTTATCAATATAACATGCACTATTTGCCATATTTTACTATTATTATCGCTAGAACTATAATAATTATACTTATTACTCCCGATATTATCAATATAACATGCATTATTACCCATATAATGCAGTTATTATCGCTAGAACTATAATAAATATACATATTACTCCCAATATTATCAATATAACATGCATTATTACCCATATAATGCAGTTATTATCGACAGAAGTATCATAAATATACTTATTACTTTTATTATTATCAATATAACAGGCACTAATAGCCATATTTTACTATTATTATCGCTAGAACAGTAATAATTATACTTATTACTCCCGATATTATCAATATAACATGCATTATTACTCATATAATGCAGTTATTATCGCTAGAACTGTAACAGATATACTTACTACTTTCATAATCATCAATATAACATGCATTATTACCCATATTGTGCAGTTATTATCGATAGAACTATAATAAATATACTCATTACTTTTATTATTATCAATATAACATGCATTATTGCCCATATTATGCAAATATTATCGCTAGAACTGTAATAATTATACTTATTACTCCCGATATTATCAATATAACATGCATTATTACCCATGTAATGCAGTTATTATCGCTAGAACTCTAATAAATATACTTACTACTTACATTATCGTCAATATAACATACATTATTACCCATATTATGCAGTTATTATCGATAGAACTGTAATAAATATATTTATTACTTTTATTATTATCAATATAACATGCACTATTTGCCATATTTTACTATTATTATCGCTAGAACTATAATAATTATACTTATTACTCCCGATATTATCAATATAACATGCATTATTACTCATATAATGCAGTTATTATCGCTGGAACTGTAACAAATATACTTACTACTTTCATTATCATCAATATAACATGCATTATTACCCATAGTGTGCAGTTATTATCGATAGAACTATAATAAATATACTTATTACTTTTATTATTATCAATATAACATGCATTATTACCCGTATAATGCCGTTATTATCGCTAGAACTGTAATAATTATACTTATTACTTATATTATTAGCAACATAACGTGCATCATTACCCATATAATGCAGTTATTATCGCTAGAACTGTAATAATTATACTTATTACTCATATTATTATCAATATAACATGCATTATTACCCATATAATGCAGTTATTATCGACAGAAGTGTAATAAATATACTTATTACTTTTATTATTATCAATATAACAGGCACTAATATCCATATTTTACTATTATTATCGCTTGAACAGTAATAATTATACCTATTACTCCCGATATTATCAATATAACATGCATTATTACTCATATAATGCAGATATTATCGACAGAAGTGTAATAAATATACTTATTACTTTTATTATTATCAATATAACAGGCACTAATAGCCATATTTTACTATTATTATCGCTAGAACTGTAATAATTATACCTATTACTCCCGATATTATCAATATAACATGCATTATTACTCATATAATGCAGTTATTATCGCTAGAACTGTAACAAATATACTTACTACTTTCATTATCATCAATATAACATGCATTATTGCCCATATAATGCAGTTATTATCGCTAGAACTGTAATAATTATACTTATTACTTATATTATTAGCAATATAACGTGCATTATTACCCATATAATGCAGTTATTATCGCTAGAACTGTAATAATTATACTTATTACTTATATTATTATCAATATAACATGCATTATTACCCATATAATGCAGTTATTATCGCTGGAACTGTAACAAATATACTTACTACTTTCATTATCATCAATATAACATGCATTTTTGCCCATGTAATGCAGTTATTATCGCTAGAACTGTAATAATTATACTTATTACTTATATTATTAGCAACATAACGTGCATTATTACCCATATAATGCAGTTATTATCGCTAGAACTGTAACAAATATACTTACTACTTTCATTATCATCAATATAACATGCATTAATGCCCATATAATGCAGTTATTATCGCTAGAACTGTAATAATTATACTTATTACTTATATTATTAGCAATATAACGTGCATTATTACCCATATAATGGAGTTATTATCGCTAGAACTGTAATAATTATACTTATTACTTATATTATTAGCAATATAACGTGCATTATTACCCATATAATGCAGTTATTATCGCTGGAACTGTAATAATTATACTTATTACTTATATTATTATCAATATAACATGCATTATTACCCATATAATGCAGTTATTATCGCTGGAACTGTAACAAATATACTTACTACTTTCATTATCATCAATATAACATGCATTATTACCCATAGTGTGCAGTTATTATCGATAGAACTATAATAAATATACTTATTACTTTTATTATTATCAATATAACATGCATTATTACCCGTATAATGCCGTTATTATCGCTAGAACTGTAATAATTATACTTATTACTTATATTATTATCAATATAACATGCATTACTACCCATATTATGCAGTTATTATCGACAGAAGCATAATAAATATACTTATTACTTTTATTATTATCAATATAACAGGCACTAATAGCCATATTTTACTATTGTTATCGGTAGAACTATAATAACTATACTTATTACTCCCGATATTATCAATATAACATGCATTATTACCCATATAATGCAGTTATTATCGACAGAAGTATAATAAATATACTTATTACTTTTATTATTATCAATATAACAGGCACTAGTAGCCATATTTTACTATTATTATCCCTAGAACTCTAATAATTACACTTATTACTCCCGATATTATCAATATAACATGCATTATTACCCATATAATGCAGTTATTATCGACAGAAGTGTAATAAATATACTTATTACTTTTATTATCATCAATATAACATGCATTATTGCCCATATAATGCAGTTATTATCGCTAGAACTGTAATAATTATACTTATTACTTATATTATTAGCAATATAACGTGCATTATTACCCATATAATGCAGTTATTATCGCTAGAACTGTAATAATTATACTTATTACTTATATTATTATCAATATAACATGCATTATTACCCATATTATGCAGTTATTATCGATAGAACTGTAATAAATATACTTATTACTTCTATTTTTATCAATATAACATGCACTATTTGCCATATTTTACTATTATTATCGCTAGAACTATAATAATTGTACTTATTACTCCCGATATTATCAATATAACATGCATTATTACCCATATAATGCAGTTATTATCGACATCAGTATAATAAATATACTTATTACTTTTACTATTATCAATATAACAGGCACTAATATCCATATTTTACTATTATTATCGCTAGAACTATAATAATTGTACTTATTACTCCCGATATTACCTATATAACATGCATTATTACGCAAATAATGCAGTTATTATCGCTATAACTGTAACAAATATACTTACTACTTTCATTATCATCAATATAACATGCATTATTACCCATATTGTGCAGTTATTACCGATGGAACTGTAATAATTATACTTATTACTTATATTATTATCAATATATGTAACAGGCACTAATAGCCATATTTTACTATTATTATCGCTAGGACTGTAATAATTATACTTATTACTCCCGATATTATCAATATAACATGCATTATTACCCATATAATGCAGTTATTATCGACAGAAGTATAATAAATATACTTATTACTTTTATTATTGTCAATATAACAGGCACCAATAGCCATATTTTAGTATTATTATCGCTAGAACTGTAATAATTATACTTATTACTTATATTATTATCAATATAACATGCTTTATTACCCATGTAATGGAGTTATTATCGCTAGAACTGTAATAATTATACTTATTACTTATATTATTATCAATATAACATGCAATATTACCCATATAATGCAGTTATTATCGACAGAAGTATAATAAATATACTTATTACCTTTATTATTATCAGTATAGCATGTACTATTAGCCATATTTTACTATTCTTATCGCTAGAACTATAATAATTATACTTATTACTCCCGACATTATAAATATAACATGCATTAGTACCCATATAATGCAAGTACTATCGACAGAAGTATAATAAATATACTTATTACTATTATTATTATCAATATAACAGACACTCTTAGGCATATTTTACTAGTATTATCGCTAGAACTGTAATAATTATACTTATTACTCCCGATATTATCAATATAACATGCATTATTACGCATATAATGCAGTTATTATCGACAGAAGTATAATAAATATACTTATTACTTTTATTATTATCAATATAACAGGCACTCTTAGCCATATTTTACTATTATTATCCCTAGAACTCTAATAATTACACTTATTACTCCCGATATTATCAATATAACATGCATTATTACCCATATAATGCAGTTATTATCGACAGAAGTGTAATAAATATACTTATTACTTTTATTATCATCAATATAACAGTCATTATTGCCCATATAATGCAGTTATTATCGCTAGAACTGTAATAATTATACTTATTACTTATATTATTAGCAATATAACATGCATTATTACCCATATAATGCAGTTATTATCGACAGAAGTATAATAAATATACTTATTACTTATATTATTATCAATATAACATGCATTATTACCCATATAATGCAGTTATTATCGACAGAAGTATAATAAATGTACTTATTACTTTTATTATTATCAATATAACAGGCACTAATAGCCATATTTTACTATCATTATCGCTAGAACTGTAATAATTATACTTATTACTCCCGATATTATCAATATAACATGCATTATTACTCATATAATGCAGTTATAATCGCTAGAACTGTAATAGTTATACTTATTACTTATATTATTATCAATATAACATGCATTATTACCCATATAGTGGAGTTATTATCTCGAGAACTCTAATAAATATACTTACTACTTTCATAATCATCAATATAACATGCATTATTACCCATGTTGTGCAGTTATTATCGCTAGAACTGTAATAATTATACTTATTACTTATATCATTATCAATATAACATGCATTATTACCCATATAATGGAGTTATTATCGCTAGAACTGTAATAATTATACTTATCACTTATACTATTATCAACATAACATGCATTATTACCCATATAATGCAGTTATTATCGACAGAAGTATAATAAATATACTTATTACTTTTATTATTATCAATATAACATGCACTATTTGCCATATTTTACTATTATTATCGCTAGAACTATAATAATTATACTTATTACTCCCGATATCATCAATATAACATGCATTATTACCCATATAATGCAGTTATTATCGCTAGAACTGTAATAATTATACTTGTTACTTATATTATTAGCAATATAACGTGCACTATTACCCATATAATGCAGTTATTATCGCTAGAACTGTAATAATTATACTTATTACTTATATTATTATCAATATAACATGCATTATTACCCATATAATGCAGTTATTATCGACAGAAGTATAATAAATGTACTTATTACTTTTATTATTATCAATATAACAGGCACTAATAGCCATATTTTACTATCATTATCGCTAGAACTGTAATAATTATACTTATTACTCCCGATATTATCAATATAACATGCATTATTACTCATATAATGCAGTTATTATCGCTAGAACTGTAATAATTCTACTTATTACTTATATTATTATAAATATAACATGCATTATTACCCATATAATGGAGTTATTATCGCCAGAACTGTAATAATTATACTTATTACTTATATTATTATCAATATAACATGCATTATTACCCATATAATGCAGTTATTATCGACAGAAGTATAATAAATGTACTTATTACTTTTATTATTATCAATATAACAGGCACTAATAGACATATTTTACTATTATTATCGCTAGAACTATAATAATTATACTTATTACTCCCGATATCATCAATATAACATGCATTATTACCCATATAATGCAGTTATTATCGCTAGAACTGTAATAATTATACTTGTTACTTATATTATTAGCAATATAACGTGCATTATTACCCATATAATGCAGTTATTATCGCTAGAACTGTAATAATTATACTTATTGCTCCCGATATTATCAATATAACATGCATTATTACCCATATAATGCAGTTATTATCGACAGAAGTATAATAAATATACTTATTACTTTTATTATTATCAGTATAACATGTACTATTAGACATATTTTACTATTCTTATCGCTAGAACTATAATAATTATACTTATTACTCCCGATATTATCAATATAACATGCATTAGTACCCATATAATGCAGTTATTATCGACAGAAGTATAATAAATGTACTTATTACTTTTATTATTATCAACATAACAGACACTCTTAGCCATATTTTACTAGTATTATCGCTAGAACTGTAATAATTATACTTATTACTCCCGATATTATCAATATAACATGCATTATTACGCATATAATGCAGTTATTATCGCTAGAACTGTAACAAATATACTTACTACTTTCATTATCATCAATATAACATGCATTATTACCCATATTGTGCAGTTATTACCGATATAACTATAATAAATATACTTATTACTTTTATTATTATCAATATAACTTGCATTATTACCCATATAATGCAGTTATTATCGACAGAAGTATAATAAATATACTTATTACTTATATTATTATCAATATAACATGCATTATTACCCATATAATGCAGTTATTATCGACAGAAGTATAATAAATGTACTTATTACTTTTATTATTATCAATATAACAGGCACTAATAGCCATATTTTACTATCATTATCGCTAGAACTGTAATAATTATACTTATTACTCCCGATATTATCAATATAACATGCATTATTACTCATATAATGCAGTTATTATCGCTAGAACTGTAATAATTCTACTTATTACTTATATTTTTACCAATATAACATGCATTATTACCCACATTATGCAGTTATTATCGCTGGAACTATAATAAACATACGTATTACTTTTATTATCATCAATATAACATGCATTATTACCCATATGATGCAGTTATTTTGGATAGAACTGTAATAAATATACTTATTACATTTATTATTATCAATATTACATGCACTATTTGCCATATTTTACTATTATTATCGCTAGAACTATAATAATTATACTTATTACTCCCGATATTATCAATATAACATGCATTATTACCCATATAATGCAGGTACTATCGACAGAAGTATAATAAATATACTTATTACTATTATTATTATCAATATAACAGACACTCTTAGGCATATTTTACTAGTATTATCGCTAGAACTGTAATAATTATACTTATTACTCCCGATATTATCAATATAACATCCATTATTACCCATATAATGCAGTTATTATCGCTAGAACTCTAATAAATATACTTACTACTTTCATTATCATCAATATAACATGCATTATTACCCATATTATGCAGTTATTATCGATAGAACTATAATAAATATACTTATTACTTTTATTATCATCAATATAACATGCATTGTTACCCATATTATGCAGTTATTATCGATAGAACTGTAATAAATATACTTATTACTTTTATTATTATCAATATAACATGCACTATTTGCCATATTTTACTATTATTATCGCTAGAACTATAATAATTATACTTATTACTTATATTATTATCAATATAACATGCATTATTACCCATATAGTGCAGTTATTATCGACAGAAGTATAATAAATATACTTATTACTTTTATTATTATCAATATAACAGGAACTTATAGCCATATTTTACTAGTATTATCGCCAGAACTGTAATAATAATACTTATTACTCCCGATATTATCAATATAACATCCATTGTTACCCATATAATGCAGTTATTATTGCTAGAACTCTAATAAATATACTTACTACTTTCATTATCATCAATATAACATGCATTATTACCCATATTATGCAGTTATTATCGATAGAACTATAATAAATATACTTATTACTTTTATTATCATCAATATAACATGCATTATTACCCATATTATGCAGTTATTATCGATAGAACTGTAATAAATATACTTATTACTTTTATTTTTATCAATATAACATGCACTATTTGCCATATTTTACTATTATTATCGCTAGAACTATAATAATTGTACTTATTACTCCCGATATTATCAATATAACATGCATTATTACCCACATAATGCAGTTATTATCGACAGAAGTATACTAAATATACTTATTACTTTTATTATTATCAATATAACAGGCACTAATAGCCATATTTTACTATTATTATCCCTAGAACTCTAATAATTACACTTATTACTCCCGATATTATCAATATAACATGCATTATTACCCATATAATGCAGTTATTATCGCTAGAACTGTAATAATTACACTTATCACTTATATTATTATCAATATAACATGCATTATTACCCATATTATGCAGTTATTATCGACAGAAGCATAATAAATATACTTATTACTTTTATTATTATCAATATAACAGGCACTAATAGCCATATTTTACTATTATTATCGCTAGAACTATAATAATTATACTTATTACTCCCGATATTATCAATATAACATGCATTATTACGCAAATAATGCAGTTATTATCGCTAGAACTGTAATAAGTATACTTACTACTTTCATTATCATCAATATAACATGCATTATTGCCCATATTATGCAGTTATTATCGCTAGAACTGTAATAATTATACTTATTACTCCCGATATTATCAATATAACATGCATTATTACCCATATAATGCAGTTATTATCGCTAGAACTCTAATAAATATACATATTACTCCCAATATTATCAATATAACATGCATTATTACCCATATAATGCAGTTATTATCGACAGAAGTATAATAAATATACTTATTACTTTTATTATTATCAATATATGTAACAGGCACTAATAGCCATATTTTACTATTATTATCGCTAGGACTGTAATAATTATACTTATTACTCCCGATATTATCAATATAACATGCATTATTACTCATATAATGCAGCTTTATCGCTAGAACTGTAACAAATATACTTACTACTTTCATTATCATCAATATAACATGCATTATTACCCATATTGTGCAGTTATTATCGCTAGAACTGTAATAATTATACTTATTACTTATATTATTATCAATATAACATGCATTATTACCCATATAATGCAGTTATTATCGCTAGAACTCTAATAAATATACATATTACTCCCAATATTATCAATATAACACGCATTATTACCCATATTATGCAGTTATTATCGCTAGAACTGTAATAATAATACTTATTACTTATATTATTAGCAATATAACGTGCATTATTACCCATATAATGCAGTTATTATCGCTAGAACTGTAATAACTATACTTATTACTCCCGATATTATCAATATAACATGCATTATTAGCCATATAATGCAGTTATTATCGCTAGAACTCTAATAAATATACCTACTACTTTCATTATCGTCAATATAACATGCATTATTACCCATATTATGCAGTTATTATCGATAGAACTGTAATAAATATATTTATTACTTTTATTTTTATCAATATAACATGCACTATTTGCCATATTTTACTATTATTATCGCTAGAACTATAATAATTATACTTATTACTCCCGATATTATCAATATAACATGCATTATTACCCATATAATGCAGTTATTATCGCTAGAACTATAATAAATATACATATTACTCCCAATATTATCAATATAACATGCATTATTACCCATATAATGCAGTTATTATCGACAGAAGTATCATAAATATACTTATTACTTTTATTATTATCAATATAACAGGCACTAATAGCCATATTTTACTATTATTATCGCTAGAACAGTAATAATTATACTTATTACTCCCGATATTATCAATATAACATGCATTATTACTCATATAATGCAGTTATTATCGCTAGAACTGTAACAGATATACTTACTACTTTCATAATCATCAATATAACATGCATTATTACCCATATTGTGCAGTTATTATCGATAGAACTATAATAAATATACTCATTACTTTTATTATTATCAATATAACATGCATTATTGCCCATATTATGCAAATATTATCGCTAGAACTGTAATAATTATACTTATTACTCCCGATATTATCAATATAACATGCATTATTACCCATGTAATGCAGTTATTATCGCTAGAACTCTAATAAATATACTTACTACTTACATTATCGTCAATATAACATACATTATTACCCATATTATGCAGTTATTATCGATAGAACTGTAATAAATATATTTATTACTTTTATTATTATCAATATAACATGCACTATTTGCCATATTTTACTATTATTATCGCTAGAACTATAATAATTATACTTATTACTCCCGATATTATCAATATAACATGCATTATTACTCATATAATGCAGTTATTATCGCTGGAACTGTAACAAATATACTTACTACTTTCATTATCATCAATATAACATGCATTATTACCCATAGTGTGCAGTTATTATCGATAGAACTATAATAAATATACTTATTACTTTTATTATTATCAATATAACATGCATTATTACCCGTATAATGCCGTTATTATCGCTAGAACTGTAATAATTATACTTATTACTTATATTATTAGCAACATAACGTGCATCATTACCCATATAATGCAGTTATTATCGCTAGAACTGTAATAATTATACTTATTACTCATATTATTATCAATATAACATGCATTATTACCCATATAATGCAGTTATTATCGACAGAAGTGTAATAAATATACTTATTACTTTTATTATTATCAATATAACAGGCACTAATAGCCATATTTTACTATTATTATCGCTAGAACTGTAATAATTATACCTATTACTCCCGATATTATCAATATAACATGCATTATTACTCATATAATGCAGTTATTATCGCTAGAACTGTAACAAATATACTTACTACTTTCATTATCATCAATATAACATGCATTATTGCCCATATAATGCAGTTATTATCGCTAGAACTGTAATAATTATACTTATTACTTATATTATTAGCAATATAACGTGCATTATTACCCATATAATGCAGTTATTATCGCTAGAACTGTAATAATTATACTTATTACTTATATTATTATCAATATAACATGCATTATTACCCATATAATGCAGTTATTATCGCTGGAACTGTAACAAATATACTTACTACTTTCATTATCATCAATATAACATGCATTTTTGCCCATGTAATGCAGTTATTATCGCTAGAACTGTAATAATTATACTTATTACTTATATTATTAGCAACATAACGTGCATTATTACCCATATAATGCAGTTATTATCGCTAGAACTGTAACAAATATACTTACTACTTTCATTATCATCAATATAACATGCATTATTGCCCATATAATGCAGTTATTATCGCTAGAACTGTAATAATTATACTTATTACTTATATTATTAGCAATATAACGTGCATTATTACCCATATAATGGAGTTATTATCGCTAGAACTGTAATAATTATACTTATTACTTATATTATTAGCAATATAACGTGCATTATTACCCATATAATGCAGTTATTATCGCTGGAACTGTAATAATTATACTTATTACTTATATTATTATCAATATAACATGCATTATTACCCATATAATGCAGTTATTATCGCTGGAACTGTAACAAATATACTTACTACTTTCATTATCATCAATATAACATGCATTATTACCCATAGTGTGCAGTTATTATCGATAGAACTATAATAAATATACTTATTACTTTTATTATTATCAATATAACATGCATTATTACCCGTATAATGCCGTTATTATCGCTAGAACTGTAATAATTATACTTATTACTTATATTATTATCAATATAACATGCATTACTACCCATATTATGCAGTTATTATCGACAGAAGCATAATAAATATACTTATTACTTTTATTATTATCAATATAACAGGCACTAATAGCCATATTTTACTATTGTTATCGGTAGAACTATAATAACTATACTTATTACTCCCGATATTATCAATATAACATGCATTATTACCCATATAATGCAGTTATTATCGACAGAAGTATAATAAATATACTTATTACTTTTATTATTATCAATATAACAGGCACTAGTAGCCATATTTTACTATTATTATCCCTAGAACTCTAATAATTACACTTATTACTCCCGATATTATCAATATAACATGCATTATTACCCATATAATGCAGTTATTATCGACAGAAGTGTAATAAATATACTTATTACTTTTATTATCATCAATATAACATGCATTATTGCCCATATAATGCAGTTATTATCGCTAGAACTGTAATAATTATACTTATTACTTATATTATTAGCAATATAACGCGCATTATTACCCATATAATGCAGTTATTATCGCTAGAACTGTAATAATTATACTTATTACTTATATTATTATCAATATAACATGCATTATTACCCATATTATGCAGTTATTATCGATAGAACTGTAATAAATATACTTATTACTTCTATTTTTATCAATATAACATGCACTATTTGCCATATTTTACTATTATTATCGCTAGAACTATAATAATTGTACTTATTACTCCCGATATTATCAATATAACATGCATTATTACCCATATAATGCAGTTATTATCGACATCAGTATAATAAATATACTTATTACTTTTACTATTATCAATATAACAGGCACTAATATCCATATTTTACTATTATTATCGCTAGAACTATAATAATTGTACTTATTACTCCCGATATTACCTATATAACATGCATTATTACGCAAATAATGCAGTTATTATCGCTATAACTGTAACAAATATACTTACTACTTTCATTATCATCAATATAACATGCATTATTACCCATATTGTGCAGTTATTACCGATGGAACTGTAATAATTATACTTATTACTTATATTATTATCAATATATGTAACAGGCACTAATAGCCATATTTTACTATTATTATCGCTAGGACTGTAATAATTATACTTATTACTCCCGATATTATCAATATAACATGCATTATTACCCATATAATGCAGTTATTATCGACAGAAGTATAATAAATATACTTATTACTTTTATTATTGTCAATATAACAGGCACTAATAGCCATATTTTAGTATTATTATCGCTAGAACTGTAATAATTATACTTATTACTTTTATTATTATCAATATAACAGGCACTCTTAGCCATATTTTACTATTATTATCCCTAGAACTCTAATAATTACACTTATTACTCCCGATATTATCAATATAACATGCATTATTACCCATATAATGCAGTTATTATCGACAGAAGTGTAATAAATATACTTATTACTTTTATTATCATCAATATAACATGCATTATTGCCCATATAATGCAGTTATTATCGCTAGAACTGTAATAATTATACTTATTACTTATATTATTAGCAATATAACATGCATTATTGCCCATATAATGCAGTTATTATCGCTAGAACTGTAATAATTATACTTATTACTTATATTATTAGCAATATAACGTGCATTATTACCCGTATAATGCCGTTATTATCGCTAGAACTGTAATAATTATACTTATTACTTATATCATTATCAATATAACATGCATTACTACCCATATTATGCAGTTATTATCGACAGAAGCATAATAAATATACTTATTACTTTTATTATTATCAATATAACAGGCACTAATAGCCATATTTTACTATTGTTATCGGTAGAACTATAATAACTATACTTATTACTCCCGATATTATCAATATAACATGCATTATTACCCATATAATGCAGTTATTATCGACAGAAGTATAATAAATATACTTATTACTTTTATTATTATCAATATAACAGGCACTAGTAGCCATATTTTACTATTATTATCCCTAGAACTCTAATAATTACACTTATTACTCCCGATATTATCAATATAACATGCATTATTACCCATATAATGCAGTTATTATCGACAGAAGTGTAATAAATATACTTATTACTTTTATTATCATCAATATAACATGCATTATTGCCCATATAATGCAGTTATTATCGCTAGAACTGTAATAATTATACTTATTACTTATATTATTAGCAATATAACGTGCATTATTACCCATATAATGCAGTTATTATCGCTAGAACTGTAATAATTATACTTATTACTTATATTATTATCAATATAACATGCATTATTACCCATATTATGCAGTTATTATCGATAGAACTGTAATAAATATACTTATTACTTCTATTTTTATCAATATAACATGCACTATTTGCCATATTTTACTATTATTATCGCTAGAACTATAATAATTGTACTTATTACTCCCGATATTATCAATATAACATGCATTATTACCCATATAATGCAGTTATTATCGACATCAGTATAATAAATATACTTATTACTTTTACTATTATCAATATAACAGGCACTAATATCCATATTTTACTATTATTATCGCTAGAACTATAATAATTGTACTTATTACTCCCGATATTACCTATATAACATGCATTATTACGCAAATAATGCAGTTATTATCGCTATAACTGTAACAAATATACTTACTACTTTCATTATCATCAATATAACATGCATTATTACCCATATTGTGCAGTTATTACCGATGGAACTGTAATAATTATACTTATTACTTATATTATTATCAATATATGTAACAGGCACTAATAGCCATATTTTACTATTATTATCGCTAGGACTGTAATAATTATACTTATTACTCCCGATATTATCAATATAACATGCATTATTACCCATATAATGCAGTTATTATCGACAGAAGTATAATAAATATACTTATTACTTTTATTATTGTCAATATAACAGGCACTAATAGCCATATTTTAGTATTATTATCGCTAGAACTGTAATAATTATACTTATTACTTATATTATTATCAATATAACATGCTTTATTACCCATGTAATGGAGTTATTATCGCTAGAACTGTAATAATTATACTTATTACTTATATTATTATCAATATAACATGCAATATTACCCATATAATGCAGTTATTATCGACAGAAGTATAATAAATATACTTATTACCTTTATTATTATCAGTATAGCATGTACTATTAGCCATATTTTACTATTCTTATCGCTAGAACTATAATAATTATACTTATTACTCCCGACATTATAAATATAACATGCATTAGTACCCATATAATGCAAGTACTATCGACAGAAGTATAATAAATATACTTATTACTATTATTATTATCAATATAACAGACACTCTTAGGCATATTTTACTAGTATTATCGCTAGAACTGTAATAATTATACTTATTACTCCCGATATTATCAATATAACATGCATTATTACGCATATAATGCAGTTATTATCGACAGAAGTATAATAAATATACTTATTACTTTTATTATTATCAATATAACAGGCACTCTTAGCCATATTTTACTATTATTATCCCTAGAACTCTAATAATTACACTTATTACTCCCGATATTATCAATATAACATGCATTATTACCCATATAATGCAGTTATTATCGACAGAAGTGTAATAAATATACTTATTACTTTTATTATCATCAATATAACATGCATTATTGCCCATATAATGCAGTTATTATCGCTAGAACTGTAATAATTATACTTATTACTTATATTATTAGCAATATAACATGCATTATTGCCCATATAATGCAGTTATTATCGCTAGAACTGTAATAATTATACTTATTACTTATATTATTAGCAATATAACGTGCATTATTACCCATATAATGGAGTTATTATCGCTAGAACTGTAATAATTATACTTATTACTTATATTATTATCAATATAACATGCATTATTACCCATATAATGCAGTTATTATCGCTGGAACTGTAACAAATATACTTACTACTTTCATTATCATCAATATAACATGCATTTTTGCCCATGTAATGCAGTTATTATCGCTAGAACTGTAATAATTATACTTATTACTTATATTATTAGCAACATAACGTGCATTATTACCCATATAATGCAGTTATTATCGCTAGAACTGTAACAAATATACTTACTACTTTCATTATCATCAATATAACATGCATTATTGCCCATATAATGCAGTTATTATCGCTAGAACTGTAATAATTATACTTATTACTTATATTATTAGCAATATAACGTGCATTATTACCCATATAATGGAGTTATTATCGCTAGAACTGTAATAATTATACTTATTACTTATATTATTAGCAATATAACGTGCATTATTACCCATATAATGCAGTTATTATCGCTAGAACTGTAATAATTATACTTATTACTTATATTATTATCAATATAACATGCATTATTACCCATATAATGCAGTTATTATCGCTGGAACTGTAACAAATATACTTACTACTTTCATTATCATCAATATAACATGCATTATTACCCATAGTGTGCAGTTATTATCGATAGAACTATAATAAATATACTTATTACTTTTATTATTATCAATATAACATGCATTATTACCCGTATAATGCCGTTATTATCGCTAGAACTGTAATAATTATACTTATTACTTATATTATTATCAATATAACATGCATTACTACCCATATTATGCAGTTATTATCGACAGAAGCATAATAAATATACTTATTACTTTTATTATTATCAATATAACAGGCACTAATAGCCATATTTTACTATTGTTATCGGTAGAACTATAATAACTATACTTATTACTCCCGATATTATCAATATAACATGCATTATTACCCATATAATGCAGTTATTATCGACAGAAGTATAATAAATATACTTATTACTTTTATTATTATCAATATAACAGGCACTAGTAGCCATATTTTACTATTATTATCCCTAGAACTCTAATAATTACACTTATTACTCCCGATATTATCAATATAACATGCATTATTACCCATATAATGCAGTTATTATCGACAGAAGTGTAATAAATATACTTATTACTTTTATTATCATCAATATAACATGCATTATTGCCCATATAATGCAGTTATTATCGCTAGAACTGTAATAATTATACTTATTACTTATATTATTAGCAATATAACGTGCATTATTACCCATATAATGCAGTTATTATCGCTAGAACTGTAATAATTATACTTATTACTTATATTATTATCAATATAACATGCATTATTACCCATATTATGCAGTTATTATCGATAGAACTGTAATAAATATACTTATTACTTCTATTTTTATCAATATAACATGCACTATTTGCCATATTTTACTATTATTATCGCTAGAACTATAATAATTGTACTTATTACTCCCGATATTATCAATATAACATGCATTATTACCCATATAATGCAGTTATTATCGACATCAGTATAATAAATATACTTATTACTTTTACTATTATCAATATAACAGGCACTAATATCCATATTTTACTATTATTATCGCTAGAACTATAATAATTGTACTTATTACTCCCGATATTACCTATATAACATGCATTATTACGCAAATAATGCAGTTATTATCGCTATAACTGTAACAAATATACTTACTACTTTCATTATCATCAATATAACATGCATTATTACCCATATTGTGCAGTTATTACCGATGGAACTGTAATAATTATACTTATTACTTATATTATTATCAATATATGTAACAGGCACTAATAGCCATATTTTACTATTATTATCGCTAGGACTGTAATAATTATACTTATTACTCCCGATATTATCAATATAACATGCATTATTACCCATATAATGCAGTTATTATCGACAGAAGTATAATAAATATACTTATTACTTTTATTATTGTCAATATAACAGGCACTAATAGCCATATTTTAGTATTATTATCGCTAGAACTGTAATAATTATACTTATTACTTATATTATTATCAATATAACATGCTTTATTACCCATGTAATGGAGTTATTATCGCTAGAACTGTAATAATTATACTTATTACTTATATTATTATCAATATAACATGCAATATTACCCATATAATGCAGTTATTATCGACAGAAGTATAATAAATATACTTATTACCTTTATTATTATCAGTATAGCATGTACTATTAGCCATATTTTACTATTCTTATCGCTAGAACTATAATAATTATACTTATTACTCCCGACATTATAAATATAACATGCATTAGTACCCATATAATGCAAGTACTATCGACAGAAGTATAATAAATATACTTATTACTATTATTATTATCAATATAACAGACACTCTTAGGCATATTTTACTAGTATTATCGCTAGAACTGTAATAATTATACTTATTACTCCCGATATTATCAATATAACATGCATTATTACGCATATAATGCAGTTATTATCGACAGAAGTATAATAAATATACTTATTACTTTTATTATTATCAATATAACAGGCACTCTTAGCCATATTTTACTATTATTATCCCTAGAACTCTAATAATTACACTTATTACTCCCGATATTATCAATATAACATGCATTATTACCCATATAATGCAGTTATTATCGACAGAAGTGTAATAAATATACTTATTACTTTTATTATCATCAATATAACATGCATTATTGCCCATATAATGCAGTTATTATCGCTAGAACTGTAATAATTATACTTATTACTTATATTATTAGCAATATAACATGCATTATTGCCCATATAATGCAGTTATTATCGCTAGAACTGTAATAATTATACTTATTACTTATATTATTAGCAATATAACGTGCATTATTACCCATATAATGGAGTTATTATCGCTAGAACTGTAATAATTATACTTATTACTTATATTATTATCAATATAACATGCATTATTACCCATATAATGCAGTTATTATCGCTGGAACTGTAACAAATATACTTACTACTTTCATTATCATCAATATAACATGCATTTTTGCCCATGTAATGCAGTTATTATCGCTAGAACTGTAATAATTATACTTATTACTTATATTATTAGCAACATAACGTGCATTATTACCCATATAATGCAGTTATTATCGCTAGAACTGTAACAAATATACTTACTACTTTCATTATCATCAATATAACATGCATTATTGCCCATATAATGCAGTTATTATCGCTAGAACTGTAATAATTATACTTATTACTTATATTATTAGCAATATAACGTGCATTATTACCCATATAATGGAGTTATTATCGCTAGAACTGTAATAATTATACTTATTACTTATATTATTAGCAATATAACGTGCATTATTACCCATATAATGCAGTTATTATCGCTAGAACTGTAATAATTATACTTATTACTTATATTATTATCAATATAACATGCATTATTACCCATATAATGCAGTTATTATCGCTGGAACTGTAACAAATATACTTACTACTTTCATTATCATCAATATAACATGCATTATTACCCATAGTGTGCAGTTATTATCGATAGAACTATAATAAATATACTTATTACTTTTATTATTATCAATATAACATGCATTATTACCCGTATAATGCCGTTATTATCGCTAGAACTGTAATAATTATACTTATTACTTATATTATTATCAATATAACATGCATTACTACCCATATTATGCAGTTATTATCGACAGAAGCATAATAAATATACTTATTACTTTTATTATTATCAATATAACAGGCACTAATAGCCATATTTTACTATTGTTATCGGTAGAACTATAATAACTATACTTATTACTCCCGATATTATCAATATAACATGCATTATTACCCATATAATGCAGTTATTATCGACAGAAGTATAATAAATATACTTATTACTTTTATTATTATCAATATAACAGGCACTAGTAGCCATATTTTACTATTATTATCCCTAGAACTCTAATAATTACACTTATTACTCCCGATATTATCAATATAACATGCATTATTACCCATATAATGCAGTTATTATCGACAGAAGTGTAATAAATATACTTATTACTTTTATTATCATCAATATAACATGCATTATTGCCCATATAATGCAGTTATTATCGCTAGAACTGTAATAATTATACTTATTACTTATATTATTAGCAATATAACGTGCATTATTACCCATATAATGCAGTTATTATCGCTAGAACTGTAATAATTATACTTATTACTTATATTATTATCAATATAACATGCATTATTACCCATATTATGCAGTTATTATCGATAGAACTGTAATAAATATACTTATTACTTCTATTTTTATCAATATAACATGCACTATTTGCCATATTTTACTATTATTATCGCTAGAACTATAATAATTGTACTTATTACTCCCGATATTATCAATATAACATGCATTATTACCCATATAATGCAGTTATTATCGACATCAGTATAATAAATATACTTATTACTTTTACTATTATCAATATAACAGGCACTAATATCCATATTTTACTATTATTATCGCTAGAACTATAATAATTGTACTTATTACTCCCGATATTACCTATATAACATGCATTATTACGCAAATAATGCAGTTATTATCGCTATAACTGTAACAAATATACTTACTACTTTCATTATCATCAATATAACATGCATTATTACCCATATTGTGCAGTTATTACCGATGGAACTGTAATAATTATACTTATTACTTATATTATTATCAATATATGTAACAGGCACTAATAGCCATATTTTACTATTATTATCGCTAGGACTGTAATAATTATACTTATTACTCCCGATATTATCAATATAACATGCATTATTACCCATATAATGCAGTTATTATCGACAGAAGTATAATAAATATACTTATTACTTTTATTATTGTCAATATAACAGGCACTAATAGCCATATTTTAGTATTATTATCGCTAGAACTGTAATAATTATACTTATTACTTATATTATTATCAATATAACATGCTTTATTACCCATGTAATGGAGTTATTATCGCTAGAACTGTAATAATTATACTTATTACTTATATTATTATCAATATAACATGCAATATTACCCATATAATGCAGTTATTATCGACAGAAGTATAATAAATATACTTATTACCTTTATTATTATCAGTATAGCATGTACTATTAGCCATATTTTACTATTCTTATCGCTAGAACTATAATAATTATACTTATTACTCCCGACATTATAAATATAACATGCATTAGTACCCATATAATGCAAGTACTATCGACAGAAGTATAATAAATATACTTATTACTATTATTATTATCAATATAACAGACACTCTTAGGCATATTTTACTAGTATTATCGCTAGAACTGTAATAATTATACTTATTACTCCCGATATTATCAATATAACATGCATTATTACGCATATAATGCAGTTATTATCGACAGAAGTATAATAAATATACTTATTACTTTTATTATTATCAATATAACAGGCACTCTTAGCCATATTTTACTAGTATTATCGCTAGAACTGTAATAATTATACTTATTACTCCCGATATTATCAATATAACATCCATTATTACCCATATAATGCAGTTATTATCGCTAGAACTCTAATAAATATACTTACTACTTTCATTATCATCAATATAACATGCATTATTACCCATATTATGCAGTTATTATCGATAGAGCTATAATAAATATACTTATTACTTTTATTATCATCAATATAACATGCATTGTTACCCATATTATGCAGTTATTATCGATAGAACTGTAATAAATATACTTATTACTTTTATTATTATCAATATAACATGCACTATTTGCCATATTTTAATATTATTATCGCTAGAACTATAATAATTATACTTATTACTTATATTATTATCAATATAACATGCATTATTACCCATATAATGCAGTTATTATCGACAGAAGTATAATAAATATACTTATTACTTTTATTATTATCAATATAACAGGAACTAATAGCCATATTTTACTAGTATTATCGCCAGAACTGTAATAATAATACTTATTACTCCCGATATTATCAATATAACATCCATTATTACCCATATAATGCAGTTATTATTGCTAGAACTCTAATAAATATACTTACTACTTTCATTATCATCAATATAACATGCATTATTACCCATACTATGCAGTTATTATCGATAGAACTATAATAAATATACTTATTACTTTTATTATCATCAATATAACATGCATTATTACCCATATTATGCAGTTATTATCGATAGAACTGTAATAAATATACTTATTACCTTTATTTTTATCAATATAACATGCACTATTTGCCATATTTTACTATTATTATCGCTAGAACTATAATAATTGTACTTATTACTCCCGATATTATCAATAAAGCATGCATTATTACCCACATAATGCAGTTATTATCGACAGAAGTATAATAAATATACTTATTACTTTTATTATTATCAATATAACAGGCACTAATAGCCATATTTTACTATTATTATCCCTAGAACTCTAATAATTACACTTATTACTCCCGATATTATCAATATAACATGCATTATTACCCATATAATGCAGTTATTATCGCTAGAACTGTAATAATTACACTTATCACTTATATTATTATCAATATAACATGCATTATTACCCATATTATGCAGTTATTATCGACAGAAGCATAATAAATATACTTATTACTTTTATTATTATCAATATAACAGGCACTAATAGCCATATTTTACTATTATTATCGCTAGAACTATAATAATTATACTTATTACTCCCGATATTATCAATATAACATGCATTATTACGCAAATAATGCAGTTATTATCGCTAGAACTGTAATAAGTATACTTATTACTTTCATTATCATCAATATAACATGCATTATTGCCCATATTATGCAGTTATTATCGCTAGAACTGTAATAATTATACTTATTACTCCCGATATTATCAATATAACATGCATTATTACCCATATAATGCAGTTATTATCGCTAGAACTCTAATAAATACACTTACTACTTTCATTATCGTCAATATAACATGCATTATTACCCATATTATGCAGTTATTATCGATAGAACTGTAATAAGTATATTTATTACTTTTATTTTTATCAATATAACATGCACTATTTGCCATATTTTACTATTATTATCGCTAGAAATATAATAATTATACTTATTACTCCCGATATTATCAATATAACATGCATTATTACCCATATAATGCAGTTATTATCGCTAGAACTATAATAAATATATATATTACTCCCAATATTATCAATATAACATGCATTATTACCCATATAATGCAGTTATTATCGCTAGAACTGTAATAATTATACTTATTACTTATATTATTATCAATATAACATGCATTATGACCCATATAATGCAATTATTATCGACAGAAGTATAATAAATATACTTATTACTTTTATTATTATCAATATATGTAACAGGCACTAATAGCCATATTTTACTATTATTATCGCTAGGACTGTAATAATTATACTTATTACTCCCGATATTATCAATATAACATGCATTATTACTCATATAATGCAGTTATTATCGCTAGAACTGTAACAAATATACTTACTACTTTCATTATCATCAATATAACATGCATTATTACCCATATTGTGCAGTTATTATCGCTAGAACTGTAATAATTATACTTATTACTTATATTATTATCAATATAACATGCATTATTACCCATATTATGCAGTTATTATCGCTAGAACTATAATAAATATACGTATTACTTTTATTATCATCAATATAACACGCATTATTACCCATATTATGCAGTTATTATCGCTAGAACTATAATAAATATACTTATTACTTTTATTATCATCAATATAACATGCATTATTGCCCATATTATGCAGTTATTATCGATAGAACTGTAATAAATATACTTATTACTTTTATTTTTATCAATATAACATGCACTATTTGCCATATTATACTATTATTATCGCTAGAACTATAATAATTGTACTTATTACTCCCGATATTATCAATATAACATGCATTATTACCCATATAATGCAGTTATTATCGACAGAAGTATAATAAATATACTTATTACTTTTATTATTATCAATATAACAGGCACTAATAGCCATATTTTACTATTATTATCCCTAGAACTCTAATAATTACACTTATTACTCCCGATATTATCAATATAACATGCATTATTACCCATATAATGCAGTTATTATCGCTAGAACTGTAATAATTACACTTATTACTTATATTATTATCAATATAACATGCATTACTACCCATATAATGCAGTTATTATCGACAGAAGTATAATAAATATACTTATTGCTTTTATTTTTATCAATATAACATGCACTATTTGCCATATTTTACTATTATTATCGCTAGAACTATAATAATTGTACTTATTACTCCCGATATTATCAATATAACATGCATTATTACCCATATAATGCAGTTATTATCGACATCAGTATAATAAATATACTTATTACTTTTATTATTATCAATATAACAGGCACTAATATCCATATTTTACTATTATTATCGCTAGAACTATAATAATTGTACTTATTACTCCCGATATTACCTATATAACATGCATTATTACGCAAATAATGCAGTTATTATCGCTATAACTGTAACAAATATACTTACTACTTTCATTATCATCAATATAACATGCATTATTACCCATATTGTGCAGTTATTACCGATGGAACTGTAATAATTATACTTATTACTTATATTATTATCAATATATGTAACAGGCACTAATAGCCATATTTTACTATTATTATCGCTAGGACTGTAATAATTATACTTATTACTCCCGATATTATCAATATAACATGCATTATTACCCATATAATGCAGTTATTATCGACAGAAGTATAATAAATATACTTATTACTTTTATTATTGTCAATATAACAGGCACTAATAGCCATATTTTAGTATTATTATCGCTAGAACTGTAATAATTATACTTATTACTCCCGACATTATAAATATAACATGCATTAGTACCCATATAATGCAAGTACTATCGACAGAAGTATAATAAATATACTTATTACTATTATTATTATCAATATAACAGACACTCTTAGGCATATTTTACTAGTATTATCGCTAGAACTGTAATAATTATACTTATTACTCCCGATATTATCAATATAACATGCATTATTACGCATATAATGCAGTTATTATCGACAGAAGTATAATAAATATACTTATTACTTTTATTATTATCAATATAACAGGCACTCTTAGCCATATTTTACTAGTATTATCGCTAGAACTGTAATAATTATACTTATTACTCCCGATATTATCAATATAACATCCATTATTACCCATATAATGCAGTTATTATCGCTAGAACTCTAATAAATATACTTACTACTTTCATTATCATCAATAGAACATGCATTATTACCCATATTATGCAGTTATTATCGATAGAGCTATAATAAATATACTTATTACTTTTATTATCATCAATATAACATGCATTGTTACCCATATTATGCAGTTATTATCGATAGAACTGTAATAAATATACTTATTACTTTTATTATTATCAATATAACATGCACTATTTGCCATATTTTAATATTATTATCGCTAGAACTATAATAATTATACTTATTACTTATATTATTATCAATATAACATGCATTATTACCCATATAATGCAGTTATTATCGACAGAAGTATAATAAATATACTTATTACTTTTATTATTATCAATATAACAGGAACTAATAGCCATATTTTACTAGTATTATCGCCAGAACTGTAATAATAATACTTATTACTCCCGATATTATCAATATAACATCCATTATTACCCATATAATGCAGTTATTATTGCTAGAACTCTAATAAATATACTTACTACTTTCATTATCATCAATATAACATGCATTATTACCCATATTATGCAGTTATTATCGATAGAACTATAATAAATATACTTATTACTTTTATTATCATCAATATAACATGCATTATTACCCATATTATGCAGTTATTATCGATAGAACTGTAATAAATATACTTATTACCTTTATTTTTATCAATATAACATGCACTATTTGCCATATTTTACTATTATTATCGCTAGAACTATAATAATTGTACTTATTACTCCCGATATTATCAATAAAGCATGCATTATTACCCACATAATGCAGTTATTATCGACAGAAGTATAATAAATATACTTATTACTTTTATTATTATCAATATAACAGGCACTAATAGCCATATTTTACTATTATTATCCCTAGAACTCTAATAATTACACTTATTACTCCCGATATTATCAATATAACATGCATTATTACCCATATAATGCAGTTATTATCGCTAGAACTGTAATAATTACACTTATCACTTATATTATTATCAATATAACATGCATTATTACCCATATTATGCAGTTATTATCGACAGAAGCATAATAAATATACTTATTACTTTTATTATTATCAATATAACAGGCACTAATAGCCATATTTTACTATTATTATCGCTAGAACTATAATAATTATACTTATTACTCCCGATATTATCAATATAACATGCATTATTACGCAAATAATGCAGTTATTATCGCTAGAACTGTGATAAGTATACTTATTACTTTCATTATCATCAATATAACATGCATTATTGCCCATATTATGCAGTTATTATCGCTAGAACTGTAATAATTATACTTATTACTCCCGATATTATCAATATAACATGCATTATTACCCATATAATGCAGTTATTATCGCTAGAACTCTAATAAATACACTTACTACTTTCATTATCGTCAATATAACATGCATTATTACCCATATTATGCAGTTATTATCGATAGAACTGTAATAAATATATTTATTACTTTTATTTTTATCAATATAACATGCACTATTTGCCATATTTTACTATTATTATCGCTAGAAATATAATAATTATACTTATTACTCCCGATATTATCAATATAACATGCATTATTACCCATATAATGCAGTTATTATCGCTAGAACTATAATAAATATATATATTACTCCCAATATTATTAATATAACATGCATTATTACCCATATAATGCAGTTATTATCGCTAGAACTGTAATAATTATACTTATTACTTATATTATTATCAATATAACATGCATTATGACCCATATAATGCAATTATTATCGACAGAAGTATAATAAATATACTTATTACTCTTATTATTATCAATATATGTAACAGGCACTAATAGCCATATTTTACTATTATTATCGCTAGGACTGTAATAATTATACTTATTACTCCCGATATTATCAATATAACATGCATTATTACTCATATAATGCAGTTATTATCGCTAGAACTGTAACAAATATACTTACTACTTTCATTATCATCAATATAACATGCATTATTACCCATATTGTGCAGTTATTATCGCTAGAACTGTAATAATTATACTTATTACTTATATTATTATCAATATAACATGCATTATTACCCATATTATGCAGTTATTATCGCTAGAACTATAATAAATATACGTATTACTTTTATTATCATCAATATAACACGCATTATTACCCATATTATGCAGTTATTATCGCTAGAACTATAACAAATATACTTATTACTTTTATTATCATCAATATAACATGCATTATTACCCATATTATGCAGTTATTATCGATAGAACTGTAATAAATATACTTATTACTTTTATTTTTATCAATATAACATGCACTATTTGCCATATTTTACTATTATTATCGCTAGAACTATAATAATTGTACTTATTACTCCCGATATTATCAATATAACATGCATTATTACCCATATAATGCAGTTATTATCGACAGAAGTATAATAAATATACTTATTACTTTTATTATTATCAATATAACAGGCACTAATAGCCATATTTTACTATTATTATCCCTAGAACTCTAATAATTACACTTATTACTCCCGATATTATCAATATAACATGCATTATTACCCATATAATGCAGTTATTATCGCTAGAACTGTAATAATTACACTTATTACTTATATTATTATCAATATAACATGCATTACTACCCATATAATGCAGTTATTATCGACAGAAGTATAATAAATATACTTATTGCTTTTATTATTATCAATATAACAGGCACTAATAGGCATATTTTACTATTATTATCGCTAGAACTGTAATAATTATACTTATTACTCCCGATATTATCAATATAACATGCATTATTACTCATATAATGCAGTTATTATCGCTGGAACTGTAACAAATATACTTACTACTTTCATTATCATCAATATAACATGCATTATTACCCATAGTGTGCAGTTATTATCGATAGAACTATAATAAATATACTTATTACTTTTATTATTATCAATATAACATGCATTATTACCCGTATAATGCCGTTATTATCGCTAGAACTGTAATAATTATACTTATTACTTAAATTATTATCAATATAACATGCATTATTACCCATATAATGCAGTTATTATCGACAGAAGTGTAATAAATATACTTATTACTTTTATTATTATCAATATAACAGGCACTAATAGCCATATTTTACTATTATTATCGCTAGAACTGTAATAATTATACCTATTACTCCCGATATTATCAATATAACATGCATTATTACTCATATAATGCAGTTATTATCGCTAGAACTGTAACAAATATACTTACTACTTTCATTATCATCAATATAACATGCATTATTACCCATGTAATGCAGTTATTATCGACAGAAGTGTAATAAATATACTTATTACTTTTATTATTATCAATATAACAGGCACTAATAGCCATATTTTACTATTATTATCGCTAGAACTGTAATAATTATACTTATTACTCCCGATATTATCAATATAACATGCATTATTACTCATATAATGCAGTTATTATCGCTAGAACTGTAACAAATATACTTACTACTTTCATTATCATCAATATAACATGCATTATTGCCCATATAATGCAGTTATTATCGCTAGAACTGTAATAATTATACTTATTACTTATATTATTAGCAATATAACGTGCATTATTACCCATATAATGCAGTTATTATCGCTAGAACTGTAATAATTATACTTATTACTTATATTATTATCAATATAACATGCATTATTACCCATATAATGCAGTTATTATCGCTGGAACTGTAACAAATATACTTACTACTTTCATTATCATCAATATAACATGCATTATTACCCATAGTGTGCAGTTATTATCGATAGAACTATAATAAATATACTTATTACTTTTATTATTATCAATATAACATGCATTATTACCCGTATAATGCCGTTATTATCGCTAGAACTGTAATAATTATACTTATTACTTATATTATTATCAATATAACATGCATTACTACCCATATTATGCAGTTATTATCGACAGAAGCATAATAAATATACTTATTACTTTTATTATTATCAATATAACAGGCACTAATAGCCATATTTTACTATTATTATCGGCAGAACTATAATAACTATACTTATTACTCCCGATATTATCAATATAACATGCATTATTACCCATATAATGCAGTTATTATCGACAGAAGTATAATAAATATACTTATTACTTTTATTATTATCAATATAACAGGCACTAGTAGCCATATTTTACTATTATTATCCCTAGAACTCTAATAATTACACTTATTACTCCCGATATTATCAATATAACATGCATTATTGCCCATATAATGCAGTTATTATCGACAGAACTATAATAAGTATACGTATTACTTTCATTATCATCAATATAACACGCATTATTACCCATATAATGCAGTTATTATCGCTAGAACTGTAATAATTATACTTATTACTTATATTATTAGCAATATAACGTGCATTATTACCCATATAATGCAGTTATTATCGCTAGAACTGTAATAATTATACTTATTACTTATATTATTATCAATATAACATGCATTATTACCCATATAATGCAGTTATTATCGCTGGAACTGTAACAAATATACTTACTACTTTCATTATCATCAATATAACATGCATTATTACCCATAGTGTGCAGTTATTATCGATAGAACTATAATAAATATACTTATTACTTTTATTATTATCAATATAACATGCATTATTACCCGTATAATGCCGTTATTATCGCTAGAACTGTAATAATTATACTTATTACTTATATTATTATCAATATAACATGCATTACTACCCATATTATGCAGTTATTATCGACAGAAGCATAATAAATATACTTATTACTTTTATTATTATCAATATAACAGGCACTAATAGCCATATTTTACTATTATTATCGGTAGAACTATAATAACTATACTTATTACTCCCGATATTATCAATATAACATGCATTATTACCCATATAATGCAGTTATTATCGACAGAAGTATAATAAATATACTTATTACTTTTATTATTATCAATATAACAGGCACTAGTAGCCATATTTTACTATTATTATCGCTAGAACTATAATAATTATACTTATTACTCCCGATATTATCAATATAACATGCATTATTACCCATATAATGCAGTTATTATCGCTAGAACTATAATAAATATACATATTACTCCCAATATTATCAATATAACATGCATTATTACCCATATAATGCAGTTATTATTGCTAGAACTGTAATAATTATACTTATTACTTATATTATTAGCAATATAACGAGCATTATTGCCCATATAATGCAGTTATTATCGCTAGAACTGTAATAATTATACTTATTACTTATATTATTATCAATATAACATGCATTATCACCCATATAATGCAGTTATTATCGACAGAAGTATCATAAATATACTTATTACTTTTATTATTATCACTATAACAGGCACTAATAGCCATATTTTACTATTATTATCGCTAGAACTGTAATAATTATACTTATTACTCCCGATATTATCAATATAACATGCATTATTACTCATATAATGCAGGTATTATCGCTAGAACTGTAACATATATACTTACTACTTTCATTATCATCAATATAACTTGCATTATTACCCATATTGTGCAGTTATTATCGATAGAACTATAATAAATATACTTATTACTTTTATTATTATCAATATAACAGGCATTATTGCCCATATTATGCAGTTATTATCGCTAGAACTGTAATAATTCTACTTATTACTCCCGATATTATCAATATAACATGCATTATTACCCATGTAATGCAGTTATTATCGCTAGAACTCTAATAAATATACCTACTACTTTCATTATCGTCAATATAACATACATTATTACCCATATAATGCAGTTATTATCGCTAGAACTGTAATAATTATACTTATTACTTATATTATTAGCAATATAACGTGCATTATTACCCATATAATGCAGTTATTATCGCTAGAACTGTAATAATTATACTTATTACTCCCGATATTATCAATATAACATGCACTAGTACCCATATAATGCAGGTACTATCGACAGAAGTATAATAAATATACTTATTACTTTTATTATTATCAATATAACAGGAACTAATAGCCATATTTTACTAGTATTATCGCTAGAACTGTAATAATAATACTTATTACTCCCG
Source organism: Megachile leachella (assembly GCA_963576845.1). Classification (NCBI taxonomy): domain Eukaryota; kingdom Metazoa; phylum Arthropoda; class Insecta; order Hymenoptera; family Megachilidae; genus Megachile; species Megachile leachella. Next base: position 1,835,258 of record CAUYWW010000280.1, read on the forward strand.
ATATTATCAATATAACATCCATTATTACCCATATAATGCAGTTATTATTGCTAGAACTCTAATAAATATACTTACTACTTTCATTATCATCAATATAACATGCATTATTACCTATACTATGCAGTTATTATCGCTGGAACTGTAACAAATATACTTACTACTTTCATTATCATCAATATAACATGCATTATTACCCATATTGTGCAGTTATTACCGATAGAACTATAATAAATATACTTATTACTTTTATTTTTATCAATATAACATGCATTATTACCCGTGTAATGCAGTTATTATCGCTAGAACTGTAATAATTATACTTATTACTTATATTATTAGCTATATAACGTGCATTATTACCCATATAATGCAGTTATTATCGCTAGAACTGTAATAATTATACTTATTACTTATATTATTATCAATATAACTTGCATTATTACCCATATAATGCAGTTATTATCGACAGAAGTATAATAAATATACTTATTACTTATATTATTATCAATATAACATGCATTATTACCCATATAATGCAGTTATTATCGACAGAAGTATAGTAAATGTACTTATTACTTTTATTATTATCAATATAACAGGCACTAATAGCCATATTTTACTATCATTATCGCTAGAACTGTAATAATTATACTTATTACTCCCGATATTATCAATGTAACATGCATTATTACTCATATAATGCAGTTATTATCGCTAGAACTGTAATAATTCTACTTATTACTTATATTATTATCAATATAACATGCATTATTACCCATATAATGGAGTTATTATCGCCAGAACTGTAATAATTATACTTATTACTTATATTATTATCAATATAACATGCATTATTACCCATATAATGCAGTTATTATCGACAGAAGTATAATAAATGTACTTATTACTTTTATTATTATCAATATAACAGGCACTAATAGACATATTTTACTATTATTATCGCTAGAACTATAATAATTATACTTATTACTCCCGATATCATCAATATAACATGCATTATTACCCATATAATGCAGTTATTATCGCTAGAACTGTAATAATTATACTTGTTACTTATATTATTAGCAATATAACGTGCATTATTACCCATATAATGCAGTTATTATCGCTAGAACTGTAATAATTATACTTATTACTTATATTATTATCAATACAACATGCATTATTACCCATATAATGCAGTTATTATCGCTAGAACTGTAATAATTATACTTATTACTTATATTATTAGCAATATAACGTGCATTATTACCCATATAATGCAGTTATTATCGCTAGAACTGTAATAATTATACTTATTGCTCCCGATATTATCAATATAACATGCATTATTACCCATATAATGCAGTTATTATCGACAGAAGTATAATAAATATACTTATTACTTTTATTATTATCAGTATAACATGTACTATTAGCCATATTTTACTATTCTTATCGCTAGAACTATAATAATTATACTTATTACTCCCGATATTATCAATATAACATGCATTAGTACCCATATAATGCAGTTATTATCGACAGAAGTATAATAAATGTACTTATTACTTTTATTATTATCAACATAACAGACACTCTTAGCCATATTTTACTAGTATTATCGCTAGAACTGTAATAATTATACTTATTACTCCCGATATTATCAATATAACATGCATTATTACGCATATAATGCAGTTATTATCGCTAGAACTGTAACAAATATACTTACTACTTTCATTATCATCAATATAACATGCATTATTACCCATATTGTGCAGTTATTACCGATATAACTATAATAAATATACTTATTACTTTTATTATTATCAATATAACTTGCATTATTACCCATATAATGCAGTTATTATCGACAGAAGTATAATAAATATACTTATTACTTATATTATTATCAATATAACATGCATTATTACCCATATAATGCAGTTATTATCGACAGAAGTATAATAAATGTACTTATTACTTTTATTATTATCAATATAACAGGCACTAATAGCCATATTTTACTATCATTATCGCTAGAACTGTAATAATTATACTTATTACTCCCGATATTATCAATATAACATGCATTATTACTCATATAATGCAGTTATTATCGCTAGAACTGTAATAATTCTACTTATTACTTATATTTTTATCAATATAACATGCATTATTACCCACATTATGCAATTATTATCGCTGGAACTATAATAAATATACGTATTACTTTTATTATCATCAATATAACATGCATTATTACCCATATGATGCAGTTATTTTGGATAGAACTGTAATAAATATACTTATTACATTTATTATTATCAATATTACATGCACTATTTGCCATATTTTACTATTATTATCGCTAGAACTATAATAATTATACTTATTACTCCCGATATTATCAATATAACATGCATTATTACCCATATAATGCAGTTATTATCGCTGGAACTGTAATAATTATACTTGTTACTTATATTATTAGCAATATAACGTGCATTATTACCCATATAATGCAGTTATTATCGCTAGAACTGTAATAATTATACTTATTGCTTATATTATTATCAATACAACATGCATTATTACCCATATAATGCAGTTATTATCGCTAGAACTGTAATAATTATACTTATTACTTATATTATTAGCAATATAACGTGCATTATTACCCATATAATGCAGTTATTATCGCTAGAACTGTAATAATTATACGTATTACTCCCGATATTATCAATATAACATGCACTAGTACCCATATAATGCAGGTACTATCGACAGAAGTATAATAAATATACTTATTACTTTTATTATTATCAATATAACAGGAACTAATAGCCATATTTTACTAGTATTATCGCTAGAACTGTAATAATAATACTTATTACTCCCGATATTATCAATATAACATCCATTATTACCCATATAATGCAGTTATTATTGCTAGAACTCTAATAAATATACTTACTACTTTCATTATCATCAATATAACATGCATTATTACCTATACTATGCAGTTATTATCGCTGGAACTGTAACAAATATACTTACTACTTTCATTATCATCAATATAACATGCATTATTACCCATACTGTGCAGTTATTACCGATAGAACTATAATAAATATACTTATTACTTTTATTTTTATCAATATAACATGCATTATTACCCGTGTAATGCAGTTATTATCGCTAGAACTGTAATAATTATACTTAATTCTTATATTATTAGCTATATAACGTGCATTATTACCCATATAATGCAGTTATTATCGCTAGAACTGTAATAATTATACTTATTACTTATATTATTATCAATATAATATGCATTATTACCCATATAATGCAGTTATTATCGCTAGAACTGTAATAATTATACTTATTGCTCCCGATATTATCAATATAACATGCATTATTACCCACATAATGCAGTTATTATCGACAGAAGTATAATAAATATACTTATTACTTTTATTATTATCAGTATAACATGTACTATTAGCCATATTTTACTATTCTTATCGCTAGAACTATAATAATTATACTTATTACTCCCGATATTATCAATATAACATGCATTAGTACCCATATAATGCAGTTATTATCGACAGAAGTATAATAAATGTACTTATTACTTTTATTATTATCAACATAACAGACACTCTTAGCCATATTTTACTAGTATTATCGCTAGAACTGTAATAATTATACTTGTTACTTATATTATTAGCAATATAACGTGCATTATTACCCATATAATGCAGTTATTATCGCTAGAACTGTAATAATTATACTTATTGCTTATATTATTATCAATACAACATGCATTATTACGCATATAATGCAGTTATTATCGCTAGAACTGTAATAATTATACTTATTACTTATATTATTAGCAATATAACGTGCATTATTACCCATATAATGCAGTTATTATCGCTAGAACTGTAATAATTATACTTATTACTTATATTATTATCAATACAACATGCATTATTACCCATATAATGCAGTTATTATCGCTAGAACTGTAATAATTATACTTATTACTTATATTATTAGCAATATAACGTGCATTATTACCCATATAATGCAGTTATTATCGCTAGAACTGTAATAATTATACTTATTGCTCCCGATATTATCAATATAACATGCATTATTACCCATATAATGCAGTTATTATCGACAGAAGTATAATAAATATACTTATTACTTTTATTATTATCAGTATAACATGTACTATTAGCCATATTTTACTATTCTTATCGCTAGAACTATAATAATTATACTTATTACTCCCGATATTATCAATATAACATGCATTAGTACCCATATAATGCAGTTATTATCGACAGAAGTATAATAAATGTACTTATTACTTTTATTATTATCAACATAACAGACACTCTTAGCCATATTTTACTAGTATTATCGCTAGAACTGTAATAATTATACTTATTACTCCCGATATTATCAATATAACATGCATTATTACGCATATAATGCAGTTATTATCGCTAGAACTGTAACAAATATACTTACTACTTTCATTATCATCAATATAACATGCATTATTACCCATATTGTGCAGTTATTACCGATATAACTATAATAAATATACTTATTACTTTTATTATTATCAATATAACTTGCATTATTACCCATATAATGCAGTTATTATCGACAGAAGTATAATAAATATACTTATTACTTATATTATTATCAATATAACATGCATTATTACCCATATAATGCAGTTATTATCGACAGAAGTATAATAAATGTACTTATTACTTTTATTATTATCAATATAACAGGCACTAATAGCCATATTTTACTATCATTATCGCTAGAACTGTAATAATTATACTTATTACTCCCGATATTATCAATATAACATGCATTATTACTCATATAATGCAGTTATTATCGCTAGAACTGTAATAATTCTACTTATTACTTATATTTTTATCAATATAACATGCATTATTACCCACATTATGCAATTATTATCGCTGGAACTATAATAAATATACGTATTACTTTTATTATCATCAATATAACATGCATTATTACCCATATGATGCAGTTATTTTGGATAGAACTGTAATAAATATACTTATTACATTTATTATTATCAATATTACATGCACTATTTGCCATATTTTACTATTATTATCGCTAGAACTATAATAATTATACTTATTACTCCCGATATTATCAATATAACATGCATTATTACCCATATAATGCAGTTATTATCGCTGGAACTGTAATAATTATACTTGTTACTTATATTATTAGCAATATAACGTGCATTATTACCCATATAATGCAGTTATTATCGCTAGAACTGTAATAATTATACTTATTGCTTATATTATTATCAATACAACGTGCATTATTACGCATATAATGCAGTTATTATCGCTAGAACTGTAATAATTATACTTATTACTTATATTATTAGCAATATAACGTGCATTATTACCCATATAATGCAGTTATTATCGCTAGAACTGTAATAATTATACTTATTACTCCCGATATTATCAATATAACATGCACTAGTACCCATATAATGCAGGTACTATCGACAGAAGTATAATAAATATACTTATTACTTTTATTATTATCAATATAACAGGAACTAATAGCCATATTTTACTAGTATTATCGCTAGAACTGTAATAATAATACTTATTACTCCCGATATTATCAATATAACATCCATTATTACCCATATAATGCAGTTATTATTGCTAGAACTCTAATAAATATACTTACTACTTTCATTATCATCAATATAACATGCATTATTACCTATACTATGCAGTTATTATCGCTGGAACTGTAACAAATATACTTACTACTTTCATTATCATCAATATAACATGCATTATTACCCATACTGTGCAGTTATTACCGATAGAACTATAATAAATATACTTATTACTTTTATTTTTATCAATATAACATGCATTATTACCCGTGTAATGCAGTTATTATCGCTAGAACTGTAATAATTATACTTAATTCTTATATTATTAGCTATATAACGTGCATTATTACCCATATAATGCAGTTATTATCGCTAGAACTGTAATAATTATACTTATTACTTATATTATTATCAATATAATATGCATTATTACCCATATAATGCAGTTATTATCGCTAGAACTGTAATAATTATACTTATTGCTCCCGATATTATCAATATAACATGCATTATTACCCACATAATGCAGTTATTATCGACAGAAGTATAATAAATATACTTATTACTTTTATTATTATCAGTATAACATGTACTATTAGCCATATTTTACTATTCTTATCGCTAGAACTATAATAATTATACTTATTACTCCCGATATTATCAATATAACATGCATTAGTACCCATATAATGCAGTTATTATCGACAGAAGTATAATAAATGTACTTATTACTTTTATTATTATCAACATAACAGACACTCTTAGCCATATTTTACTTGTATTATCGCTAGAACTGTAATAATTATACTTGTTACTTATATTATTAGCAATATAACGTGCATTATTACCCATATAATGCAGTTATTATCGCTAGAACTGTAATAATTATACTTATTGCTTATATTATTATCAATACAACGTGCATTATTACGCATATAATGCAGTTATTATCGCTAGAACTGTAATAATTATACTTATTACTTATATTATTAGCAATATAACGTGCATTATTACCCATATAATGCAGTTATTATCGCTAGAACTGTAATAATTATACTTATTACTCCCGATATTATCAATATAACATGCACTAGTACCCATATAATGCAGGTACTATCGACAGAAGTATAATAAATATACTTATTACTTTTATTATTATCAATATAACAGGAACTAATAGCCATATTTTACTAGTATTATCGCTAGAACTGTAATAATAATACTTATTACTCCCGATATTATCAATATAACATCCATTATTACCCATATAATGCAGTTATTATTGCTAGAACTCTAATAAATATACTTACTACTTTCATTATCATCAATATAACATGCATTATTACCTATACTATGCAGTTATTATCGCTGGAACTGTAACAAATATACTTACTACTTTCATTATCATCAATATAACATGCATTATTACCCATATTGTGCAGTTATTACCGATAGAACTATAATAAATATACTTATTACTTTTATTTTTATCAATATAACATGCATTATTACCCGTGTAATGCAGTTATTATCGCTAGAACTGTAATAATTATACTTATTACTTATATTATTAGCTATATAACGTGCATTATTACCAATATAATGCAGTTATTATCGCTAGAACTGTAATAATTATACTTATTACTTATATTATTATCAATATAACTTGCATTATTACCCATATAATGCAGTTATTATCGACAGAAGTATAATAAATATACTTATTACTTATATTATTATCAATATAACATGCATTATTACCCATATAATGCAGTTATTATCGACAGAAGTATAGTAAATGTACTTATTACTTTTATTATTATCAATATAACAGGCACTAATAGCCATATTTTACTATCATTATCGCTAGAACTGTAATAATTATACTTATTACTCCCGATATTATCAATATAACATGCATTATTACTCATATAATGCAGTTATTATCGCTAGAACTGTAATAATTCTACTTATTACTTATATTATTATCAATATAACATGCATTATTACCCATATAATGGAGTTATTATCGCCAGAACTGTAATAATTATACTTATTACTTATATTATTATCAATATAACATGCATTATTACCCATATAATGCAGTTATTATCGACAGAAGTATAATAAATGTACTTATTACTTTTATTATTATCAATATAACAGGCACTAATAGACATATTTTACTATTATTATCGCTAGAACTATAATAATTATACTTATTACTCCCGATATCATCAATATAACATGCATTATTACCCATATAATGCAGTTATTATCGCTAGAACTGTAATAATTATACTTGTTACTTATATTATTAGCAATATAACGTGCATTATTACCCATATAATGCAGTTATTATCGCTAGAACTGTAATAATTATACTTATTACTTATATTATTATCAATACAACATGCATTATTACCCATATAATGCAGTTATTATCGCTAGAACTGTAATAATTATACTTATTACTTATATTATTAGCAATATAACGTGCATTATTACCCATATAATGCAGTTATTATCGCTAGAACTGTAATAATTATACTTATTGCTCCCGATATTATCAATATAACATGCATTATTACCCATATAATGCAGTTATTATCGACAGAAGTATAATAAATATACTTATTACTTTTATTATTATCAGTATAACATGTACTATTAGCCATATTTTACTATTCTTATCGCTAGAACTATAATAATTATACTTATTACTCCCGATATTATCAATATAACATGCATTAGTACCCATATAATGCAGTTATTATCGACAGAAGTATAATAAATGTACTTATTACTTTTATTATTATCAACATAACAGACACTCTTAGCCATATTTTACTAGTATTATCGCTAGAACTGTAATAATTATACTTATTACTCCCGATATTATCAATATAACATGCATTATTACGCATATAATGCAGTTATTATCGCTAGAACTGTAACAAATATACTTACTACTTTCATTATCATCAATATAACATGCATTATTACCCATATTGTGCAGTTATTACCGATATAACTATAATAAATATACTTATTACTTTTATTATTATCAATATAACTTGCATTATTACCCATATAATGCAGTTATTATCGACAGAAGTATAATAAATATACTTATTACTTATATTATTATCAATATAACATGCATTATTACCCATATAATGCAGTTATTATCGACAGAAGTATAATAAATGTACTTATTACTTTTATTATTATCAATATAACTGGCACTAATAGCCATATTTTACTATCATTATCGCTAGAACTGTAATAATTATACTTATTACTCCCGATATTATCAATATAACATGCATTATTACTCATATAATCCAGTTATTATCGCTAGAACTGTAATAATTCTACTTATTACTTATATTTTTATCAATATAACATGCATTATTACCCACATTATGCAATTATTATCGCTGGAACTATAATAAATATACGTATTACTTTTATTATCATCAATATAACATGCATTATTACCCATATGATGCAGTTATTTTGGATAGAACTGTAATAAATATACTTATTACATTTATTATTATCAATATTACATGCACTATTTGCCATATTTTACTATTATTATCGCTAGAACTATAATAATTATACTTATTACTCCCGATATTATCAATATAACATGCATTATTACCCATATAATGCAGTTATTATCGCTGGAACTGTAATAATTATACTTGTTACTTATATTATTAGCAATATAACGTGCATTATTACCCATATAATGCAGTTATTATCGCTAGAACTGTAATAATTATACTTATTGCTTATATTATTATCAATACAACATGCATTATTACCCATATAATGCAGTTATTATCGCTAGAACTGTAATAATTATACTTATTACTTATATTATTAGCAATATAACGTGCATTATTACCCATATAATGCAGTTATTATCGCTAGAACTGTAATAATTATACTTATTACTCCCGATATTATCAATATAACATGCACTAGTACCCATATAATGCAGGTACTATCGACAGAAGTATAATAAATATACTTATTACTTTTATTATTATCAATATAACAGGAACTAATAGCCATATTTTACTAGTATTATCGCTAGAACTGTAATAATAATACTTATTACTCCCGATATTATCAATATAACATCCATTATTACCCATATAATGCAGTTATTATTGCTAGAACTCTAATAAATATACTTACTACTTTCATTATCATCAATATAACATGCATTATTACCTATACTATGCAGTTATTATCGCTGGAACTGTAACAAATATACTTACTACTTTCATTATCATCAATATAACATGCATTATTACCCATACTGTGCAGTTATTACCGATAGAACTATAATAAATATACTTATTACTTTTATTTTTATCAATATAACATGCATTATTACCCGTGTAATGCAGTTATTATCGCTAGAACTGTAATAATTATACTTAATTCTTATATTATTAGCTATATAACGTGCATTATTACCCATATAATGCAGTTATTATCGCTAGAACTGTAATAATTATACTTATTACTTATATTATTATCAATATAATATGCATTATTACCCATATAATGCAGTTATTATCGCTAGAACTGTAATAATTATACTTATTGCTCCCGATATTATCAATATAACATGCATTATTACCCACATAATGCAGTTATTATCGACAGAAGTATAATAAATATACTTATTACTTTTATTATTATCAGTATAACATGTACTATTAGCCATATTTTACTATTCTTATCGCTAGAACTATAATAATTATACTTATTACTCCCGATATTATCAATATAACATGCATTAGTACCCATATAATGCAGTTATTATCGACAGAAGTATAATAAATGTACTTATTACTTTTATTATTATCAACATAACAGACACTCTTAGCCATATTTTACTAGTATTATCGCTAGAACTGTAATAATTATACTTGTTACTTATATTATTAGCAATATAACGTGCATTATTACCCATATAATGCAGTTATTATCGCTAGAACTGTAATAATTATACTTATTGCTTATATTATTATCAATACAACATGCATTATTACGCATATAATGCAGTTATTATCGCTAGAACTGTAATAATTATACTTATTACTTATATTATTATCAATACAACATGCATTATTACCCATATAATGCAGTTATTATCGCTAGAACTGTAATAATTATACTTATTACTTATATTATTAGCAATATAACGTGCATTATTACCCATATAATGCAGTTATTATCGCTAGAACTGTAATAATTATACTTATTGCTCCCGATATTATCAATATAACATGCATTATTACCCATATAATGCAGTTATTATCGACAGAAGTATAATAAATATACTTATTACTTTTATTATTATCAGTATAACATGTACTATTAGCCATATTTTACTATTCTTATCGCTAGAACTATAATAATTATACTTATTACTCCCGATATTATCAATATAACATGCATTAGTACCCATATAATGCAGTTATTATCGACAGAAGTATAATAAATGTACTTATTACTTTTATTATTATCAACATAACAGACACTCTTAGCCATATTTTACTAGTATTATCGCTAGAACTGTAATAATTATACTTATTACTCCCGATATTATCAATATAACATGCATTATTACGCATATAATGCAGTTATTATCGCTAGAACTGTAACAAATATACTTACTACTTTCATTATCATCAATATAACATGCATTATTACCCATATTGTGCAGTTATTACCGATATAACTATAATAAATATACTTATTACTTTTATTATTATCAATATAACTTGCATTATTACCCATATAATGCAGTTATTATCGACAGAAGTATAATAAATATACTTATTACTTATATTATTATCAATATAACATGCATTATTACCCATATAATGCAGTTATTATCGACAGAAGTATAATAAATGTACTTATTACTTTTATTATTATCAATATAACAGGCACTAATAGCCATATTTTACTATCATTATCGCTAGAACTGTAATAATTATACTTATTACTCCCGATATTATCAATATAACATGCATTATTACTCATATAATCCAGTTATTATCGCTAGAACTGTAATAATTCTACTTATTACTTATATTTTTATCAATATAACATGCATTATTACCCACATTATGCAATTATTATCGCTGGAACTATAATAAATATACGTATTACTTTTATTATCATCAATATAACATGCATTATTACCCATATGATGCAGTTATTTTGGATAGAACTGTAATAAATATACTTATTACATTTATTATTATCAATATTACATGCACTATTTGCCATATTTTACTATTATTATCGCTAGAACTATAATAATTATACTTATTACTCCCGATATTATCAATATAACATGCATTATTACCCATATAATGCAGTTATTATCGCTGGAACTGTAATAATTATACTTGTTACTTATATTATTAGCAATATAACGTGCATTATTACCCATATAATGCAGTTATTATCGCTAGAACTGTAATAATTATACTTATTGCTTATATTATTATCAATACAACATGCATTATTACCCATATAATGCAGTTATTATCGCTAGAACTGTAATAATTATACTTATTACTTATATTATTAGCAATATAACGTGCATTATTACCCATATAATGCAGTTATTATCGCTAGAACTGTAATAATTATACTTATTACTCCCGATATTATCAATATAACATGCACTAGTACCCATATAATGCAGGTACTATCGACAGAAGTATAATAAATATACTTATTACTTTTATTATTATCAATATAACAGGAACTAATAGCCATATTTTACTAGTATTATCGCTAGAACTGTAATAATAATACTTATTACTCCCGATATTATCAATATAACATCCATTATTACCCATATAATGCAGTTATTATTGCTAGAACTCTAATAAATATACTTACTACTTTCATTATCATCAATATAACATGCATTATTACCTATACTATGCAGTTATTATCGCTGGAACTGTAACAAATATACTTACTACTTTCATTATCATCAATATAACATGCATTATTACCCATACTGTGCAGTTATTACCGATAGAACTATAATAAATATACTTATTACTTTTATTTTTATCAATATAACATGCATTATTACCCGTGTAATGCAGTTATTATCGCTAGAACTGTAATAATTATACTTAATTCTTATATTATTAGCTATATAACGTGCATTATTACCCATATAATGCAGTTATTATCGCTAGAACTGTAATAATTATACTTATTACTTATATTATTATCAATATAATATGCATTATTACCCATATAATGCAGTTATTATCGCTAGAACTGTAATAATTATACTTATTGCTCCCGATATTATCAATATAACATGCATTATTACCCACATAATGCAGTTATTATCGACAGAAGTATAATAAATATACTTATTACTTTTATTATTATCAGTATAACATGTACTATTAGCCATATTTTACTATTCTTATCGCTAGAACTATAATAATTATACTTATTACTCCCGATATTATCAATATAACATGCATTAGTACCCATATAATGCAGTTATTATCGACAGAAGTATAATAAATGTACTTATTACTTTTATTATTATCAACATAACAGACACTCTTAGCCATATTTTACTAGTATTATCGCTAGAACTGTAATAATTATACTTGTTACTTATATTATTAGCAATATAACGTGCATTATTACCCATATAATGCAGTTATTATCGCTAGAACTGTAATAATTATACTTATTGCTTATATTATTATCAATACAACATGCATTATTACGCATATAATGCAGTTATTATCGCTAGAACTGTAATAATTATACTTATTACTTATATTATTAGCAATATAACGTGCATTATTACCCATATAATGCAGTTATTATCGCTAGAACTGTAATAATTATACTTATTACTCCCGATATTATCAATATAACATGCACTAGTACCCATATAATGCAGGTACTATCGACAGAAGTATAATAAATATACTTATTACTTTTATTATTATCAATATAACAGGAACTAATAGCCATATTTTACTAGTATTATCGCTAGAACTGTAATAATAATACTTATTACTCCCGATATTATCAATATAACATCCATTATTACCCATATAATGCAGTTATTATTGCTAGAACTCTAATAAATATACTTACTACTTTCATTATCATCAATATAACATGCATTATTACCTATACTATGCAGTTATTATCGCTGGAACTGTAACAAATATACTTACTACTTTCATTATCATCAATATAACATGCATTATTACCCATATTGTGCAGTTATTACCGATAGAACTATAATAAATATACTTATTACTTTTATTTTTATCAATATAACATGCATTATTACCCGTGTAATGCAGTTATTATCGCTAGAACTGTAATAATTATACTTATTACTTATATTATTAGCTATATAACGTGCATTATTACCAATATAATGCAGTTATTATCGCTAGAACTGTAATAATTATACTTATTACTTATATTATTATCAATATAACTTGCATTATTACCCATATAATGCAGTTATTATCGACAGAAGTATAATAAATATACTTATTACTTATATTATTATCAATATAACATGCATTATTACCCATATAATGCAGTTATTATCGACAGAAGTATAGTAAATGTACTTATTACTTTTATTCTTATCAATATAACAGGCACTAATAGCCATATTTTACTATCATTATCGCTAGAACTGTAATAATTATACTTATTACTCCCGATATTATCAATATAACATGCATTATTACTCATATAATGCAGTTATTATCGCTAGAACTGTAATAATTCTACTTATTACTTATATTATTATCAATATAACATGCATTATTACCCATATAATGGAGTTATTATCGCCAGAACTGTAATAATTATACTTATTACTTATATTATTATCAATATAACATGCATTATTACCCATATAATGCAGTTATTATCGACAGAAGTATAATAAATGTACTTATTACTTTTATTATTATCAATATAACAGGCACTAATAGACATATTTTACTATTATTATCGCTAGAACTATAATAATTATACTTATTACTCCCGATATCATCAATATAACATGCATTATTACCCATATAATGCAGTTATTATCGCTAGAACTGTAATAATTATACTTGTTACTTATATTATTAGCAATATAACGTGCATTATTACCCATATAATGCAGTTATTATCGCTAGAACTGTAATAATTATACTTATTACTTATATTATTATCAATACAACATGCATTATTACCCATATAATGCAGTTATTATCGCTAGAACTGTAATAATTATACTTATTACTTATATTATTAGCAATATAACGTGCATTATTACCCATATAATGCAGTTATTATCGCTAGAACTGTAATAATTATACTTATTGCTCCCGATATTATCAATATAACATGCATTATTACCCATATAATGCAGTTATTATCGACAGAAGTATAATAAATATACTTATTACTTTTATTATTATCAGTATAACATGTACTATTAGCCATATTTTACTATTCTTATCGCTAGAACTATAATAATTATACTTATTACTCCCGATATTATCAATATAACATGCATTAGTACCCATATAATGCAGTTATTATCGACAGAAGTATAATAAATGTACTTATTACTTTTATTATTATCAACATAACAGACACTCTTAGCCATATTTTACTAGTATTATCGCTAGAACTGTAATAATTATACTTATTACTCCCGATATTATCAATATAACATGCATTATTACGCATATAATGCAGTTATTATCGCTAGAACTGTAACAAATATACTTACTACTTTCATTATCATCAATATAACATGCATTATTACCCATATTGTGCAGTTATTACCGATATAACTATAATAAATATACTTATTACTTTTATTATTATCAATATAACTTGCATTATTACCCATATAATGCAGTTATTATCGACAGAAGTATAATAAATATACTTATTACTTATATTATTATCAATATAACATTCATTATTACCCATATAATGCAGTTATTATCGACAGAAGTATAATAAATGTACTTATTACTTCTATTATTATCAATATAACAGGCACTAATAGCCATATTTTACTATCATTATCGCTAGAACTGTAATAATTATACTTATTACTCCCGATATTATCAATATAACATGCATTATTACTCATATAATGCAGTTATTATCGCTAGAACTGTAATAATTCTACTTATTACTTATATTTTTATCAATATAACATGCATTATTACCCACATTATGCAGTTATTATCGCTGGAACTATAATAAATATACGTATTACTTTTATTATCATCAATATAACATGCATTATTACCCATATGATGCAGTTATTTTGGATAGAACTGTAATAAATATACTTATTACATTTATTATTATCAATATTACATGCACTATTTGCCATATTTTACTATTATTATCGCTAGAACTATAATAATTATACTTATTACTCCCGATATTATCAATATAACATGCATTATTACCCATATAATGCAGTTATTATCGCTGGAACTGTAATAATTATACTTGTTACTTATATTATTAGCAATATAACGTGCATTATTACCCATATAATGCAGTTATTATCGCTAAACTGTAATAATTATACTTATTACTTATATTATTATCAATATAACATGCATTATTACCCATATTATGCAGTTATTATCGCTAGAACTATAATAAATATACTTATTACTCCCAATATTATCAATATAACATGCATTATTACCCATATAATGCAGTTATTATCGCTAGAACTGTAATAATTATACTTATTACTTATATTATTAGCAATATAACGTGCATTATTACCCATATAATGCAGTTATTATCGCAAGAACTGTAATAATTATAGTTATTACTATTATTATTATCAATATAACATGCACTATTAGCCATATTTTACTATTATTATCGCTAGAACTACAGTAATTATACTTATTACTCCCGATATTATCAATATAACATGCATTATTACGCAAATAATGCAGTTATTATCGCTAGAACTGTAATAAATATACTTACTACTTTCATTATCATCAATATAACATGCATTATTGCCCATATTATGCAGTTATTATCGCTAGAACTGTAATAATTATACTTATTGCTCCCGATATTATCAATATAACATGCATTATTACCCATATAATGCAGTTATTATCGACAGAAATATAATAAATATACTTATTACTTTTATTATTATCAGTATAACATGTACTATTAGCCATATTTTACTATTCTTATCGCTAGAACTGTAATAATTATACTTATTACTCCCGATATTATCAATATAACATGCATTATTACGCATATAATGCAGTTATTATCGCTAGAACTGTAACAAATATACTTACTACTTTCATTATCATCAATATAACATGCATTATTACCCATATTGTGCAGTTATTATCGCTAGAACTGTAATAATTATACTTATTACTTATATCATTATCAATATAACATGCATTATTACCCATATTGTGCAGTTATTACCGATAGAACTATAATAAATATACTTATTACTTTTATTTTTATCAATATAACATGCATTATTACCCGTGTAATGCAGTTATTATCGCTAGAACTGTAATAATTATACTTATTACTTATATTATTAGCTATATAACGTGCATTATTACCAATATAATGCAGTTATTATCGCTAGAACTGTAATAATTATACTTATTACTTATATTATTATCAATATAACTTGCATTATTACCCATATAATGCAGTTATTATCGACAGAAGTATAATAAATATACTTATTACTTATATTATTATCAATATAACATGCATTATTACCCATATAATGCAGTTATTATCGACAGAAGTATAGTAAATGTACTTATTACTTTTATTATTATCAATATAACAGGCACTAATAGCCATATTTTACTATCATTATCGCTAGAACTGTAATAATTATACTTATTACTCCCGATATTATCAATCTAACATGCATTATTACTCATATAATGCAGTTATTATCGCTAGAACTGTAATAATTCTACTTATTACTTATATTATTATCAATATAACATGCATTATTACCCATATAATGGAGTTATTATCGCCAGAACTGTAATAATTATACTTATTACTTATATTATTATCAATATAACATGCATTATTACCCATATAATGCAGTTATTATCGACAGAAGTATAATAAATGTACTTATTACTTTTATTATTATCAATATAACAGGCACTAATAGACATATTTTACTATTATTATCGCTAGAACTATAATAATTATACTTATTACTCCCGATATCATCAATATAACATGCATTATTACCCATATAATGCAGTTATTATCGCTAGAACTGTAATAATTATACTTGTTACTTATATTATTAGCAATATAACGTGCATTATTACCCATATAATGCAGTTATTATCGCTAGAACTGTAATAATTATACTTATTACTTATATTATTATCAATACAACATGCATTATTACCCATATAATGCAGTTATTATCGCTAGAACTGTAATAATTATACTTATTACTTATATTATTAGCAATATAACGTGCATTATTACCCATATAATGCAGTTATTATCGCTAGAACTCTAATAATTATACTTATTGCTCCCGATATTATCAATATAACATGCATTATTACCCATATAATGCAGTTATTATCGACAGAAGTATAATAAATATACTTATTACTTTTATTATTATCAGTATAACATGTACTATTAGCCATATTTTACTATTCTTATCGCTAGAACTATAATAATTATACTTATTACTCCCGATATTATCAATATAACATGCATTAGTACCCATATAATGCAGTTATTATCGACAGAAGTATAATAAATGTACTTATTACTTTTATTATTATCAACATAACAGACAGTCTTAGCCATATTTTACTAGTATTATCGCTAGAACTGTAATAATTATACTTATTACTCCCGATATTATCAATATAACATGCATTATTACGCATATAATGCAGTTATTATCGCTAGAACTGTAACAAATATACTTACTACTTTCATTATCATCAATATAACATGCATTATTACCCATATTGTGCAGTTATTACCGATATAACTATAATAAATATACTTATTACTTTTATTATTATCAATATAACTTGCATTATTACCCATATAATGCAGTTATTATCGACAGAAGTATAATAAATATACTTATTACTTATATTATTATCAATATAACATTCATTATTACCCATATAATGCAGTTATTATCGACAGAAGTATAATAAATGTACTTATTACTTTTATTATTATCAATATAACAGGCACTAATAGCCATATTTTACTATCATTATCGCTAGAACTGTAATAATTATACTTATTACTCCCGATATTATCAATATAACATGCATTATTACTCATATAATGCAGTTATTATCGCTAGAACTGTAATAATTCTACTTATTACTTATATTTTTATCAATATAACATGCATTATTACCCACATTATGCAGTTATTATCGCTGGAACTATAATAAATATACGTATTACTTTTATTATCATCAATATAACATGCATTATTACCCATATGATGCAGTTATTTTGGATAGAACTGTAATAAATATACTTATTACATTTATTATTATCAATATTACATGCACTATTTGCCATATTTTACTATTATTATCGCTAGAACTATAATAATTATACTTATTACTCCCGATATTATCAATATAACATGCATTATTACCCATATAATGCAGTTATTATCGCTGGAACTGTAATAATTATACTTGTTACTTATATTATTAGCAATATAACGTGCATTATTACCCATATAATGCAGTTATTATCGCTAAACTGTAATAATTATACTTATTACTTATATTATTATCAATATAACATGCATTATTACCCATATTATGCAGTTATTATCGCTAGAACTATAATAAATATACTTATTACTCCCAATATTATCAATATAACATGCATTATTACCCATATAATGCAGTTATTATCGCTAGAACTGTAATAATTATACTTATTACTTATATTATTAGCAATATAACGTGCATTATTACCCATATAATGCAGTTATTATCGCAAGAACTGTAATAATTATAGTTATTACTATTATTATTATCAATATAACATGCACTATTAGCCATATTTTACTATTATTATCGCTAGAACTATAGTAATTATACTTATTACTCCCGATATTATCAATATAACATGCATTATTACGCAAATAATGCAGTTATTATCGCTAGAACTGTAATAAATATACTTACTACTTTCATTATCATCAATATAACATGCATTATTGCCCATATTATGCAGTTATTATCGCTAGAACTGTAATAATTATACTTATTGCTCCCGATATTATCAATATAACATGCATTATTACCCATATAATGCAGTTATTATCGACAGAAATATAATAAATATACTTATTACTTTTATTATTATCAGTATAACATGTACTATTAGCCATATTTTACTATTCTTATCGCTAGAACTGTAATAATTATACTTATTACTCCCGATATTATCAATATAACATGCATTATTACGCATATAATGCAGTTATTATCGCTAGAACTGTAACAAATATACTTACTACTTTCATTATCATCAATATAACATGCATTATTACCCATATTGTGCAGTTATTATCGCTAGAACTGTAATAATTATACTTATTACTTATATCATTATCAATATAACATGCATTATTACCCATATAATGGAGTTATTATCGCTAGAACTGTAATAATTATACTTATTACTAATACTATTATCAACATAACATGCATTATTACCCATATAATGCAGTTATTAACGGCAGAAGTATAATAAATATACTTATTACTTTTATTATTATCTATATAACATGCACTATTTGCCATATTTTACTATTATTATCGCTAGAACTATAATAATTATACTTATTACTCCCGATATCATCAATATAACATGCATTATTACCCATATAATGCAGTTATTATCGCTAGAACTGTAATAATTATACTTGTTACTTATATTATTAGCAATATAACGTGCATTATTACCCATATAATGCAGTTATTATCGCTAGAACTGTAATAATTATACTTATTGCTTATATTATTATCAATACAACATGCATTATTACCCATATAATGCAGTTATTATCGCTAGAACTGTAATAATTATACTTATTACTTATATTATTAGCAATATAACGTGCATTATTACCCATATAATGCAGTTATTATCGCTAGAACTGTAATAATTATACTTATTACTCCCGATATTATCAATATAACATGCACTAGTACCCATATAATGCAGGTACTATCGACAGAAGTATAATAAATATACTTATTACTTTTATTATTATCAATATAACAGGAACTAATAGCCATATTTTACTAGTATTATCGCTAGAACTGTAATAATAATACTTATTACTCCCGATATTATCAATATAACATCCATTATTACCCATATAATGCAGTTATTATTGCTAGAACTCTAATAAATATACTTACTACTTTCATTATCATCAATATAACATGCATTATTACCTATACTATGCAGTTATTATCGCTGGAACTGTAACAAATATACTTACTACTTTCATTATCATCAATATAACATGCATTATTACCCATATTGTGCAGTTATTACCGATAGAACTATAATAAATATACTTATTACTTTTATTTTTATCAATATAACATGCATTATTACCCGTGTAATGCAGTTATTATCGCTAGAACTGTAATAATTATACTTATTACTTATATTATTAGCTATATAACGTGCATTATTACCCATATAATGCAGTTATTATCGCTAGAACTGTAATAATTATACTTATTACTTATATTATTATCAATATAACATGCATTATTACCCATATAATGCAGTTATTATCGCTAGAACTGTAATAATTATACTTATTGCTCCCGATATTATCAATATAACATGCATTATTACCCACATAATGCAGTTATTATCGACAGAAGTATAATAAATATACTTATTACTTTTATTATTATCAGTATAACATGTACTATTAGCCATATTTTACTATTCTTATCGCTAGAACTATAATAATTATACTTATTACTCCCGATATTATCAATATAACATGCATTAGTACCCATATAATGCAGTTATTATCGACAGAAGTATAATAAATGTACTTATTACTTTTATTATTATCAACATAACAGACACTCTTAGCCATATTTTACTAGTATTATCGCTAGAACTGTAATAATTATACTTATTACTCCCGATATTATCAATATAACATGCATTATTACGCATATAATGCAGTTATTATCGCTAGAACTGTAACAAATATACTTACTACTTTCATTGTCATCAATATAACATGCATTATTACCCATATTGTGCAGTTATTACCGATATAACTATAATAAATATACTTATTACTTTTATTATTATCAATATAACTTGCATTATTACCCATATAATGCAGTTATTATCGACAGAAGTATAATAAATATACTTATTACTTATATTATTATCAATATAACATGCATTATTACCCATATAATGCAGTTATTATCGACAGAAGTATAGTAAATGTACTTATTACTTTTATTATTATCAATATAACAGGCACTAATAGCCATATTTTACTATCATTATCGCTAGAACTGTAATAATTATACTTATTACTCCCGATATTATCAATATAACATGCATTATTACTCATATAATGCAGTCATTATCGCTAGAACTGTAATAATTCTACTTATTACTTATATTATTATCAATATAACATGCATTATTACCCATATAATGGAGTTATTATCGCCAGAACTGTAATAATTATACTTATTACTTATATTATTATCAATATAACATGCATTATTACCCATATAATGCAGTTATTATCGACAGAAGTATAATAAATGTACTTATTACTTTTATTATTATCAATATAACAGGCACTAATAGACATATTTTACTATTATTATCGCTAGAACTATAATAATTATACTTATTACTCCCGATATCATCAATATAACATGCATTATTACCCATATAATGCAGTTATTATCGCTAGAACTGTAATAATTATACTTGTTACTTATATTATTAGCAATATAACGTGCATTATTACCCATATAATGCAGTTATTATCGCTAGAACTGTAATAATTATACTTATTACTTATATTATTATCAATACAACATGCATTATTACCCATATAATGCAGTTATTATCGCTAGAACTGTAATAATTATACTTGTTACTTATATTATTAGCAATATAACGTGCATTATTACCCATATAATGCAGTTATTATCGCTAGAACTGTAATAATTATACTTATTACTTATATTATTATCAATACAACATGCATTATTACCCATATAATGCAGTTATTATCGCTAGAACTGTAATAATTATACTTATTACTTATATTATTAGCAATATAACGTGCATTATTACCCATATAATGCAGTTATTATCGCTAGAACTGTAATAATTATACTTATTGCTCCCGATATTATCAATATAACATGCATTATTACCCATATAATGCAGTTATTATCGACAGAAGTATAATAAATATACTTATTACTTTTATTATTATCAATATAACAGGCACTAATAGCCATATTTTACTATCATTATCGCTAGAACTGTAATAATTATACTTATTACTCCCGATATTATCAATATAACATGCATTATTACTCATATAATGCAGTTATTATCGCTAGAACTGTAATAATTCTACTTATTACTTATATTTTTATCAATATAACATGCATTATTACCCATATAATGGAGTTATTATCGCCAGAACTGTAATAATTATACTTATTACTTATATTATTATCAATATAACATGCATTATTACCCATATAATGCAGTTATTATCGACAGAAGTATAATAAATGTACTTATTACTTTTATTATTATCAATATAACAGGCACTAATAGACATATTTTACTATTATTATCGCTAGAACTATAATAATTATACTTATTACTCCCGATATCATCAATATAACATGCATTATTACCCATATAATGCAGTTATTATCGCTAGAACTGTAATAATTATACTTATTACTTATATTATTAGCAATATAACGTGCATTATTACCCATATAATGCAGTTATTATCGCTAGAACTGTAATAATTATACTTATTGCTCCCGATATTATCAATATAACATGCATTATTACCCATATAATGCAGTTATTATCGACAGAAGTATAATAAATATACTTATTACTTTTATTATTATCAGTATAACATGTACTATTAGCCATATTTTACTATTCTTATCGCTAGAACTATAATAATTATACTTATTACTCCCGATATTATCAATATAACATGCATTAGTACCCATATAATGCAGTTATTATCGACAGAAGTATAATAAATGTACTTATTACTTTTATTATTATCAACATAACAGACACTCTTAGCCATATTTTACTAGTATTATCGCTAGAACTGTAATAATTATACTTATTACTCCCGATATTATCAATATAACATGCATTATTACGCATATAATGCAGTTATTATCGCTAGAACTGTAACAAATATACTTACTACTTTCATTATCATCAATATAACATGCATTATTACCCATATTGTGCAGTTATTACCGATATAACTATAATAAATATACTTATTACTTTTATTATTATCAATATAACTTGCATTATTACCCATATAATGCAGTTATTATCGACAGAAGTATAATAAATATACTTATTACTTATATTATTATCAATATAACATTCATTATTACCCATATAATGCAGTTATTATCGACAGAAGTATAATAAATGTACTTATTACTTCTATTATTATCAATATAACAGGCACTAATAGCCATATTTTACTATCATTATCGCTAGAACTGTAATAATTATACTTATTACTCCCGATATTATCAATATAACATGCATTATTACTCATATAATGCAGTTATTATCGCTAGAACTGTAATAATTCTACTTATTACTTATATTTTTATCAATATAACATGCATTATTACCCACATTATGCAGTTATTATCGCTGGAACTATAATAAATATACGTATTACTTTTATTATCATCAATATAACATGCATTATTACCCATATGATGCAGTTATTTTGGATAGAACTGTAATAAATATACTTATTACATTTATTATTATCAATATTACATGCACTATTTGCCATATTTTACTATTATTATCGCTAGAACTATAATAATTATACTTATTACTCCCGATATTATCAATATAACATGCATTATTACCCATATAATGCAGTTATTATCGCTGGAACTGTAATAATTATACTTGTTACTTATATTATTAGCAATATAACGTGCATTATTACCCATATAATGCAGTTATTATCGCTAAACTGTAATAATTATACTTATTACTTATATTATTATCAATATAACATGCATTATTACCCATATTATGCAGTTATTATCGCTAGAACTATAATAAATATACTTATTACTCCCAATATTATCAATATAACATGCATTATTACCCATATAATGCAGTTATTATCGCTAGAACTGTAATAATTATACTTATTACTTATATTATTAGCAATATAACGTGCATTATTACCCATATAATGCAGTTATTATCGCAAGAACTGTAATAATTATAGTTATTACTATTATTATTATCAATATAACATGCACTATTAGCCATATTTTACTATTATTATCGCTAGAACTACAGTAATTATACTTATTACTCCCGATATTATCAATATAACATGCATTATTACGCAAATAATGCAGTTATTATCGCTAGAACTGTAATAAATATACTTACTACTTTCATTATCATCAATATAACATGCATTATTGCCCATATTATGCAGTTATTATCGCTAGAACTGTAATAATTATACTTATTGCTCCCGATATTATCAATATAACATGCATTATTACCCATATAATGCAGTTATTATCGACAGAAATATAATAAATATACTTATTACTTTTATTATTATCAGTATAACATGTACTATTAGCCATATTTTACTATTCTTATCGCTAGAACTGTAATAATTATACTTATTACTCCCGATATTATCAATGTAACATGCATTATTACGCATATAATGCAGTTATTATCGCTAGAACTGTAACAAATATACTTACTACTTTCATTATCATCAATATAACATGCATTATTACCCATATTGTGCAGTTATTATCGCTAGAACTGTAATAATTATACTTATTACTTATATCATTATCAATATAACATGCATTATTACCCATATTGTGCAGTTATTACCGATAGAACTATAATAAATATACTTATTACTTTTATTTTTATCAATATAACATGCATTATTACCCGTGTAATGCAGTTATTATCGCTAGAACTGTAATAATTATACTTATTACTTATATTATTAGCTATATAACGTGCATTATTACCAATATAATGCAGTTATTATCGCTAGAACTGTAATAATTATACTTATTACTTATATTATTATCAATATAACTTGCATTATTACCCATATAATGCAGTTATTATCGACAGAAGTATAATAAATATACTTATTACTTATATTATTATCAATATAACATGCATTATTACCCATATAATGCAGTTATTATCGACAGAAGTATAGTAAATGTACTTATTACTTTTATTATTATCAATATAACAGGCACTAATAGCCATATTTTACTATCATTATCGCTAGAACTGTAATAATTATACTTATTACTCCCGATATTATCAATCTAACATGCATTATTACTCATATAATGCAGTTATTATCGCTAGAACTGTAATAATTCTACTTATTACTTATATTATTATCAATATAACATGCATTATTACCCATATAATGGAGTTATTATCGCCAGAACTGTAATAATTATACTTATTACTTATATTATTATCAATATAACATGCATTATTACCCATATAATGCAGTTATTATCGACAGAAGTATAATAAATGTACTTATTACTTTTATTATTATCAATATAACAGGCACTAATAGACATATTTTACTATTATTATCGCTAGAACTATAATAATTATACTTATTACTCCCGATATCATCAATATAACATGCATTATTACCCATATAATGCAGTTATTATCGCTAGAACTGTAATAATTATACTTGTTACTTATATTATTAGCAATATAACGTGCATTATTACCCATATAATGCAGTTATTATCGCTAGAACTGTAATAATTATACTTATTACTTATATTATTATCAATACAACATGCATTATTACCCATATAATGCAGTTATTATCGCTAGAACTGTAATAATTATACTTATTACTTATATTATTAGCAATATAACGTGCATTATTACCCATATAATGCAGTTATTATCGCTAGAACTGTAATAATTATACTTATTGCTCCCGATATTATCAATATAACATGCATTATTACCCATATAATGCAGTTATTATCGACAGAAGTATAATAAATATACTTATTACTTTTATTATTATCAGTATAACATGTACTATTAGCCATATTTTACTATTCTTATCGCTAGAACTATAATAATTATACTTATTACTCCCGATATTATCAATATAACATGCATTAGTACCCATATAATGCAGTTATTATCGACAGAAGTATAATAAATGTACTTATTACTTTTATTATTATCAACATAACAGACAGTCTTAGCCATATTTTACTAGTATTATCGCTAGAACTGTAATAATTATACTTATTACTCCCGATATTATCAATATAACATGCATTATTACGCATATAATGCAGTTATTATCGCTAGAACTGTAACAAATATACTTACTACTTTCATTATCATCAATATAACATGCATTATTACCCATATTGTGCAGTTATTACCGATATAACTATAATAAATATACTTATTACTTTTATTATTATCAATATAACTTGCATTATTACCCATATAATGCAGTTATTATCGACAGAAGTATAATAAATATACTTATTACTTATATTATTATCAATATAACATTCATTATTACCCATATAATGCAGTTATTATCGACAGAAGTATAATAAATGTACTTATTACTTTTATTATTATCAATATAACAGGCACTAATAGCCATATTTTACTGTCATTATCGCTAGAACTGTAATAATTATACTTATTACTCCCGATATTATCAATATAACATGCATTATTACTCATATAATGCAGTTATTATCGCTAGAACTGTAATAATTCTACTTATTACTTATATTTTTATCAATATAACATGCATTATTACCCACATTATGCAGTTATTATCGCTGGAACTATAATAAATATACGTATTACTTTTATTATCATCAATATAACATGCATTATTACCCATATGATGCAGTTATTTTGGATAGAACTGTAATAAATATACTTATTACATTTATTATTATCAATATTACATGCACTATTTGCCATATTTTACTATTATTATCGCTAGAACTATAATAATTATACTTATTACTCCCGATATTATCAATATAACATGCATTATTACCCATATAATGCAGTTATTATCGCTGGAACTGTAATAATTATACTTGTTACTTATATTATTAGCAATATAACGTGCATTATTACCCACATAATGCAGTTATTATCGCTAAACTGTAATAATTATACTTATTACTTATATTATTATCAATATAACATGCATTATTACCCATATTATGCAGTTATTATCGCTAGAACTATAATAAATATACTTATTACTCCCAATATTATCAATATAACATGCATTATTACCCATATAATGCAGTTATTATCGCTAGAACTGTAATAATTATACTTATTACTTATATTATTAGCAATATAACGTGCATTATTACCCATATAATGCAGTTATTATCGCAAGAACTGTAATAATTATAGTTATTACTATTATTATTATCAATATAACATGCACTATTAGCCATATTTTACTATTATTATCGCTAGAACTATAGTAATTATACTTATTACTCCCGATATTATCAATATAACATGCATTATTACGCAAATAATGCAGTTATTATCGCTAGAACTGTAATAAATATACTTACTACTTTCATTATCATCAATATAACATGCATTATTGCCCATATTATGCAGTTATTATCGCTAGAACTGTAATAATTATACTTATTGCTCCCGATATTATCAATATAACATGCATTATTACCCATATAATGCAGTTATTATCGACAGAAATATAATAAATATACTTATTACTTTTATTATTATCAGTATAACATGTACTATTAGCCATATTTTACTATTCTTATCGCTAGAACTGTAATAATTATACTTATTACTCCCGATATTATCAATATAACATGCATTATTACGCATATAATGCAGTTATTATCGCTAGAACTGTAACAAATATACTTACTACTTTCATTATCATCAATATAACATGCATTATTACCCATATTGTGCAGTTATTATCGCTAGAACTGTAATAATTATACTTATTACTTATATCATTATCAATATAACATGCATTATTACCCATATAATGGAGTTATTATCGCTAGAACTGTAATAATTATACTTATTACTAATACTATTATCAACATAACATGCATTATTACCCATATAATGCAGTTATTAACGGCAGAAGTATAATAAATATACTTATTACTTTTATTATTATCTATATAACATGCACTATTTGCCATATTTTACTATTATTATCGCTAGAACTATAATAATTATACTTATTACTCCCGATATCATCAATATAACATGCATTATTACCCATATAATGCAGTTATTATCGCTAGAACTGTAATAATTATACTTGTTACTTATATTATTAGCAATATAACGTGCATTATTACCCATATAATGCAGTTATTATCGCTAGAACTGTAATAATTATACTTATTGCTTATATTATTATCAATACAACATGCATTATTACCCATATAATGCAGTTATTATCGCTAGAACTGTAATAATTATACTTATTACTTATATTATTAGCAATATAACGTGCATTATTACCCATATAATGCAGTTATTATCGCTAGAACTGTAATAATTATACTTATTACTCCCGATATTATCAATATAACATGCACTAGTACCCATATAATGCAGGTACTATCGACAGAAGTATAATAAATATACTTATTACTTTTATTATTATCAATATAACAGGAACTAATAGCCATATTTTACTAGTATTATCGCTAGAACTGTAATAATAATACTTATTACTCCCGATATTATCAATATAACATCCATTATTACCCATATAATGCAGTTATTATTGCTAGAACTCTAATAAATATACTTACTACTTTCATTATCATCAATATAACATGCATTATTACCTATACTATGCAGTTATTATCGCTGGAACTGTAACAAATATACTTACTACTTTCATTATCATCAATATAACATGCATTATTACCCATATTGTGCAGTTATTACCGATAGAACTATAATAAATATACTTATTACTTTTATTTTTATCAATATAACATGCATTATTACCCGTGTAATGCAGTTATTATCGCTAGAACTGTAATAATTATACTTATTACTTATATTATTAGCTATATAACGTGCATTATTACCCATATAATGCAGTTATTATCGCTAGAACTGTAATAATTATACTTATTACTTATATTATTATCAATATAACATGCATTATTACCCATATAATGCAGTTATTATCGCTAGAACTGTAATAATTATACTTATTGCTCCCGATATTATCAATATAACATGCATTATTACCCACATAATGCAGTTATTATCGACAGAAGTATAATAAATATACTTATTACTTTTATTATTATCAGTATAACATGTACTATTAGCCATATTTTACTATTCTTATCGCTAGAACTATAATAATTATACTTATTACTCCCGATATTATCAATATAACATGCATTAGTACCCATATAATGCAGTTATTATCGACAGAAGTATAATAAATGTACTTATTACTTTTATTATTATCAACATAACAGACACTCTTAGCCATATTTTACTAGTATTATCGCTAGAACTGTAATAATTATACTTGTTACTTATATTATTAGCAATATAACGTGCATTATTACCCATATAATGCAGTTATTATCGCTAGAACTGTAATAATTATACTTATTGCTTATATTATTATCAATACAACATGCATTATTACGCATATAATGCAGTTATTATCGCTAGAACTGTAATAATTATACTTATTACTTATATTATTAGCAATATAACGTGCATTATTACCCATATAATGCAGTTATTATCGCTAGAACTGTAATAATTATACTTATTACTCCCGATATTATCAATATAACATGCACTAGTACCCATATAATGCAGGTACTATCGACAGAAGTATAATAAATATACTTATTACTTTTATTATTATCAATATAACAGGAACTAATAGCCATATTTTACTAGTATTATCGCTAGAACTGTAATAATAATACTTATTACTCCCGATATTATCAATATAACATCCATTATTACCCATATAATGCAGTTATTATTGCTAGAACTCTAATAAATATACTTACTACTTTCATTATCATCAATATAACATGCATTATTACCTATACTATGCAGTTATTATCGCTGGAACTGTAACAAATATACTTACTACTTTCATTATCATCAATATAACATGCATTATTACCCATATTGTGCAGTTATTACCGATAGAACTATAATAAATATACTTATTACTTTTATTTTTATCAATATAACATGCATTATTACCCGTGTAATGCAGTTATTATCGCTAGAACTGTAATAATTATACTTATTACTTATATTATTAGCTATATAACGTGCATTATTACCAATATAATGCAGTTATTATCGCTAGAACTGTAATAATTATACTTATTACTTATATTGTTATCAATATAACTTGCATTATTACCCATATAATGCAGTTATTATCGACAGAAGTATAATAAATATACTTATTACTTATATTATTATCAATATAACATGCATTATTACCCATATAATGCAGTTATTATCGACAGAAGTATAGTAAATGTACTTATTACTTTTATTATTATCAATATAACAGGCACTAATAGCCATATTTTACTATCATTATCGCTAGAACTGTAATAATTATGCTTATTACTCCCGATATTATCAATATAACATGCATTATTACTCATATAATGCAGTTATTATCGCTAGAACTGTAATAATTCTACTTATTACTTATATTATTATCAATATAACATGCATTATTACCCATATAATGGAGTTATTATCGCCAGAACTGTAATAATTATACTTATTACTTATATTATTATCAATATAACATGCATTATTACCCATATAATGCAGTTATTATCGACAGAAGTATAATAAATGTACTTATTACTTTTATTATTATCAATATAACAGGCACTAATAGACATATTTTACTATTATTATCGCTAGAACTATAATAATTATACTTATTACTCCCGATATCATCAATATAACATGCATTATTACCCATATAATGCAGTTATTATCGCTAGAACTGTAATAATTATACTTGTTACTTATATTATTAGCAATATAACGTGCATTATTACCCATATAATGCAGTTATTATCGCTAGAACTGTAATAATTATACTTATTACTTATATTATTATCAATACAACATGCATTATTACCCATATAATGCAGTTATTATCGCTAGAACTGTAATAATTATACTTATTACTTATATTATTAGCAATATAACGTGCATTATTACCCATATAATGCAGTTATTATCGCTAGAACTGTAATAATTATACTTATTGCTCCCGATATTATCAATATAACATGCATTATTACCCATATAATGCAGTTATTATCGACAGAAGTATAATAAATATACTTATTACTTTTATTATTATCAGTATAACATGTACTATTAGCCATATTTTACTATTCTTATCGCTAGAACTATAATAATTATACTTATTACTCCCGATATTATCAATATAACATGCATTAGTACCCATATAATGCAGTTATTATCGACAGAAGTATAATAAATGTACTTATTACTTTTATTATTATCAACATAACAGACACTCTTAGCCATATTTTACTAGTATTATCGCTAGAACTGTAATAATTATACTTATTACTCCCGATATTATCAATATAACATGCATTATTACGCATATAATGCAGTTATTATCGCTAGAACTGTAACAAATATACTTACTACTTTCATTATCATCAATATAACATGCATTATTACCCATATTGTGCAGTTATTACCGATATAACTATAATAAATATACTTATTACTTTTATTATTATCAATATAACTTGCATTATTACCCATATAATGCAGTTATTATCGACAGAAGTATAATAAATATACTTATTACTTATATTATTATCAATATAACATGCATTATTACCCATATAATGCAGTTATTATCGACAGAAGTATAATAAATGTACTTATTACTTTTATTATTATCAGTATAACATGTACTATTAGCCATATTTTACTATTCTTATCGCTAGAACTGTAATAATTATACTTATTACTCCCGATATTATCAATATAACATGCATTATTACGCATATAATGCAGTTATTATCGCTAGAACTGTAACAAATATACTTACAACTTTCATTATCATCAATATAACATGCATTATTACCCATATTGTGCAGTTATTATCGCTAGAACTGTAATAATTATACTTATTACTTATATCATTATCAATATAACATGCATTATTACCCATATAATGGAGTTATTATCGCTAGAACTGTAATAATTATACTTATTACTTATACTATTATCAACATAACATGCATTATTACCCATATAATGCAGTTATTAACGACAGAAGTATAATAAATATACTTATTACTTTTATTATTATCTATATAACATGCACTATTTGCCATATTTTACTATTATTATCGCTAGAACTATAATAATTATACTTATTACTCCCGATATCATCAATATAACATGCATTATTACCCATATAATGCAGTTATTATCGCTAGAACTGTAATAATTATACTTGTTACTTATATTATTAGCAATATAACGTGCATTATTACCCATATAATGCAGTTATTATCGCTAGAACTGTAATAATTATACTTATTGCTTATATTATTATCAATACAACATGCATTATTACCCATATAATGCAGTTATTATCGCTAGAACTGTAATAATTATACTTATTACTTATATTATTAGCAATATAACGTGCATTATTACCCATATAATGCAGTTATTATCGCTAGAACTGTAATAATTATACTTATTACTCCCGATATTATCAATATAACATGCACTAGTACCCATATAATGCAGGTACTATCGACAGAAGTATAATAAATATACTTATTACTTTTATTATTATCAATATAACAGGAACTAATAGCCATATTTTACTAGTATTATCGCTAGAACTGTAATAATAATACTTATTACTCCCGATATTATCAATATAACATCCATTATTACCCATATAATGCAGTTATTATTGCTAGAACTCTAATAAATATACTTACTACTTTCATTATCATCAATATAACATGCATTATTACCTATACTATGCAGTTATTATCGCTGGAACTGTAACAAATATACTTACTACTTTCATTATCATCAATATAACATGCATTATTACCCATATTGTGCAGTTATTACCGATAGAACTATAATAAATATACTTATTACTTTTATTTTTATCAATATAACATGCATTATTACCCGTGTAATGCAGTTATTATCGCTAGAACTGTAATAATTATACTTATTACTTATATTATTAGCTATATAACGTGCATTATTACCCATATAATGCAGTTATTATCGCTAGAACTGTAATAATTATACTTATTACTTATATTATTATCAATATAACATGCATTATTACCCATATAATGCAGTTATTATCGCTAGAACTGTAATAATTATACTTATTGCTCCCGATATTATCAATATAACATGCATTATTACCCACATAATGCAGTTATTATCGACAGAAGTATAATAAATATACTTATTACTTTTATTATTATCAGTATAACATGTACTATTAGCCATATTTTACTATTCTTATCGCTAGAACTATAATAATTATACTTATTACTCCCGATATTATCAATATAACATGCATTAGTACCCATATAATGCAGTTATTATCGACAGAAGTATAATAAATGTACTTATTACTTTTATTATTATCAACATAACAGACACTCTTAGCCATATTTTACTAGTATTATCGCTAGAACTGTAATAATTATACTTATTACTCCCGATATTATCAATATAACATGCATTATTACGCATATAATGCAGTTATTATCGCTAAACTGTAATAATTATACTTATTACTTATATTATTATCAATATAACATGCATTATTACCCATATTATGCAGTTATTATCGCTAGAACTATAATAAATATACTTATTACTCCCAATATTATCAATATAACATGCATTATTACCCATATAATGCAGTTATTATCGCTAGAACTGTAATAATTATACTTATTACTTATATTATTAGCAATATAACGTGCATTATTACCCATATAATGCAGTTATTATCGCAAGAACTGTAATAATTATAGTTATTACTATTATTATTATCAATATAACATGCACTATTAGCCATATTTTACTATTATTATCGCTAGAACTATAGTAATTATACTTATTACTCCCGATATTATCAATATAACATGCATTATTACGCAAATAATGCAGTTATTATCGCTAGAACTGTAATAAATATACTTACTACTTTCATTATCATCAATATAACATGCATTATTGCCCATATTATGCAGTTATTATCGCTAGAACTGTAATAATTATACTTATTGCTCCCGATATTATCAATATAACATGCATTATTACCCATATAATGCAGTTATTATCGACAGAAATATAATAAATATACTTATTACTTTTATTATTATCAGTATAACATGTACTATTAGCCATATTTTACTATTCTTATCGCTAGAACTGTAATAATTATACTTATTACTCCCGATATTATCAATATAACATGCATTATTACGCATATAATGCAGTTATTATCGCTAGAACTGCAACAAATATACTTACTACTTTCATTATCATCAATATAACATGCATTATTACCCATATTGTGCAGTTATTATCGATAGAACTGTAATAATTATACTTATTACTTATATTATTATCAATATAACATGCATTATTACCCATATAATGCAGTTATTATAGCTAGAACTCTAATAAATATACTTACTACTTTCATTATCATCAATATAAGATGCATTATTACCCATATTATGCAGTTATTATCGATAAAACTATAATAAATATACTTATTACTTTTATTATCATCAATATAACATGCATTGTTGCCCACATTATGCAGTTATTATCGGTAGAACTGTAATAAATATACTTATTACTTTTATTATTATCAATATAACATGCACTATTTGCCATATATTACTATTATTATCGCTAGAACTATAATAATTGTACTTATTACTCCCGATATTATCAATATAACATGCATTATTACCCATATAATGCAGTTATTATCGCTAGAACTGTAATAATTATACTTGTTACTTATATTATTAGCAATATAACGTGCATTATTACCCATATAATGCAGTTATTATCGCTAGAACCGTAATAATTATACTTATTACTTATATTATTATCAATATAACATCCATTATTACCCATATAATGCAGTTATTATTGCTAGAACTCTAATAAATATACTTACTACTTTCATTATCATCAATATAACATGCATTATTACCCATATTGCGCAGTTATTACCGATAGAACTATAATAAATATACTTATTACTTTTATTTTTATCAATATAACATGCATTATTACCCGTGTAATGCAGTTATTATCGCTAGAACTGTAATAATTATACTTATTACTTATATTATTAGCTATATAACGTGCATTATTACCCATATAATGCAGTTATTATCGCTAGAACTGTAATAATTATACTTATTACTTATACTATTATCAATATAACATGCTTTATTACCCATATAATGGAGTTATTATCGCTAGAACTGTAATAATTATACTTATTACTTATATTATTATCAATATAACATGCATTATTACCCATATAATGCAGTTATTATCGACAGAAGTATAATAAATATACTTATTACCTTTATTATTATCAGTATAACATGTACTATTAGCCATATTTTACTATTCTTATCGCTAGAACTATAATAATTATACTTATTACTCCCGATATTATCAATATAACATGCACTAGTACCCATATAATGCAGGTACTATCGACAGAAGTATAATAAATATACTTATTACTATTATTATTATCGATATAACAGACACTCTTAGGCATATTTTACTAGTATTATCGCTAGAACTGTAATAATTATACTTATTACTCCCGATATTATCAATATAACATGCATTATTACGCATATAATGCAGTTATTATCGACAGAAGTATAATAAATATACTTATTACTTTCATTATCATCAATATAACATGCATTATTACCCATATTATGCAGTTATTATCGATAGAACTATAATAAATATACTTATTACTTTTATTATCATCAATATAACATGCATTATTACCCATATTATGCAGTTATTATCGATAGAACTATAATAAATATACTTATTACTTTTATTATTATCAATATAACATGCATTTTTACCCGTATAATGCAGTTATAATCGCTAGAACTGTAATAGTTATACTTATTACTTATATTATTATCAATATAACATGCATTATTACCCATATAGTGGAGTTATTATCTCTAGAACTCTAATAAATATACTTACTACTTTCATTATCATCAATATAACATGCGTTATTACCCATATTATGCAGTTATTATCGATAGAACTATAATAAATATACTTATTACTTTTATTATCATCAATATAACATGCATTATTACCCATATTATGCAGTTATTATCGCTAGAACTATAATAAATATACATATTACTCCCAATATTATCAATATAACATGCATTATTACGCATATAATGCAGTTATTATCGACAGAAGTATAATAAATATACTTATTACTTTTATTATTATCAATATAACAGACACTAATAGCCATATTTTACTATTATTATCGCTAGAACTATAATAATTATACTTATTACTCCCGATATCATCAATATAACATGCATTATTACCCATATAATGCAGTTATTATCGCTAGAACTGTAATAATTATACTTGTTACTTATATTATTAGCAATATAACGTGCATTATTACCCATATAATGCAGTTATTATCGCTAGAACTGTAATAATTATACTTATTACTTATATTATTATCAATACAACATGCATTATTACCCATATAATGCAGTTATTATCGCTAGAACTGTAATAATTATACTTATTACTTATATTATTAGCAATATAACGTGCATTATTACCCATATAATGCGGTTATTATCGCTAGAACTGTAATAATTAAACTTATTGCTCCCGATATTATCAATATAACATGCATTAGTACCCATATAATGCAGTTATTATCGACAGAAGTATAATAAATGTACTTATTACTTTTATTATTATCAACATAACAGACACTCTTAGCCATATTTTACTAGTATTATCGCTAGAACTGTAATAATTATACTTATTACTCCCGATATTATCAATATAACATGCATTATTACGCATATAATGCAGTTATTATCGCTAGAACTGTAACAAATATACTTACTACTTTCATTATCATCAATATAACATGCATTATTACCCATATTGTGCAGTTATTACCGATATAACTATAATAAATATACTTATTACTTTTATTATTATCAATATAACTTGCATTATTACCCATATAATGCAGTTATTATCGACAGAAGTATAATGAATATACTTATTACTTATATTATTATCAATATAACATGCATTATTACCCATATAATGCAGTTATTATCGACAGAAGTATAATAAATGTACTTATTACTTTTATTATTATCAATATAACAGGCACTAATAGCCATATTTTACTATCATTATCGCTAGAACTGTAATAATTATACTTATTACTCCCGATATTATCAATATAACATGCATTATTACTCATATAATGCAGTTATTATCGCTAGAACTGTAATAATTCTACTTATTACTTATATTATTATCAATATAACATGCATTATTACCCATATAATGGAGTTATTATCGCCAGAACTGTAATAATTATACCTATTACTTATATTATTATCAATATAACATGCATTATTACCCATATAATGCAGTTATTATCGACAGAAGTATAATAAATATACTTATTACTTTTATTATTATCAATATAACAGGAACTAATAGCCATATTTTACTAGTATTATCGCCAGAACTGTAATAATAATACTTATTACTCCCGATATTATCAATATAACATTCATTAATACCCATATAATGCAGTTATTATTGCTAGAACTCTAATAAATATACTTACTACTTTCATTATCATCAATATAACATGCATTATTACCTATATTATGCAGTTATTATCGCTGGAACTGTAACAAATATACTTACTACTTTCATTATCATCAATATAACATGCATTATTACCCATATAATGGAGTTATTATCGCTAGAACTGTTGTAATTATACTTATTACTAATATTATTATCAATATTACATGCATTATTACCCATATAATGCAGTTATTATCGACAGAAGTATAATAAATATACTTATTACTTTTATTATTATCAATATAACAGGCACTAAGAGCCATATTTTACTATTATTATCGCTAGAACTGTAATAATTATACTTATTACTCCCGATATTATCAATATAACATGCATTATTACTCATATAATGCTGTTATTATCGCAAGAACTGTAACAAATATACTTACTACTTTCATTATCATCAATATAACAAGCACTATTACCCATATTGTGCAGTTATTATCGATAGAACTATAATAAATATACTTATTACTTTTATTTTTATCAATATAACATGCATTATTACCCGTGTAATGCAGTTATTATCGCTAGAACTGTAATAATTATACTTATTACTTATATTATTAGCTATATAACGTGCATTATTACCCATATAATGCAGTTATTATCGCTAGAACTGTAATAATTATACTTATTACTTATACTATTATCAACATAACATGCATTATTACCCATATAATGCAGTTATTAACGACAGAAGTATAATAAATATACTTATTACTTTTATTATTATCTATATAACATGCACTATTTGCCATATTTTACTATTATTATCGCTAGAACTATAATAATTATACTTATTACTCCCGATATCATCAATATAACATGCATTATTACCCATATAATGCAGTTATTATCGCTAGAACTGTAATAATTATACTTGTTACTTATATTATTAGCAATATAACGTGCATTATTACCCATATAATGCAGTTATTATCGCTAGAACTGTAATAATTATACTTATTGCTTATATTATTATCAATACAACATGCATTATTACCCATATAATGCAGTTATTATCGCTAGAACTGTAATAATTATACTTATTACTTATATTATTAGCAATATAACGTGCATTATTACCCATATAATGCAGTTATTATCGCTAGAACTGTAATAATTATACTTATTACTCCCGATATTATCAATATAACATGCACTAGTACCCATATAATGCAGGTACTATCGACAGAAGTATAATAAATATACTTATTACTTTTATTATTATCAATATAACAGGAACTAATAGCCATATTTTACTAGTATTATCGCTAGAACTGTAATAATAATACTTATTACTCCCGATATTATCAATATAACATCCATTATTACCCATATAATGCAGTTATTATTGCTAGAACTCTAATAAATATACTTACTACTTTCATTATCATCAATATAACATGCATTATTACCTATACTATGCAGTTATTATCGCTGGAACTGTAACAAATATACTTACTACTTTCATTATCATCAATATAACATGCATTATTACCCATATTGTGCAGTTATTACCGATAGAACTATAATAAATATACTTATTACTTTTATTTTTATCAATATAACATGCATTATTACCCGTGTAATGCAGTTATTATCGCTAGAACTGTAATAATTATACTTATTACTTATATTATTAGCTATATAACGTGCATTATTACCCATATAATGCAGTTATTATCGCTAGAACTGTAATAATTATACTTATTACTTATATTATTATCAATATAACATGCATTATTACCCATATAATGCAGTTATTATCGCTAGAACTGTAATAATTATACTTATTGCTCCCGATATTATCAATATAACATGCATTATTACCCACATAATGCAGTTATTATCGACAGAAGTATAATAAATATACTTATTACTTTTATTATTATCAGTATAACATGTACTATTAGCCATATTTTACTATTCTTATCGCTAGAACTATAATAATTATACTTATTACTCCCGATATTATCAATATAACATGCATTAGTACCCATATAATGCAGTTATTATCGACAGAAGTATAATAAATGTACTTATTACTTTTATTATTATCAACATAACAGACACTCTTAGCCATATTTTACTAGTATTATCGCTAGAACTGTAATAATTATACTTATTACTCCCGATATTATCAATATAACATGCATTATTACGCATATAATGCAGTTATTATCGCTAGAACTGTAACAAATATACTTACTACTTTCATTGTCATCAATATAACATGCATTATTACCCATATTGTGCAGTTATTACCGATATAACTATAATAAATATACTTATTACTTTTATTATTATCAATATAACTTGCATTATTACCCATATAATGCAGTTATTATCGACAGAAGTATAATAAATATACTTATTACTTATATTATTATCAATATAACATGCATTATTACCCATATAATGCAGTTATTATCGACAGAAGTATAGTAAATGTACTTATTACTTTTATTATTATCAATATAACAGGCACTAATAGCCATGTTTTACTATCATTATCGCTAGAACTGTAATAATTATACTTATTACTCCCGATATTATCAATATAACATGCATTATTACTCATATAATGCAGTTATTATCGCTAGAACTGTAATAATTCTACTTATTACTTATATTATTATCAATATAACATGCATTATTACCCATATAATGGAGTTATTATCGCCAGAACTGTAATAATTATACTTATTACTTATATTATTATCAATATAACATGCATTATTACCCATATAATGCAGTTATTATCGACAGAAGTATAATAAATGTACTTATTACTTTTATTATTATCAATATAACAGGCACTAATAGACATATTTTACTATTATTATCGCTAGAACTATAATAATTATACTTATTACTCCCGATATCATCAATATAACATGCATTATTACCCATATAATGCAGTTATTATCGCTAGAACTGTAATAATTATACTTGTTACTTATATTATTAGCAATATAACGTGCATTATTACCCATATAATGCAGTTATTATCGCTAGAACTGTAATAATTATACTTATTACTTATATTATTATCAATACAACATGCATTATTACCCATATAATGCAGTTATTATCGCTAGAACTGTAATAATTATACTTATTACTTATATTATTAGCAATATAACGTGCATTATTACCCATATAATGCAGTTATTATCGCTAGAACTGTAATAATTATACTTATTGCTCCCGATATTATCAATATAACATGCATTATTACCCATATAATGCAGTTATTATCGACAGAAGTATAATAAATATACTTATTACTTTTATTATTATCAGTATAACATGTACTATTAGCCATATTTTACTATCATTATCGCTAGAACTGTAATAATTATACTTATTACTCCCGATATTATCAATATAACATGCATTATTACTCATATAATGCAGTTATTATCGCTAGAACTGTAATAATTCTACTTATTACTTATATTATTATCAATATAACATGCATTATTACCCATATAATGGAGTTATTATCGCCAGAACTGTAATAATTATACTTATTACTTATATTATTATCAATATAACATGCATTATTACCCATATAATGCAGTTATTATCGACAGAAGTATAATAAATGTACATATTACTTTTATTATTATCAATATAACAGGCACTAATAGACATATTTTACTATTATTATCGCTAGAACTATAATAATTATACTTATTACTCCCGATATCATCAATATAACATGCATTATTACCCATATAATGCAGTTATTATCGCTAGAACTGTAATAATTATACTTGTTACTTATATTATTAGCAATATAACGTGCATTATTACCCATATAATGCAGTTATTATCGCTAGAACTGTAATAATTATACTTATTACTTATATTATTATCAATACAACATGCATTATTACCCATATAATGCAGTTATTATCGCTAGAACTGTAATAATTATACTTGTTACTTATATTATTAGCAATATAACGTGCATTATTACCCATATAATGCAGTTATTATCGCTAGAACTGTAATAATTATACTTATTACTCCCGATATTATCAATATAACATGCATTATTACGCATATAATGCAGTTATTATCGCTAGAACTGTAACAAATATACTTACTACTTTCATTATCATCAATATAACATGCATTATTACCCATATTGTGCAGTTATTACCGATATAACTATAATAAATATACTTATTACTTTTATTATTATCAATATAACTTGCATTATTACCCATATAATGCAGTTATTATCGACAGAAGTATAATAAATATACTTATTACTTATATTATTATCAATATAACATGCATTATTACCCATATAATGCAGTTATTATCGACAGAAGTATAATAAATGTACTTATTACTTTTATTATTATCAATATAACAGGCACTAATAGCCATATTTTACTATCATTATCGCTAGAACTGTAATAATTATACTTATTACTCCCGATATTATCAATATAACATGCATTATTACTCATATAATGCAGTTATTATCGCTAGAACTGTAATAATTCTACTTATTACTTATATTGTTATCAATATAACATGCATTATTACCCACATTATGCAGTTATTATCGCTGGAACTATAATAAATATACGTATTACTTTTATTATCATCAATATAACATGCATTATTACCCATATGATGCAGTTATTTTGGATAGAACTGTAATAAATATACTTATTACATTTATTATTATCAATATTACATGCACTATTTGCCATATTTTACTATTATTATCGCTAGAACTATAATAATTATACTTATTACTCCCGATATTATCAATATAACATGCATTATTACCCATATAATGCAGTTATTATCGCTAAACTGTAATAATTAT
The DNA here is from genome assembly GCA_963576845.1 of Megachile leachella. Classification (NCBI taxonomy): domain Eukaryota; kingdom Metazoa; phylum Arthropoda; class Insecta; order Hymenoptera; family Megachilidae; genus Megachile; species Megachile leachella. The sequence goes on from CAUYWW010000280.1 coordinate 1,879,477, forward strand.
ACTTATTACTTATATTATTATCAATATAACATGCATTATTACCCATATTATGCAGTTATTATCGCTAGAACTATAATAAATATACTTATTACTCCCAATATTATCAATATAACATGCATTATTACCCATATAATGCAGTTATTATCGCTAGAACTGTAATAATTATACTTATTACTTATATTATTAGCAATATAACGTGCATTATTACCCATATAATGCAGTTATTATCGCAAGAACTGTAATAATTATAGTTATTACTATTATTATTATCAATATAACATGCACTATTAGCCATATTTTACTATTATTATCGCTAGAACTATAGTAATTATACTTATTACTCCCGATATTATCAATATAACATGCATTATTACGCAAATAATGCAGTTATTATCGCTAGAACTGTAATAAATATACTTACTACTTTCATTATCATCAATATAACATGCATTATTGCCCATATTATGCAGTTATTATCGCTAGAACTGTAATAATTATACTTATTGCTCCCGATATTATCAATATAACATGCATTATTACCCATATAATGCAGTTATTATCGACAGAAATATAATAAATATACTTATTACTTTTATTATTATCAGTATAACATGTACTATTAGCCATATTTTACTATTCTTATCGCTAGAACTGTAATAATTATACTTATTACTCCCGATATTATCAATATAACATGCATTATTACTCATATAATGCAGTTATTATCGCTAGAACTGTAATAATTCTACTTATTACTTATATTGTTATCAATATAACATGCATTATTACCCACATTATGCAGTTATTATCGCTGGAACTATAATAAATATACGTATTACTTTTATTATCATCAATATAACATGCATTATTACCCATATGATGCAGTTATTTTGGATAGAACTGTAATAAATATACTTATTACATTTATTATTATCAATATTACATGCACTATTTGCCATATTTTACTATTATTATCGCTAGAACTATAATAATTATACTTATTACTCCCGATATTATCAATATAACATGCATTATTACCCATATAATGCAGTTATTATCGCTAAACTGTAATAATTATACTTATTACTTATATTATTATCAATATAACATGCATTATTACCCATATTATGCAGTTATTATCGCTAGAACTATAATAAATATACTTATTACTCCCAATATTATCAATATAACATGCATTATTACCCATATAATGCAGTTATTATCGCTAGAACTGTAATAATTATACTTATTACTTATATTATTAGCAATATAACGTGCATTATTACCCATATAATGCAGTTATTATCGCAAGAACTGTAATAATTATAGTTATTACTATTATTATTATCAATATAACATGCACTATTAGCCATATTTTACTATTATTATCGCTAGAACTATAGTAATTATACTTATTACTCCCGATATTATCAATATAACATGCATTATTACGCAAATAATGCAGTTATTATCGCTAGAACTGTAATAAATATACTTACTACTTTCATTATCATCAATATAACATGCATTATTGCCCATATTATGCAGTTATTATCGCTAGAACTGTAATAATTATACTTATTGCTCCCGATATTATCAATATAACATGCATTATTACCCATATAATGCAGTTATTATCGACAGAAATATAATAAATATACTTATTACTTTTATTATTATCAGTATAACATGTACTATTAGCCATATTTTACTATTCTTATCGCTAGAACTGTAATAATTATACTTATTACTCCCGATATTATCAATATAACATGCATTATTACGCATATAATGCAGTTATTATCGCTAGAACTGCAACAAATATACTTACTACTTTCATTATCATCAATATAACATGCATTATTACCCATATTGTGCAGTTATTATCGATAGAACTGTAATAATTATACTTATTACTTATATTATTATCAATATAACATGCATTATTACCCATATAATGCAGTTATTATAGCTAGAACTCTAATAAATATACTTACTACTTTCATTATCATCAATATAAGATGCATTATTACCCATATTATGCAGTTATTATCGATAAAACTATAATAAATATACTTATTACTTTTATTATCATCAATATAACATGCATTGTTGCCCACATTATGCAGTTATTATCGGTAGAACTGTAATAAATATACTTATTACTTTTATTATTATCAATATAACATGCACTATTTGCCATATATTACTATTATTATCGCTAGAACTATAATAATTGTACTTATTACTCCCGATATTATCAATATAACATGCATTATTACCCATATAATGCAGTTATTATCGCTAGAACTGTAATAATTATACTTGTTACTTATATTATTAGCAATATAACGTGCATTATTACCCATATAATGCAGTTATTATCGCTAGAACCGTAATAATTATACTTATTACTTATATTATTATCAATATAACATGCATTATTTCCCATATTATGCAGTTATTATAGCTGGAACTATAATAAATATACGTATTACTTTTATTATCATCAATATAACATGCATTATTACCCATATAATGCAGTTATTATCGACAGAAGTATAATAAATATACTTATTACTTTTATTATTATCAATATAACAGGAACTAATAGCGATATGTTACTAGTATTATCGCTAGAACTGTAATAATAATACTTATTACTCCCGATATTATCAATATAACATCCATTATTACCCATATAATGCAGTTATTATTGCTAGAACTCTAATAAATATACTTACTACTTTCATTATCATCAATATAACATGCATTATTACCCATATTGCGCAGTTATTACCGATAGAACTATAATAAATATACTTATTACTTTTATTTTTATCAATATAACATGCATTATTACCCGTGTAATGCAGTTATTATCGCTAGAACTGTAATAATTATACTTATTACTTATATTATTAGCTATATAACGTGCATTATTACCCATATAATGCAGTTATTATCGCTAGAACTGTAATAATTATACTTATTACTTATACTATTATCAATATAACATGCTTTATTACCCATATAATGGAGTTATTATCGCTAGAACTGTAATAATTATACTTATTACTTATATTATTATCAATATAACATGCATTATTACCCATATAATGCAGTTATTATCGACAGAAGTATAATAAATATACTTATTACCTTTATTATTATCAGTATAACATGTACTATTAGCCATATTTTACTATTCTTATCGCTAGAACTATAATAATTATACTTATTACTCCCGATATTATCAATATAACATGCACTAGTACCCATATAATGCAGGTACTATCGACAGAAGTATAATAAATATACTTATTACTATTATTATTATCGATATAACAGACACTCTTAGGCATATTTTACTAGTATTATCGCTAGAACTGTAATAATTATACTTATTACTCCCGATATTATCAATATAACATGCATTATTACGCATATAATGCAGTTATTATCGACAGAAGTATAATAAATATACTTATTACTTTCATTATCATCAATATAACATGCATTATTACCCATATTATGCAGTTATTATCGATAGAACTATAATAAATATACTTATTACTTTTATTATCATCAATATAACATGCATTATTACCCATATTATGCAGTTATTATCGATAGAACTATAATAAATATACTTATTACTTTTATTATTATCAATATAACATGCATTTTTACCCGTATAATGCAGTTATAATCGCTAGAACTGTAATAGTTATACTTATTACTTATATTATTATCAATATAACATGCATTATTACCCATATAGTGGAGTTATTATCTCTAGAACTCTAATAAATATACTTACTACTTTCATTATCATCAATATAACATGCGTTATTACCCATATTATGCAGTTATTATCGATAGAACTATAATAAATATACTTATTACTTTTATTATCATCAATATAACATGCATTATTACCCATATTATGCAGTTATTATCGCTAGAACTATAATAAATATACATATTACTCCCAATATTATCAATATAACATGCATTATTACGCATATAATGCAGTTATTATCGACAGAAGTATAATAAATATACTTATTACTTTTATTATTATCAATATAACAGACACTAATAGCCATATTTTACTATTATTATCGCTAGAACTATAATAATTATACTTATTACTCCCGATATCATCAATATAACATGCATTATTACCCATATAATGCAGTTATTATCGCTAGAACTGTAATAATTATACTTGTTACTTATATTATTAGCAATATAACGTGCATTATTACCCATATAATGCAGTTATTATCGCTAGAACTGTAATAATTATACTTATTACTTATATTATTATCAATACAACATGCATTATTACCCATATAATGCAGTTATTATCGCTAGAACTGTAATAATTATACTTATTACTTATATTATTAGCAATATAACGTGCATTATTACCCATATAATGCGGTTATTATCGCTAGAACTGTAATAATTAAACTTATTGCTCCCGATATTATCAATATAACATGCATTAGTACCCATATAATGCAGTTATTATCGACAGAAGTATAATAAATGTACTTATTACTTTTATTATTATCAACATAACAGACACTCTTAGCCATATTTTACTAGTATTATCGCTAGAACTGTAATAATTATACTTATTACTCCCGATATTATCAATATAACATGCATTATTACGCATATAATGCAGTTATTATCGCTAGAACTGTAACAAATATACTTACTACTTTCATTATCATCAATATAACATGCATTATTACCCATATTGTGCAGTTATTACCGATATAACTATAATAAATATACTTATTACTTTTATTATTATCAATATAACTTGCATTATTACCCATATAATGCAGTTATTATCGACAGAAGTATAATGAATATACTTATTACTTATATTATTATCAATATAACATGCATTATTACCCATATAATGCAGTTATTATCGACAGAAGTATAATAAATGTACTTATTACTTTTATTATTATCAATATAACAGGCACTAATAGCCATATTTTACTATCATTATCGCTAGAACTGTAATAATTATACTTATTACTCCCGATATTATCAATATAACATGCATTATTACTCATATAATGCAGTTATTATCGCTAGAACTGTAATAATTCTACTTATTACTTATATTATTATCAATATAACATGCATTATTACCCATATAATGGAGTTATTATCGCCAGAACTGTAATAATTATACCTATTACTTATATTATTATCAATATAACATGCATTATTACCCATATAATGCAGTTATTATCGACAGAAGTATAATAAATATACTTATTACTTTTATTATTATCAATATAACAGGAACTAATAGCCATATTTTACTAGTATTATCGCCAGAACTGTAATAATAATACTTATTACTCCCGATATTATCAATATAACATTCATTAATACCCATATAATGCAGTTATTATTGCTAGAACTCTAATAAATATACTTACTACTTTCATTATCATCAATATAACATGCATTATTACCTATATTATGCAGTTATTATCGCTGGAACTGTAACAAATATACTTACTACTTTCATTATCATCAATATAACATGCATTATTACCCATATAATGGAGTTATTATCGCTAGAACTGTTGTAATTATACTTATTACTAATATTATTATCAATATTACATGCATTATTACCCATATAATGCAGTTATTATCGACAGAAGTATAATAAATATACTTATTACTTTTATTATTATCAATATAACAGGCACTAAGAGCCATATTTTACTATTATTATCGCTAGAACTGTAATAATTATACTTATTACTCCCGATATTATCAATATAACATGCATTATTACTCATATAATGCTGTTATTATCGCAAGAACTGTAACAAATATACTTACTACTTTCATTATCATCAATATAACATGCACTATTACCCATATTGTGCAGTTATTATCGATAGAACTATAATAAATATACTTATTACTTTTATTATTATCAATATAACATGCATTATTACCCGTATAGTGCAGTTATTATCGCTAGAACTGTAATAATTATACTTATTACTTATATTATTAGCAATATAACGTGCATTATTACCCATATAATGGAGTTATTATCGCTAGAACTGTAATAATTATACCTATTACTTATATTATTATCAATATAACATGCATTATTACCCATATAATGCAGTTATTATCGCTGGAACTGTAATAATTATACTTGTTACTTATATTATTAGCAATATAACGTGCATTATTACCCATATAATGCAGTTATTATCGCTAAACTGTAATAATTATACTTATTACTTATATTATTATCAATATAACATGCATTATTACCCATATTATGCAGTTATTATCGCTAGAACTATAATAAATATACTTATTACTCCCAATATTATCAATATAACATGCATTATTACCCATATAATGCAGTTATTATCGCTAGAACTGTAATAATTATACTTATTACTTATATTATTAGCAATATAACGTGCATTATTACCCATATAATGCAGTTATTATCGCAAGAACTGTAATAATTATAGTTATTACTATTATTATTATCAATATAACATGCACTATTAGCCATATTTTACTATTATTATCGCTAGAGCTATAGTAATTATACTTATTACTCCCGATATTATCAATATAACATGCATTATTACGCAAATAATGCAGTTATTATCGCTAGAACTGTAATAAATATACATACTACTTTCATTATCATCAATATAACATGCATTATTGCCCATATTATGCAGTTATTATCGCTAGAACTGTAATAATTATACTTATTGCTCCCGATATTATCAATATAACATGCATTATTACCCATATAATGCAGTTATTATCGACAGAAGTATAATAAATATACTTATTACTTTTATTATTATCAGTATAACATGTACTATTAGCCATATTTTACTATTCTTATCGCTAGAACTGTAATAATTATACTTATTACTCCCGATATTATCAATATAACATGCATTATTACGCATATAATGCAGTTATTATCGCTAGAACTGCAACAAATATACTTACTACTTTCATTATCATCAATATAACATGCATTATTACCCATATTGTGCAGTTATTATCGATAGAACTGTAATAATTATACTTATTACTTATATTATTATCAATATAACATGCATTATGACCCATATAATGCAGTTATTATAGCTAGAACTCTAATAAATATACTTACTACTTTCATTATCATCAATATAAGATGCATTATTACCCATATTATGCAGTTATTATCGATAAAACTATAATAAATATACTTATTACTTTTATTATCATCAATATAATATGCATTGTTACCCACATTATGCAGTTATTATCGGTAGAACTGTAATAAATATACTTATTACTTTTATTATTATCAATATAACATGCACTATTTGCCATATATTACTATTATTATCGCTAGAACTATAATAATTATACTTATTGCTCCCGATATTATCAATATAACATGCATTATTACCCATATAATGCAGTTATTATCGCTAGAACTGTAATAATTATACTTGTTACTTATATTATTAGCAATATAACGTGCATTATTACCCATATAATGCAGTTATTATCGCTAGAACCGTAATAATTATACTTATTACTTATATTATTATCAATATAACATGCATTATTTCCCACATTATGCAGTTATTATAGCTGGAACTATAATAAATATACGTATTACTTTTATTATCATCAATATAACATGCATTATTACCCATATAATGCAGTTATTATCGCTAGAACTCTAATAAATATACTTACTACTTTCATTATCATCAATATAACATGCATTATTACCCATATTATGCAGTTATTATCGATAGAACTATAATAAATATACTTATTACTTATATTATTAGCTGTATAACGTGCATTATTACCCATATAATGCAGTTATTATCGCTAGAACTGTAATAATTATACTTATTACTTATATTATTATCAATATAACATGCATTATTACCCATATAATGGAGTTATTATCGCTAGAACTGTAATAAATATACTTATTACTTTTATTATTATCAATATAACATGCACTATTTGCTATATTTTACTATTATTATCGCTAGAACTATAATAATTATACTTAATACTCCCCATATTATCAATATAACATGCATTATTACCCATATAATGCAGTTATTATCGCTAGAACTGTAATAATTATACTTATTACTTATATTATTATCAATATAACATGCATTATTACCCTTATAATGCAGTTATTATCGATAGAACTGTAATAAATATAGTTATTACTATTATTATTATCAATATAACATGCACTATTAGCCATATTTTACTATTATTATCGCTAGAACTATAGTAATTATACTTATTACTCCCGATATTATCAATATAACATGCATTATTACGCAAATAATGCAGTTATTATCGCTAGAACTGTAATAAATATACTTACTACTTTCATTATCATCAATATAACATGCATTATTGCCCATATTATGCAGTTATTATCGCTAGAACGGTAATAATTATACTTATTACGTATATTATTATCAATATAACATGCATTATTACCCATATAATGCAGTTATTATCGACAGAAGTATAATAAATATACTTATTACTTTTATGATTATCAATATAACAGGCACTAATAGCCATATTTTAGTATTATTATCGCTAGAACTGTAATAATTATACTTATTACTTATATTATTATCAATATAACATGCTTTATTACCCATATAATGCAGTTATTATCGCTAGAACTGTAACAAATATACTTACTACTTTCATTATCATCAATATAACATGCATTATTACCCATATAATGCAGTTATTATCGCTAGAACTGTAATAATTATACTTATTACGTATATTATTATCAATATAACATGCATTATTACCCATATAATGGAGTTATTATCGCTAGAACTGTAATAATTATACTTATTACTTATATTATTATCAATATAACATGCATTATTACCCATATAATGCAGTTATTATCGACAGAAGTATAATAAATATACTTATTACTTTTATTATTATCAGTATAACATGTACTATTAGCCATATTTTACTATTCTTATCGCTAGAAGTATAATAATTATACTTATTACTCCCGATATTATCAATATAACATGCATTAGTACCCATATAATGCAGGTATTATCGACACAAGTATAATAAATATACTTATTACTATTATTATTATCAATATAACAGACACTCTTAGCCATATTTTACTAGTATTATCGCTAGAACTGTAATAATTATACTTATTACTCCCGATATTATCAATATAACATCCATTATTACCCATATAATGCAGTTATTATCGCTAGAACTCTAATAAATATACTTACTACTTTCATTATCATCAATATAACATGCATTATTACCCATATAATGCAGTTATTATCGCTAGAACTGTAATAATTATACTTATTACGTATATTATTATCAATATAACATGCATTATTACCCATATAATGCAGTTATTATCGACAGAAGTATAATAAATATACTTATTACTTTTATTATTATCAATATAACAGGCACTAAGAGCCATATTTTACTATTATTATCGCTAGAACTGTAATAATTATACTTATTACTCCCGATATTATCAATATAACATGCATTATTACTCATATAATGCAGTTATTATCGCAAGAACTGTAACAAATATACTTACTACTTTCCTTATCATCAATATAACATGCACTATTACCCATATTGTGCAGTTATTATCGATAGAACTATAATAAATATACTTATTACTTTTATTATTATCAATATAACATGCATTATTACCCGTATAATGCAGTTATTATCGCTAGAACTGTAATAATTATACTTATTACTTATATTATTAGCAATATAACGTGCATTATTACCCATATAATGCAGTTATTATCGCTAGAACTGTAATAATTATACCTATTACTTATATTATTATCAATATAACATGCATTATTACCCATATAATGGAGTTATTATCGCTAGAACTGTAATAATTATACTTATTACTTATATTATTATCAATATAACATGCATTATTACCCATATAATGCAGTTATTATCTCTGGAACTGTAATAATTATACTTGTTACTTATATTATTAGCAATATAACGTGCATTATTACCCATATAATGCAGTTATTATCGCTAAACTGTAATAATTATACTTATTACTTATATTATTATCAATATAACATGCATTATTACCCATATTATGCAGTTATTATCGCTAGAACTATAATAAATATACTTATTACTCCCAATATTATCAATATAACATGCATTATTACCCATATAATGCAGTTATTATCGCTAGAACTGTAATAATTATACTTATTACTTATATTATTAGCAATATAACGTGCATTATTACCCATATAATGCAGTTATTATCGCAAGAACTGTAATAATTATAGTTATTACTATTATTATTATCAATATAACATGCACTATTAGCCATATTTTACTATTATTATCGCTAGAGCTATAGTAATTATACTTATTACTCCCGATATTATCAATATAACATGCATTATTACGCAAATAATGCAGTTATTATCGCTAGAACTGTAATAAATATACATACTACTTTCATTATCATCAATATAACATGCATTATTGCCCATATTATGCAGTTATTATCGCTAGAACTGTAATAATTATACTTATTGCTCCCGATATTATCAATATAACATGCATTATTACCCATATAATGCAGTTATTATCGACAGAAGTATAATAAATATACTTATTACTTTTATTATTATCAGTATAACATGTACTATTAGCCATATTTTACTATTATTATCGCTAGAGCTATAGTAATTATACTTATTACTCCCGATATTATCAATATAACATGCATTATTACCCATATAATGGAGTTATTATCGCTAGAACTGTAATAAATATACTTATTACTTTTATTATTATCAATATAACATGCTTTATTACCCATATAATGCAGTTATTATCGCTAGAACTGTAACAAATATACTTACTACTTTCATTATCATCAATATAACATGCATTATTACCCATATAATGCAGTTATTATCGCTAGAACTGTAATAATTATACTTATTACTTATATTATTATCAATATAACATGCATTATTACCCTTATAATGCAGTTATTATCGATAGAACTGTAATAAATATAGTTATTACTATTATTATTATCAATATAACATGCACTATTAGCCATATTTTACTATTATTATCGCTAGAACTATAGTAATTATACTTATTACTCCCGATATTATCAATATAACATGCATTATTACGCAAATAATGCAGTTATTATCGCTAGAACTGTAATAAATATACTTACTACTTTCATTATCATCAATATAACATGCATTATTGCCCATATTATGCAGTTATTATCGCTAGAACGGTAGTAATTATACTTATTACGTATATTATTATCAATATAACATGCATTATTACCCATATAATGCAGTTATTATCGACAGAAGTATAATAAATATACTTATTACTTTTATGATTATCAATATAACAGGCACTAATAGCCATATTTTAGTATTATTATCGCTAGAACTGTAATAATTATACTTATTACTTATATTATTATCAATATAACATGCTTTATTACCCATATAATGCAGTTATTATCGCTAGAACTGTAACAAATATACTTACTACTTTCATTATCATCAATATAACATGCATTATTACCCATATAATGCAGTTATTATCGCTAGAACTGTAATAATTATACTTATTACGTATATTATTATCAATATAACATGCATTATTACCCATATAATGGAGTTATTATCGCTAGAACTGTAATAATTATACCTATTACTTATATTATTATCAATATAACATGCATTATTACCCATATAATGGAGTTATTATCGCTAGAACTGTAATAATTATACTTATTACTTATATTATTATCAATATAACATGCATTATTACCCATATAATGCAGTTATTATCGCTGGAACTGTAATAATTATACTTGTTACTTATATTATTAGCAATATAACGTGCATTATTACCCATATAATGCAGTTATTATCGCTAAACTGTAATAATTATACTTATTACTTATATTATTATCAATATAACATGCATTATTACCCATATTATGCAGTTATTATCGCTAGAACTATAATAAATATACTTATTACTCCCAATATTATCAATATAACATGCATTATTACCCATATAATGCAGTTATTATCGCTAGAACTGTAATAATTATACTTATTACTTATATTATTAGCAATATAACGTGCATTATTACCCATATAATGCAGTTATTATCGCAAGAACTGTAATAATTATAGTTATTACTATTATTGTTATCAATATAACATGCACTATTAGCCATATTTTACTATTATTATCGCTAGAGCTATAGTAATTATACTTATTACTCCCGATATTATCAATATAACATGCATTATTACGCAAATAATGCAGTTATTATCGCTAGAACTGTAATAAATATACATACTACTTTCATTATCATCAATATAACATGCATTATTGCCCATATTATGCAGTTATTATCGCTAGAACTGTAATAATTATACTTATTGCTCCCGATATTATCAATATAACATGCATTATTACCCATATAATGCAGTTATTATCGACAGAAGTATAATAAATATACTTATTACTTTTATTATTATCAGTATAACATGTACTATTAGCCATATTTTACTATTCTTATCGCTAGAACTGTAATAATTATACTTATTACTCCCGATATTATCAATATAACATGCATTATTACGCATATAATGCAGTTATTATCGCTAGAACTGCAACAAATATACTTACTACTTTCATTATCATCAATATAACATGCATTATTACCCATATTGTGCAGTTATTATCGATAGAACTGTAATAATTATACTTATTACTTATATTATTATCAATATAACATGCATTATTACCCATATAATGCAGTTATTATAGCTAGAACTCTAATAAATATACTTACTACTTTCATTATCATCAATATAAGATGCATTATTACCCATATTATGCAGTTATTATCGATAAAACTATAATAAATATACTTATTACTTTTATTATCATCAATATAACATGCATTGTTACCCACATTATGCAGTTATTATCGGTAGAACTGTAATAAATATACTTATTACTTTTATTATTATCAATATAACATGCACTATTTGCCATATATTACTATTATTATCGCTAGAACTATAATAATTATACTAATTGCTCCCGATATTATCAATATAACATGCATTATTACCCATATAATGCAGTTATTATCGCTAGAACTGTAATAATTATACTTGTTACTTATATTATTAGCAATATAACGTGCATTATTACCCATATAATGCAGTTATTATCGCTAGAACCGTAATAATTATACTTATTACTTATATTATTATCAATATAACATGCATTATTTCCCACATTATGCAGTTATTATAGCTGGAACTATAATAAATATACGTATTACTTTTATTATCATCAATATAACATGCATTATTACCCATATAATGCAGTTATTATCGCTAGAACTCTAATAAATATACTTACTACTTTCATTATCATCAATATAACATGCATTATTACCCATATTATGCAGTTATTATCGATAGAACTATAATAAATATACTTATTACTTATATTATTAGCTGTATAACGTGCATTATTACCCATATAATGCAGTTATTATCGCTAGAACTGTAATAATTATACTTATTACTTATATTATTATCAATATAACATGCATTATTACCCATATAATGGAGTTATTATCGCTAGAACTGTAATAAATATACTTATTACTTTTATTATTATCAATATAACATGCACTATTTGCTATATTTTACTATTATTATCGCTAGAACTATAATAATTATACTTAATACTCCCCATATTATCAATATAACATGCATTATTACCCATATAATGCAGTTATTATCGCTAGAACTGTAATAATTATACTTATTACTTATATTATTATCAATATAACATGCATTATTACCCTTATAATGCAGTTATTATCGATAGAACTGTAATAAATATAGTTATTACTATTATTATTATCAATATAACATGCACTATTAGCCATATTTTACTATTATTATCGCTAGAACTATAGTAATTATACTTATTACTCCCGATATTATCAATATAACATGCATTATTACGCAAATAATGCAGTTATTATCGCTAGAACTGTAATAAATATACTTACTACTTTCATTATCATCAATATAACATGCATTATTGCCCATATTATGCAGTTATTATCGCTAGAACGGTAATAATTATACTTATTACGTATATTATTATCAATATAACATGCATTATTACCCATATAATGCAGTTATTATCGACAGAAGTATAATAAATATACTTATTACTTTTATGATTATCAATATAACAGGCACTAATAGCCATATTTTAGTATTATTATCGCTAGAACTGTAATAATTATACTTATTACTTATATTATTATCAATATAACATGCTTTATTACCCATATAATGCAGTTATTATCGCTAGAACTGTAACAAATATACTTACTACTTTCATTATCATCAATATAACATGCATTATTACCCATATAATGCAGTTATTATCGCTAGAACTGTAATAATTATACTTATTACGTATATTATTATCAATATAACATGCATTATTACCCATATAATGGAGTTATTATCGCTAGAACTGTAATAATTATACTTATTACTTATATTATTATCAATATAACATGCATTATTACCCATATAATGCAGTTATTATCGACAGAAGTATAATAAATATACTTATTACTTTTATTATTATCAGTATAACATGTACTATTAGCCATATTTTACTATTCTTATCGCTAGAAGTATAATAATTATACTTATTACTCCCGATATTATCAATATAACATGCATTAGTACCCATATAATGCAGGTATTATCGACACAAGTATAATAAATATACTTATTACTATTATTATTATCAATATAACAGACACTCTTAGCCATATTTTACTAGTATTATCGCTAGAACTGTAATAATTATACTTATTACTCCCGATATTATCAATATAACATCCATTATTACCCATATAATGCAGTTATTATCGCTAGAACTCTAATAAATATACTTACTACTTTCATTATCATCAATATAACATGCATTATTACCCATATAATGCAGTTATTATCGCTAGAACTGTAATAATTATACTTATTACGTATATTATTATCAATATAACATGCATTATTACCCATATAATGCAGTTATTATCGACAGAAGTATAATAAATATACTTATTACTTTTATTATTATCAATATAACAGGCACTAAGAGCCATATTTTACTATTATTATCGCTAGAACTGTAATAATTATACTTATTACTCCCGATATTATCAATATAACATGCATTATTACTCATATAATGCAGTTATTATCGCAAGAACTGTAACAAATATACTTACTACTTTCATTATCATCAATATAACATGCACTATTACCCATATTGTGCAGTTATTATCGATAGAACTATAATAAATATACTTATTACTTTTATTATTATCAATATAACATGCATTATTACCCGTATAATGCAGTTATTATCGCTAGAACTGTAATAATTATACTTATTACTGATATTATTAGCAATATAACGTGCATTATTACCCATATAATGCAGTTATTATCGCTAGAACTGTAATAATTATACCTATTACTTATATTATTATCAATATAACATGCATTATTACCCATATAATGGAGTTATTATCGCTAGAACTGTAATAATTATACTTATTACTTATATTATTATCAATATAACATGCATTATTACCCATATAATGCAGTTATTATCGCTGGAACTGTAATAATTATACTTGTTACTTATATTATTAGCAATATAACGTGCATTATTACCCATATAATGCAGTTATTATCGCTAAACTGTAATAATTATACTTATTACTTATATTATTATCAATATAACATGCATTATTACCCATATTATGCAGTTATTATCGCTAGAACTATAATAAATATACTTATTACTCCCAATATTATCAATATAACATGCATTATTACCCATATAATGCAGTTATTATCGCTAGAACTGTAATAATTATACTTATTACTTATATTATTAGCAATATAACGTGCATTATTACCCATATAATGCAGTTATTATCGCAAGAACTGTAATAATTATAGTTATTACTATTATTATTATCAATATAACATGCACTATTAGCCATATTTTACTATTATTATCGCTAGAGCTATAGTAATTATACTTATTACTCCCGATATTATCAATATAACATGCATTATTACGCAAATAATGCAGTTATTATCGCTAGAACTGTAATAAATATACATACTACTTTCATTATCATCAATATAACATGCATTATTGCCCATATTATGCAGTTATTATCGCTAGAACTGTAATAATTATACTTATTGCTCCCGATATTATCAATATAACATGCATTATTACGCATATAATGCAGTTATTATCGCTAGAACTGCAACAAATATACTTACTACTTTCATTATCATCAATATAACATGCATTATTACCCATATTGTGCAGTTATTATCGATAGAACTGTAATAATTATACTTATTACTTATATTATTATCAATATAACATGCATTATTACCCATATAATGCAGTTATTATAGCTAGAACTCTAATAAATATACTTACTACTTTCATTATCATCAATATAAGATGCATTATTACCCATATTATGCAGTTATTATCGATAAAACTATAATAAATATACTTATTACTTTTATTATCATCAATATAACATGCATTGTTACCCACATTATGCAGTTATTATCGGTAGAACTGTAATAAATATACTTATTACTTTTATTATTATCAATATAACATGCACTATTTGCCATATATTACTATTATTATCGCTAGAACTATAATAATTATACTTATTACTCCCAATATTATCAATATAACATGCATTATTACCCATATAATGCAGTTATTATCGCTAGAACTGTAATAATTATACTTATTACTTATATTATTAGCAATATAACATGCATTATTACCCATATTATGCAGTTATTATCGCTAGAACTATAATAAATATACTTATTACTCCCGATATTATCAATATAACATGCATTATTACGCATATAATGCAGTTATTATCGCTAGAACTGCAACAAATATACTTACTACTTTCATTATCATCAATATAACATGCATTATTACCCATATTGTGCAGTTATTATCGATAGAACTGTAATAATTATACTTATTACTTATATTATTATCAATATAACATGCATTATTACCCATATAATGCAGTTATTATAGCTAGAACTCTAATAAATATACTTACTACTTTCATTATCATCAATATAAGATGCATTATTACCCATATTATGCAGTTATTATCGATAAAACTATAATAAATATACTTATTACTTTTATTATCATCAATATAACATGCATTGTTACCCACATTATGCAGTTATTATCGGTAGAACTGTAATAAATATACTTATTACTTTTATTATTATCAATATAACATGCACTATTTGCCATATATTACTATTATTATCGCTAGAACTATAATAATTATACTTATTACTCCCGATATTATCAATATAACATGCATTATTACCCATATAATGCAGTTATTATCGCTAGAACTGTAATAATTATACTTGTTACTTATATTATTAGCAATATAACGTGCATTATTACCCATATAATGCAGTTATTATCGCTAGAACCGTAATAATTATACTTATTACTTATATGATTATCAATATAACATGCATTATTTCCCATATTATGCAGTTATTATAGCTGGAACTATAATAAATATACGTATTACTTTTATTATCATCAATATAACATGCATTATTACCCATATAATGCAGTTATTATCGCTAGAACTCTAATAAATATACTTACTACTTTCATCATCATCAATATAACATGCATTATTACCCATATTATGCAGTTATTATCGATAGAACTATAATAAATATACTTATTACTTATATTATTAGCTGTATAACGTGCATTATTACCCATATAATGCAGTTATTATCGCTAGAACTGTAATAATTATACTTATTACTTATATTATTATCAATATAACATGCATTATTACCCATATAATGGAGTTATTATCGCTAGAACTGTAATAAATATACTTATTACTTTTATTATTATCAATATAACATGCACTATTTGCCATATTTTACTATTATTATCGCTAGAACTATAATAATTATACTTAATACTCCCCATATTATCAATATAACATGCATTATTACCCATATAATGCAGTTATTATCGCTAGAACTGTAATAATTATACTTGTTATTTATATTATTAGCAATATAACGTGCATTATTACCCATATAATGCAGTTATTATCGCTAGAACTGTAATAATTATACTTATTACTTATATTATTATCAATATAACATACATTATTACCCATATAATGGAGTTATTATCGCTAGAACTGTAATAATTATACTTATTACTTATATTTTTATCAATATAGCATGCATTATTACCCATATAATGCAGTTATTATCGACAGAAGTATAATAAATATACTTATTACTTTTATTATTATCAATATAACAGGAACTAATAGCCATATTTTACTAGTATTATCGCTAGAACTGTAATAATAATACTTATTACTCCCGATATTATCAATATAATATCCATTATTACCCATATAATGCAGTTATTATTGCTAGAACTCTAATAAATATACTTACTACTTTCATTATCATCAATATAACATGCATTATTACCCATATTATGCAGTTATTATCGATAGAACTATAATAAATATACTTATTACTTTTATTATCATCAATATAACATGCATTATTACCCATATTATGCAGTTATTATCGATAGAACTATAATAAATATACTTATTACTTTTATTATTATCAATATAACATGCATTATTACCCGTATAATGCAGTTATTATCGCTAGAACTGTAATAATTATACTTATTACTTATATTATTATCAATATAACATGCATTATTACCCATATAGTGGAGTTATTATCTCTAGAACTCTAATAAATATACTTACTACTTTCATTATCATCAATATAACATGCATTATTGCCCATATTATGCAGTTATTATCGCTAGAACAGTAATAATTATACTTATTACTTATATTATTATCAATATAACATGCATTATTACCCATATAATGGAGTTATTATCGCTAGAACTGTAATAATTATACTTATTACGTATATTATTATCAATATAACATGCATTATTACCCATATAACGCAGTTATTATCGACAGAAGTATAATAAATATACTTATTACTTTTATGATTATCAATATAACAGGCACTAATAGCCATATTTTAGTATTATTATCGCTAGAACTGTAATAATTATACTTATTACTTATATTATTATCAATATAACATGCTTTATTACCCATATAATGCAGTTATTATCGCTAGAACTGTAACAAATATACTTACTACTTTCATTATCATCAATATAACATGCATTATTACCCATATAGTGGAGTTATTATCTCTAGAACTCTAATAAATATACTTACTACTTTCATTATCATCAATATAACATGCATTATTGCCCATATTATGCAGTTATTATCGCTAGAACAGTAATAATTATACTTATTACTTATATTATTATCAATATAACATGCATTATTACCCATATAATGCAGTTATTATCGCTAGAACTGTAATAATTATACTTATTACGAATATTATTATCAATATAACATGCATTATTACCCATATAATGGAGTTATTATCGCTAGAACTGTAATAATTATACTTATTACTTATATTATTATCAATATAACATGCATTATTACCCATATAATGCAGTTATTATCGACAGAAGTATAATAAATATACTTATTACTTTTATTATTATCAGTATAACATGTACTATTAGCCATATTTTACTATTCTTATCGCTAGAAGTATAATAATTATACTTATTACTCCCGATATTATCAATATAACATGCATTAGTACCCATATAATGCAGGTATTATCGACACAAGTATAATAAATATACTTATTACTATTATTATTATCAATATAACAGACACTCTTAGCCATATTTTACTAGTATAATCGCTAGAACTGTAATAATTATACTTATTACTCCCGATATTATCAATATAACATCCATTATTACCCATATAATGCAGTTATTATCGCTAGAACTCTAATAAATATACTTACTACTTTCATTATCATCAATATAACATGCATTATTACCCATATAATGCAGTTATTATCGCTAGAACTATAATAAATATACGTATTACTTTTATTATCATCAATATAACACGCATTATTACCCATATAATGGAGTTATTATCGCTAGAACTGTAATAATTATACTTATTACTCCCGATATTATCAATATAACATGCATTATTACTCATATAATGCAGTTATTATCGATAGAACTGTAACAAATATACTTACTACTTTCATTATCATCAATATAACATGCACTATTACCCATATTGTGCAGTTATTATCGATAGAACTATAATAAATATACTTATTACTTTTATTATTATCAATATAACATGCATTATTACCCGTATAATGCAGTTATTATCGCTAGAACTGTAATAATTATACTTATTACTTATATTACTATCAATATAACATGCATTATTACCCATATAGTGGAGTTATTATCTCTAGAACTCTAATAAATATACTTACTACTTTCATTATCATCAATATAACATGCACTATTACCCATATTATGCAGTTATTATCGATAGAACTATAATAAATATACTTATTACTTTTATTATCATCAATATAACATGCATTATTACCCATATTATGCAGTTATTATCGCTAGAACTGTGATAATTATACTTATTACTTATATTATTAGCAATATAACGTGCATTATTACCCATATAATGCAGTTATTATCGCTAGAACTGTAATAATTATACTTATTACTTATATTATTATCAATATAACATGCATTATTACCCATATAATGCAGTTATTATCGATAGAACTGTAATAAATATAGTTATTACTATTATTATTATCAATATAACATGCACTATTAGCCATATTTTACTATTATTATCGCTAGAACTATAGTAATTATACTTATTACTCCCGATATTATCAATATAACATGCATTATTACGCAAATAATGCAGTTATTATCGCTAGAACTGTAATAAATATACTTACTACTTTCATTATCATCAATATAACATGCATTATTGCCCATATTATGCAGTTATTATCGCTAGAACAGTAATAATTATACTTATTACTTATATTATTATCAATATAACATGCATTATTACCCATATAATGGAGTTATTATCGCTAGAACTGTAATAATTATACTTATTACGTATATTATTATCAATATAACATGCATTATTACCCATATAATGCAGTTATTATCGACAGAAGTATAATAAATATACTTATTACTTTTATGATTATCAATATAACAGGCACTAATAGCCATATTTTAGTATTATTATCGCTAGAACTGTAATAATTATACTTATTACTTATATTATTATCAATATAACATGCTTTATTACCCATATAATGCAGTTATTATCGCTAGAACTGTAACAAATATACTTACTACTTTCATTATCATCAATATAACATGCATTATTACCCATATTGTGCAGTTATTATCGCTAGAACTGTAATAATTATACTTATTACTTATATTATTATCAATATAACATGCCTTATTACCCATATAATGCAGTTATTATCGCTAGAACTGTAATAATTATACTTATTACTTATATTATTATCAATATAACATGCATTATTACCCATATAATGCAGTTATTATCGCTAGAACTGTAATAATTATACTTATTACGTATATTATTATCAATATAACATGCATTATTACCCATATAATGGAGTTATTATCGCTAGAACTGTAATAATTATACTTATTACTTATATTATTATCAATATAACATGCATTATTACCCATATAATGCAGTTATTATCGACAGAAGTATAATAAATATACTTATTACTTTTATTATTATCAGTATAACATGTACTATTAGCCATATTTTACTATTCTTATCGCTAGAAGTATAATAATTATACTTATTACTCCCGATATTATCAATATAACATGCATTAGTACCCATATAATGCAGGTATTATCGACACAAGTATAATAAATATACTTATTACTATTATTATTATCAATATAACAGACACTCTTAGCCATATTTTACTAGTATAATCGCTAGAACTGTAATAATTATACTTATTACTCCCGATATTATCAATATAACATCCATTATTACCCATATAATGCAGTTATTATCGCTAGAACTCTAATAAATATACTTACTACTTTCATTATCATCAATATAACATGCATTATTACCCATATAATGCAGTTATTATCGCTAGAACTATAATAAATATACGTATTACTTTTATTATCATCAATATAACACGCATTATTACCCATATAATGGAGTTATTATCGCTAGAACTGTAATAATTATACTTATTACTCCCGATATTATCAATATAACATGCATTATTACTCATATAATGCAGTTATTATCGATAGAACTGTAACAAATATACTTACTACTTTCATTATCATCAATATAACATGCATTATTACCCATATTGTGCAGTTTTTATCGCTAGAACTGTAATAATTATACTTATTACTTATATTATTATCAATATAACATGCATTATTACCCATATAATGGAGATATTATCGCTAGAACTGTAGTAATTATACTTGTTACTTATATTATTATCAATATAACATGCATTATTACCCATATAATGCAGTTATTATCGACAGAAGTATAATAAATATACTTATTACTTTTATTATTATCAATATAACAGGCACTAATAGCCATATTTTACTATTATTATCGCTAGAACTGTAATAATTATACTTATTACTCCCGATATTATCAATATAACATGCATTATTACTCATATAATGCAGTTATTATCGCAAGAACTGTAACAAATATACTTACTACTTTCATTATCATCAATATAACATGCACTATTACCCATATTGTGCAGTTATTATCGATAGAACTATAATAAATATACTTATTACTTTTATTATTATCAATATAACATGCATTATTACCCGTATAATGCAGTTATTATCGCTAGAACTGTAATAATTATACTTATTACTTATATTATTATCAATATAACATGCATTATTACCCATATAATGCAGTTATTATCGATAGAACTGTAATAAATATAGTTATTACTATTATTATTATCAATATAACATGCACTATTAGCCATATTTTACTATTATTATCGCTAGAACTATAGTAATTATACTTATTACTCCCGATATTATCAATATAACATGCATTATTACGCAAATAATGCAGTTATTATCGCTAGAACTGTAATAAATATACTTACTACTTTCATTATCATCAATATAACATGCATTATTGCCCATATTATGCAGTTATTATCGCTAGAACAGTAATAATTATACTTATTACTTATATTATTATCAATATAACATGCATTATTACCCATATAATGGAGTTATTATCGCTAGAACTGTAATAATTATACTTATTACGTATATTATTATCAATATAACATGCATTATTACCCATATAATGCAGTTATTATCGACAGAAGTATAATAAATATACTTATTACTTTTATGATTATCAATATAACAGGCACTAATAGCCATATTTTAGTATTATTATCGCTAGAACTGTAATAATTATACTTATTACTTATATTATTATCAATATAACATGCTTTATTACCCATATAATGCAGTTATTATCGCTAGAACTGTAACAAATATACTTACTACTTTCATTATCATCAATATAACATGCATTATTACCCATATTGTGCAGTTATTATCGCTAGAACTGTAATAATTATACTTGTTACTTATATTATTATCAATATAACATGCCTTATTACCCATATAATGCAGTTATTATCGCTAGAACTGTAATAATTATACTTATTACTTATATTATTATCAATATAACATGCATTATTACCCATATAATGCAGTTATTATCGCTAGAACTGTAATAATTATACTTATTACGTATATTATTATCAATATAACATGCATTATTACCCATATAATGGAGTTATTATCGCTAGAACTGTAATAATTATACTTATTACTTATATTATTATCAATATAACATGCATTATTACCCATATAATTCAGTTATTATCGACAGAAATATAATAAATATACTTATTACTTTTATTATTATCAGTATAACATGTACTATTAGCCATATTTTACTATTCTTATCGCTAGAAGTCTAATAATTATACTTATTACTCCCGATATTATCAATATAACATGCATTAGTACCCATATAATGCAGGTATTATCGACACAAGTATAATAAATATACTTATTACTATTATTATTATCAATATAACAGACACTCTTAGCCATATTTTACTAGTATTATCGCTAGAACTGTAATAATTATACTTATTACTCCCGATATTATCAATATAACATCCATTATTACCCATATAATGCAGTTATTATCGCTAGAACTCTAATAAATATACTTACTACTTTCATTATCATCAATATAACATGCATTATTACCCATATAATGCAGTTATTATCGCTAGAACTATAATAAATATACGTATTACTTTTATTATCATCAATATAACACGCATTATTACCCATATAATGGAGTTATTATCGCTAGAACTGTAATAATTATACTTATTACTCCCGATATTATCAATATAACATGCATTATTACTCATATAATGCAGTTATTATCGCTAGAACTGTAACAAATATACTTACTACTTTCATTATCATCAATATAACATGCATTATTACCCATATTGTGCAGTTATTATCGCTAGAACTGTAATAATTATACTTATTACTTATATTATTATCAATATAACATGCATTATTACCCATATAATGGAGTTATTATCGCTAGAACTGTAGTAATTATACTTATTACTTATATTATTATCAATATAACATGCATTATTACCCATATAATGCAGTTATTATCGACAGAAGTATAATAAATATACTTATTACTTTTATTATTATCAATATAACAGGCACTAATAGCCATATTTTACTATTATTATCGCTAGAACTGTAATAATTATACTTATTACTCCCGATATTATCAATATAACATGCATTATTACTCATATAATGCAGTTATTATCGCAAGAACTGTAACAAATATACTTACTACTTTCATTATCATCAATATAACATGCACTATTACCCATATTGTGCAGTTATTATCGATAG
Organism: Megachile leachella; assembly: GCA_963576845.1. NCBI lineage: Eukaryota > Metazoa > Arthropoda > Insecta > Hymenoptera > Megachilidae > Megachile > Megachile leachella. The sequence goes on from CAUYWW010000280.1 coordinate 1,904,938, forward strand.
AACTATAATAAATATACTTATTACTTTTATTATTATCAATATAACATGCATTATTACCCGTATAATGCAGTTATTATCGCTAGAACTGTAATAATTATACTTATTACTTACATTATTAGCAATATAACGTGCATTATTACCCATATAATGCAGTTATTATCGCTAGAACTGTAATAATTATACTTATTACTTATATTATTATCAATATAACATGCATTATTACCCATATAATGGAGTTATTATCGCTAGAACTGTAACAATTATACTTATTACTTATATTATTATCAATATAACATGCATTATTACCCATATAATGGAGTTATTATCGCTAGAACTGTAATAATTATACTTATTACTTATATTATTATCAATATAACATGCATTATTACCCATATAATGCAGTTATTATCGACAGAAGTATAATAAATATACTTATTACTTTTATTATTATCAATATAACAGGCACTAATAGCCATATTTTACTATTATTATCGCTAGAACTGTAATAATTATACTTATTACTCCCGATATTATCAATATAACATGCATTATTACTCATATAATGCAGTTATTATCGCAAGAACTGTAACAAATATACTTACTACTTTCATTATCATCAATATAACATGCACTATTACCCATATTGTGCAGTTATTATCGATAGAACTATAATAAATATACTTATTACTTTTATTATTATCAATATAACATGCATTATTACCCATATAATGCAGTTATTATCGCTAGAACTGTAATAATTATACTTATTACTTATATTATTATCAATATAACATGCATTATTACCCATATAGTGGAGTTATTATCTCTAGAACTCTAATAAATATACTTACTACTTTCATTATCATCAATATAACATGCATTATTACCCATATTATGCAGTTATTATCGATAGAACTATAATAAATATACTTATTACTTTTATTATCATCAATATAACATGCATTATTACCCATATTATGCAGTTATTATCGCTAGAACTATAATAAATATACTTATTACTCCCAATATTATCAATATAACATGCATTATTACCCATATAATGCAGTTATTATCGCTAGAACTGTGATAATTATACTTATTACTTATATTATTAGCAATATAACGTGCATTATTACCCATATAATGCAGTTATTATCGCTAGAACTGTAATAATTATACTTATTACTTATATTATTATCAATATAACATGCATTATTACCCATATAATGCAGTTATTATCGATAGAACTGTAATAAATATAGTTATTACTATTATTATTATCAATATAACATGCACTATTAGCCATATTTTACTATTATTATCGCTAGAACTATAGTAATTATACTTATTACTCCCGATATTATCAATATAACATGCATTATTACGCAAATAATGCAGTTATTATCGCTAGAACTGTAATAAATATACTTACTACTTTCATTATCATCAATATAACATGCATTATTGCCCATATTATGCAGTTATTATCGCTAGAACAGTAATAACTATACTTATTACTTATATTATTATCAATATAACATGCATTATTACCCATATAATGGAGTTATTATCGCTAGAACTGTAATAATTATACTTATTACGTATATTATTATCAATTTAACATGCATTATTACCCATATAATGCAGTTATTATCGACAGAAGTATAATAAATATACTTATTACTTTTATGATTATCAATATAACAGGCACTAATAGCCATATTTTAGTATTATTATCGCTAGAACTGTAATAATTATACTTATTACTTATATTATTATCAATATAACATGCTTTATTACCCATATAATGCAGTTATTATCGCTAGAACTGTAACAAATATACTTACTACTTTCATTATCATCAATATAACATGCATTATTACCCATATTGTGCAGTTATTATCGCTAGAACCGTAATAATTATACTTATTACTTATATTATTATCAATATAACATGCATTATTACCCATATAATGCAGTTATTATCGCTAGAACTGTAATAATTATACTTATTACTTATATTATTATCAATATAACATGCATTATTACCCATATAATGCAGTTATTATCGCTAGAACTGTAATAATTATACTTATTACGTATATTATTATCAATATAACATGCATTATTACCCATATAATGGAGTTATTATCGCTAGAACTGTAATAATTATACTTATTACTTATATTATTATCAATATAACATGCATTATTACCCATATAATGCAGTTATTATCGACAGAAGTATAATAAATATACTTATTACTTTTATTATTATCAGTATAACATGTACTATTAGCCATATTTTACTATTCTTATCGCTAGAAGTATAATAATTATACTTATTACTCCCGATATTATCAATATAACATGCATTAGTACCCATATAATGCAGGTATTATCGACACAAGTATAATAAATATACTTATTACTATTATTATTATCAATATAACAGACACTCTTAGCCATATTTTACTAGTATTATCGCTAGAACTGTAATAATTATACTTATTACTCCCGATATTATCAATATAACATCCATTATTACCCATATAATGCAGTCATGATCGCTAGAACTCTAATAAATATACTTACTACTTTCATTATCATCAATATAACATGCATTATTACCCATATAATGCAGTTATTATCGCTAGAACTATAATAAATATAGGTATTACTTTTATTATCATCGATATAACACGCATTATTACCCATATAATGGAGTTATTATCGCTAGAACTGTAATAATTATACTTATTACTCCCGATATTATCAATATAACATGCATTATTACTCATATAATGCAGTTATTATCGCTAGAACTGCAACAAATATACTTACTACTTTCATTATCATCAATATAACATGCATTATTACCCATATAATGCAGTTATTATCGACAGAAGTATAATAAATATACTTATTACTATTATTATTATCAATATAACAGACACTCTTAGCCATATTTTACTAGTATTATCGCTAGAACTGTAATAATTATACTTATTACTCCCGATATTATCAATATAACATCCATTATTACCCATATAATGCAGTTATTATCGCTAGAACTCTAATAAATATACTTACTACTTTCATTATCATCAATATAACATGCATTATTACCCATATAATGCAGTTATTATCGCTAGAACTATAATAAATATACGTATTACTTTTATTATCATCAATATAACACGCATTATTACCCATATAATGGAGTTATTATCGCTAGAACTGTAATAATTATACTTATTACTCCCGATATTATCAATATAACATGCATTATTACTCATATAATGCAGTTATTATCGCTAGAACTGTAACAAATATACTTACTACTTTCATTATCATCAATATAACATGCATTATTACCCATATTGTGCAGTTATTATCGCTAGAACTGTAATAATTATACTTATTACTTATATTATTATCAATATAACATGCATTATTACCCATATAATGGAGTTATTATCGCTAGAACTGTAGTAATTATACTTATTACTTATATTATTATCAATATAACATGCATTATTACCCATATAATGCAGTTATTATCGCTAGAACTGTAATAATTATACTTATTACGTATATTATTATCAATATAACATGCATTATTACCCATATAATGGAGTTATTATCGCTAGAACTGTAATAATTATACTTATTACTTATATTATTATCAATATAACATGCATTATTACCCATATAATGCAGTTATTATCGACAGAAGTATAATAAATATACTTATTACTTTTATTATTATCAGTATAACATGTACTATTAGCCATATTTTACTATTCTTATCGCTAGAAGTATAATAATTATACTTATTACTCCCGATATTATCAATATAACATGCATTAGTACCCATATAATGCAGGTATTATCGACACAAGTATAATAAATATACTTATTACTATTATTATTATCAATATAACAGACACTCTTAGCCATATTTTACTAGTATTATCGCTAGAACTGTAATAATTATACTTATTACTCCCGATATTATCAATATAACATCCATTATTACCCATATAATGCAGTCATGATCGCTAGAACTCTAATAAATATACTTACTACTTTCATTATCATCAATATAACATGCATTATTACCCATATAATGCAGTTATTATCGCTAGAACTATAATAAATATAGGTATTACTTTTATTATCATCGATATAACACGCATTATTACCCATATAATGGAGTTATTATCGCTAGAACTGTAATAATTATACTTATTACTCCCGATATTATCAATATAACATGCATTATTACTCATATAATGCAGTTATTATCGCTAGAACTGCAACAAATATACTTACTACTTTCATTATCATCAATATAACATGCATTATTACCCATATAATGCAGTTATTATCGACAGAAGTATAATAAATATACTTATTACTATTATTATTATCAATATAACAGACACTCTTAGCCATATTTTACTAGTATTATCGCTAGAACTGTAATAATTATACTTATTACTCCCGATATTATCAATATAACATCCATTATTACCCATATAATGCAGTTATTATCGCTAGAACTCTAATAAATATACTTACTACTTTCATTATCATCAATATAACATGCATTATTACCCATATAATGCAGTTATTATCGCTAGAACTATAATAAATATACGTATTACTTTTATTATCATCAATATAACACGCATTATTACCCATATAATGGAGTTATTATCGCTAGAACTGTAATAATTATACTTATTACTCCCGATATTATCAATATAACATGCATTATTACTCATATAATGCAGTTATTATCGCTAGAACTGTAACAAATATACTTACTACTTTCATTATCATCAATATAACATGCATTATTACCCATATTGTGCAGTTATTATCGCTAGAACTGTAATAATTATACTTATTACTTATATTATTATCAATATAACATGCATTATTACCCATATAATGGAGTTATTATCGCTAGAACTGTAGTAATTATACTTATTACTTATATTATTATCAATATAACATGCATTATTACCCATATAATGCAGTTATTATCGACAGAAGTATAATAAATATACTTATTACTTTTATTATTATCAATATAACAGGCACTAATAGCCATATTTTACTATTATTATCGCTAGAACTGTAATAATTATACTTATTACTCCCGATATTATCAATATAACATGCATTATTACTCATATAATGCAGTTATTATCGCAAGAACTGTAACAAATATACTTACTACTTTCATTATCATCAATATAACATGCACTATTACCCATATTGTGCAGTTATTATCGATAGAACTATAATAAATATACTTATTACTTTTATTATTATCAATATAACATGCATTATTACCCGTATAATGCAGTTATTATCGCTAGAACTGTAATAATTATACTTATTACTTACATTATTAGCAATATAACGTGCATTATTACCCATATAATGCAGTTATTATCCCTAGAACTGTAATAATTATACTTATTACTTATATTATTATCAATATAACATGCATTATTACCCATATAATGGAGTTATTATCGCTAGAACTGTAACAATTATACTTATTACTTATATTATTATCAATATAACATGCATTATTACCCATATAATGGAGTTATTATCGCTAGAACTGTAATAATTATACTTATTACTTATATTATTATCAATATAACATGCATTATTACCCATATAATGCAGTTATTATCGACAGAAGTATAATAAATATACTTATTACTTTTATTATTATCAATATAACAGGCACCAATAGCCATATTTTACTATTATTATCGCTAGAACTGTAATAATTATACTTATTACTCCCGATATTATCAATATAACATGCATTATTACTCATATAATGCAGTTATTATCGCAAGAACTGTAACAAATATACTTACTACTTTCATTATCATCAATATAACATGCACTATTACCCATATTGTGCAGTTATTATCGATAGAACTATAATAAATATACTTATTACTTTTATTATTATCAATATAACATGCATTATTACCCATATAATGCAGTTATTATCGCTAGAACTGTAACAAATATACTTACTACTTTCATTATCATCAATATAACATGCATTATTACCCATATTGTGCAGTTATTATCGCTAGAACTGTAATAATTATACTTATTACTTATATTATTATCAATATAACATGCATTATTACCCATATAATGGAGTTATTATCGCTAGAACTGTAGTAATTATACTTATTACTTATATTATTATCAATATAACATGCATTATTACCCATATAATGCAGTTATTATCGACAGAAGTATAATAAATATACTTATTACTTTTATTATTATCAATATAACAGGCACTAATAGCCATATTTTACTATTATTATCGCTAGAACTGTAATAATTATACTTATTACTCCCGATATTATCAATATAACATGCATTATTACTCATATAATGCAGTTATTATCGCAAGAACTGTAACAAATATACTTACTACTTTCATTATCATCAATATAACATGCACTATTACCCATATTGTGCAGTTATTATCGATAGAACTATAATAAATATACTTATTACTTTTATTATTATCAATATAACATGCATTATTACCCGTATAATGCAGTTATTATCGCTAGAACTGTAATAATTATACTTATTACTTACATTATTAGCAATATAACGTGCATTATTACCCATATAATGCAGTTATTATCGCTAGAACTGTAATAATTATACTTATTACTTATATTATTATCAATATAACATGCATTATTACCCATATAATGGAGTTATTATCGCTAGAACTGTAACAATTATACTTATTACTTATATTATTATCAATATAACATGCATTATTACCCATATAATGGAGTTATTATCGCTAGAACTGTAATAATTATACTTATTACTTATATTATTATCAATATAACATGCATTATTACCCATATAATGCAGTTATTATCGACAGAAGTATAATAAATATACTTATTACTTTTATTATTATCAATATAACAGGCACTAATAGCCATATTTTACTATTATTATCGCTAGAACTGTAATAATTATACTTATTACTCCCGATATTATCAATATAACATGCATTATTACTCATATAATGCAGTTATTATCGCAAGAACTGTAACAAATATACTTACTACTTTCATTATCATCAATATAACATGCACTATTACCCATATTGTGCAGTTATTATCGATAGAACTATAATAAATATACTTATTACTTTTATTATTATCAATATAACATGCATTATTACCCATATAATGCAGTTATTATCGCTAGAACTGTAATAATTATACTTATTACTTATATTATTATCAATATAACATGCATTATTACCCATATAGTGGAGTTATTATCTCTAGAACTCTAATAAATATACTTACTACTTTCATTATCATCAATATAACATGCATTATTACCCATATTATGCAGTTATTATCGATAGAACTATAATAAATATACTTATTACTTTTATTATCATCAATATAACATGCATTATTACCCATATTATGCAGTTATTATCGCTAGAACTATAATAAATATACTTATTACTCCCAATATTATCAATATAACATGCATTATTACCCATATAATGCAGTTATTATCGCTAGAACTGTGATAATTATACTTATTACTTATATTATTAGCAATATAACGTGCATTATTACCCATATAATGCAGTTATTATCGCTAGAACTGTAATAATTATACTTATTACTTATATTATTATCAATATAACATGCATTATTACCCATATAATGCAGTTATTATCGATAGAACTGTAATAAATATAGTTATTACTATTATTATTATCAATATAACATGCACTATTAGCCATATTTTACTATTATTATCGCTAGAACTATAGTAATTATACTTATTACTCCCGATATTATCAATATAACATGCATTATTACGCAAATAATGCAGTTATTATCGCTAGAACTGTAATAAATATACTTACTACTTTCATTATCATCAATATAACATGCATTATTGCCCATATTATGCAGTTATTATCGCTAGAACAGTAATAATTATACTTATTACTTATATTATTATCAATATAACATGCATTATTACCCATATAATGGAGTTATTATCGCTAGAACTGTAATAATTATACTTATTACGTATATTATTATCAATTTAACATGCATTATTACCCATATAATGCAGTTATTATCGACAGAAGTATAATAAATATACTTATTACTTTTATGATTATCAATATAACAGGCACTAATAGCCATATTTTAGTATTATTATCGCTAGAACTGTAATAATTATACTTATTACTTATATTATTATCAATATAACATGCTTTATTACCCATATAATGCAGTTATTATCGCTAGAACTGTAACAAATATACTTACTACTTTCATTATCATCAATATAACATGCATTATTACCCATATTGTGCAGTTATTATCGCTAGAACCGTAATAATTATACTTATTACTTATATTATTATCAATATAACATGCATTATTACCCATATAATGCAGTTATTATCGCTAGAACTGTAATAATTATACTTATTACTTATATTATTATCAATATAACATGCATTATTACCCATATAATGCAGTTATTATCGCTAGAACTGTAATAATTATACTTATTACGTATATTATTATCAATATAACATGCATTATTACCCATATAATGGAGTTATTATCGCTAGAACTGTAATAATTATACTTATTACTTATATTATTATCAATATAACATGCATTATTACCCATATAATGCAGTTATTATCGACAGAAGTATAATAAATATACTTATTACTTTTATTATTATCAGTATAACATGTACTATTAGCCATATTTTACTATTCTTATCGCTAGAAGTATAATAATTATACTTATTACTCCCGATATTATCAATATAACATGCATTAGTACCCATATAATGCAGGTATTATCGACACAAGTATAATAAATATACTTATTACTATTATTATTATCAATATAACAGACACTCTTAGCCATATTTTACTAGTATTATCGCTAGAACTGTAATAATTATACTTATTACTCCCGATATTATCAATATAACATCCATTATTACCCATATAATGCAGTCATGATCGCTAGAACTCTAATAAATATACTTACTACTTTCATTATCATCAATATAACATGCATTATTACCCATATAATGCAGTTATTATCGCTAGAACTATAATAAATATAGGTATTACTTTTATTATCATCGATATAACACGCATTATTACCCATATAATGGAGTTATTATCGCTAGAACTGTAATAATTATACTTATTACTCCCGATATTATCAATATAACATGCATTATTACTCATATAATGCAGTTATTATCGCTAGAACTGCAACAAATATACTTACTACTTTCATTATCATCAATATAACATGCATTATTACCCATATTGTGCAGTTATTATCGCTAGAACTGTAATAATTATACTTATTACTTATATTATTATCAATATAACATGCATTATTACCCATATAATGGAGTTATTATCGCTAGAACTGTAGTAATTATACTTATTACTTATATTATTATCAATATAACATGCATTATTACCCATATAATGCAGTTATTATCGACAGAAGTATAATAAATATACTTATTACTTTTATTATTATCCATATAACAGGCACTAATAGCCATATTTTACTATTATTATCGCTAGAACTGTAATAATTATACTTATTACTCCCGATATTATCAATATAACATGCATTATTACTCATATAATGCAGTTATTATCGCAAGAACTGTAACAAATATACTTACTACTTTCATTATCATCAATATAACATGCACTATTACCCATATTGTGCAGTTATTATCGATAGAACTATAATAAATATACTTATTACTTTTATTATTATCAATATAACATGCATTATTACCCGTATAATGCAGTTATTATCGACAGAAGTATAATAAATATACTTATTACCTTTATTATTATCAGTATAACATGTACTATTAGCCATATTTTACTATTCTTATCGCTAGAACTATAATAATTATACTTATTACTCCCGGTTTATTATCAAAATAACTTGCACTAGTACCCATATAATGCAGGTACTATCGACAGAAATATAATAAATATACTTATTACTATTATTATTATCAATGTAACAGACACTCTTAGGCATATTTTACTAGTATTATCGCTAGAACTGTAATAATTATACTTATTACTCCCGATATTATCAATATAACATGCATTATTACGCATATAATGCAGTTATTATCGACAGAAGTATAATAAATATACTTATTACTTTTATTATTATCAATATAACAGGCACTCTTAGCCATATTTTACTAGTATTATCGCTAGAACTGTAATAATTATACTTATTACTCCCGATATTATCAATATAACACCCACTATTACCCATATAATGCAGTTATTATCGCTAGAACTCTAATAAATGTACTTACTACTTTCATTATCATCAATATAACATGCATTATTACACATATTATGCAGTTATTATCGATAGAACTATAATAAATATACTTATTACTTTTATTATTATCAATATAACATGCACTATTTGCCATATTTTACTATTATTATCGCTGGAACTATAATAATTATACTTATTACTCCCCATATTATCAATATAACATGCATTATTACCCATCTAATGCAGGTACTATCGACAGAAATATAATAAATATACTTATTACTATTATTATTATCAATATAACAGACACTCTTAGGCATATTTTACTAGTATTATCGCTAGAACTGTAATAATTATACTTATTACTCCCGATATTATCAATATAACATGCATTATTACGCATATAATGCAGTTATTATCGACAGAAGTATAATAAATATACTTATTACTTTTATTATTATCAATATAACATGCACTATTTGCCATATTTTACTATTCTTATCGCTAGAACTATAATAATTATACTTATTACTCCCGATATTATCAATATAACATGCACTAGTACCCATACAATGCAGGTACTATCGACAGAAGTATAATAAATATACTTATTACTTTTATTATTATCAATATAACAGGCACTCGTAGCCATATTTTACTAGTATTATCGCTAGAACTGTAATAATTATACTTATTACTTATATTATTATCAATATAACATGCATTATTACCCATATAATGGAGTTATTATCGCTAGAACTGTAATAATTATACTTATTACGTATATTATTATCAATATAACATGCATTATTACCCATATAATGCAGTTATTATCGACAGAAGTATAATAAATATACTTATTACTTTTATGATTATCAATATAACAGGCACTAATAGCCATATTTTAGTATTATTATCGCTAGAACTGTAATAATTATACTTATTACTTATATTATTATCAATATAACATGCTTTATTACCCATATAATGCAGTTATTATCGCTAGAACTGTAACAAATATACTTACTACTTTCATTATCATCAATATAACATGCATTATTACCCATATTGTGCAGTTATTATCGCTAGAACTGTAATAATTATACTTATTACTTATATTATTATCAATATAACATGCATTATTACCCATATAATGGAGTTATTATCGCTAGAACTGTAATAATTATACTCATTACTTATATTATTATCAATATAACATGCATTATTACCCATGTAATGCAGTTATTATCGACAGAAGTATAATAAATATACTTATTACTTTTATTATTATCAGTATAACATGTACTATTAGCCATATTTTACTATTCTTATCGCTAGAAGTATAATAATTATACTTATTACTCCCGATATTATCAATATAACATGCATTAGTACCCATATAATGCAGGTATTATCGACACAAGTATAATAAATATACTTATTGCTATTATTATTATCAATATAACAGACACTCTTAGCCATATTTTACTAGTATTATCGCTAGAACTGTAATAATTATACTTATTACTCCCGATATTATCATTATAACATCCATTATTACCCATATAATGCAGTTATTATCGCTAGAACTCTAATAAATATACTTACTACTTTCATTAGCATCAATATAACATGCATTATTACCCATATAATGCAGTTATTATCGCTAGAACTATAATAAATATACGTATTACTTTTATTATCATCAATATAACACGCATTATTACCCATATAATGGAGTTATTATCGCTAGAACTGTAATAATTATACTTATTACTCCCGATATTATCAATATAACATGCATTATTACTCATATAATGCAGTTATTATCGCTAGAACTGTAACAAATATACTTACTACTTTCATTATCATCAATATAACATGCATTATTACCCATATTGTGCAGTTATTATCGCTAGAACTGTAATAATTATACTTATTACTTATATTATTATCAATATAACATGCATTATTACCCATATAATGGAGTTATTATCGCTAGAACTGTAGTAATTATACTTATTACTTATATTATTATCAATATAACATGCATTATTACCCATATAATGCAGTTATTATCGACAGAAGTATAATAAATATACTTATTACCTTTATTATTATCAGTATAACATGTACTATTAGCCATATTTTACTATTCTTATCGCTAGAACTATAATAATTATACTTATTACTCCCGATATTATCAAAATAACTTGCACTAGTACCCATATAATGCAGGTACTATCGACAGAAATATAATAAATATACTTATTACTATTATTATTATCAATATAACAGACACTCTTAGGCATATTTTACTAGTATTATCGCTAGAACTGTAATAATTATACTTATTACTCCCGATATTATCAATATAACATGCATTATTACGCATATAATGCAGTTATTATCGACAGAAGTATAATAAATATACTTATTACTTTTATTATTATCAATATAACAGGCACTCTTAGCCATATTTTACTAGTATTATCGCTAGAACTGTAATAATTATACTTATTACTCCCGATATTATCAATATAACACCCATTATTACCCATATAATGCAGTTATTATCGCTAGAACTGTAATAATTATACTTGTTACTTATATTATTAGCAATATAACGTGCATTATGACCCATATAATGCAGTTATTATCGCTAGAACTGTAATAATTATACTTATTACTTATATTATTATCAATATAACATGCATTATTACCCATATAATGGAGTTATTATCGCTAGAACTGTAGTAATTATACTTATTACTTATATTATTATCAATATAACATGCATTATTACCCATATAATGCAGTTATTATCGACAGAAGTATAATAAATATACTTATTACTTTTATTATTATCAATATAACAGGCACTAATAGCCATATTTTACTATTATTATCGCTAGAACTGTAATAATTATACTTATTACTCCCGATATTATCAATATAACATGCATTATTACTCATATAATGCAGTTATTATCGCAAGAACTGTAACAAATATACTTACTACTTTCATTATCATCAATATAACATGCACTATTACCCATATTGTGCAGTTATTATCGATAGAACTATAATAAATATACTTATTACTTTTATTATTATCAATATAACATGCATTATTACCCGTATAATGCAGTTATTATCGCTAGAACTGTAATAATTATACTTATTACTTATATTATTAGCAATATAACGTGCATTATTACCCATGTAATGCAGTTATTATCGCTAGAACTGTAATAATTATACTTATTACTTATATTATTATCAATATAACATGCATTATTACCCATATAATGGAGTTATTATCGCTAGAACTGTAGTAATTATACTTATTACTTATATTATTATCAATATAACATGCATTATTACCCATATAGTGGAGTTATTATCTCTAGAACTCTAATAAATATACTTACTACTTTCATTATCATCAATATAACATGCATTATTACCCATATTATGCAGTTATTATCGATAGAACTATAATAAATATACTTATTACTTTTATTATCATCAATATAACATGCATTATTACCCATAGTATGCAGTTATTATCGCTAGAACTATAATAAATATACTTATTACTCCCAATATTATCAATATAACATGCATTATTACCCATATAATGCAGTTATTATCGCTAGAACTGTGATAATTATACTTATTACTTATATTATTAGCAATATAACGTGCATTATTACCCATATAATGCAGTTATTATCGCTAGAACTGTAATAATTATACTTATTACTTATATTATTATCAATATAACATGCATTATTACCCATATAATGCAGTTATTATCGATAGAACTGTAATAAATATAGTTATTACTATTATTATTATCAATATAACATGCACTATTAGCCATATTTTACTATTATTATCGCTAGAACTATAGTAATTATACTTATTACTCCCGATATTATCAATATAACATGCATTATTACTCATATAATGCAGTTATTATCGCAAGAACTGTAACAAATATACTTACTACTTTCATTATCATCAATATAACATGCACTATTACCCATATTGTGCAGTTATTATCGCTAGAACTGTGATAATTATACTTATTACTTATATTATTAGCAATATAACGTGCATTATTACCCATATAATGCAGTTATTATCGCTAGAACTGTAATAATTATACTTATTACTTATATTATTATCAATATAACATGCATTATTACCCATATAATGCAGTTATTATCGATAGAACTGTAATAAATATAGTTATTACTATTATTATTATCAATATAACATGCACTATTAGCCATATTTTACTATTATTATCGCTAGAACTATAGTAATTATACTTATTACTCCCGATATTATCAATATAACATGCATTATTACGCAAATAATGCAGTTATTATCGCTAGAACTGTAATAAATATACTTACTACTTTCATTATCATCAATATAACATGCATTATTGCCCATATTATGCAGTTATTATCGCTAGAACAGTAATAATTATACTTATTACTTATATTATTATCAATATAACATGCATTATTACCCATATAATGGAGTTATTATCGCTAGAACTGTAATAATTATACTTATTACGTATATTATTATCAATATAACATGCATTATTACCCATATAATGCAGTTATTATCGACAGAAGTATAATAAATATACTTATTACTTTTATGATTATCAATATAACAGGCACTAATAGCCATATTTTAGTATTATTATCGCTAGAACTGTAATAATTATACTTATTACTTATATTATTATCAATATAACATGCTTTATTACCCATATAATGCAGTTATTATCGCTAGAACTGTAACAAATATACTTACTACTTTCATTATCATCAATATAACATGCATTATTACCCATATTGTGCAGTTATTATCGCTAGAACCGTAATAATTATACTTATTACTTATATTATTATCAATATAACATGCATTATTACCCATATAATGCAGTTATTATCGCTAGAACTGTAATAATTATACTTATTACTTATATTATTATCAATATAACATGCATTATTACCCATATAATGCAGTTATTATCGCTAGAACTGTAATAATTATACTTATTACGTATATTATTATCAATATAACATGCATTATTACCCATATAATGGAGTTATTATCGCTAGAACTGTAATAATTATACTTATTACTTATATTATTATCAATATAGCATGCATTATTACCCATATAATGCAGTTATTATCGCTAGAACTCTAATAAATATACTTACTACTTTTATTATCATCAATATAACATGCATTATTACCCATATAATGCAGTTATTATCGCTAGAACTATAATAAATATACTTACTACTTTTATTATCATCAATATAACATGCATTATTACCCATATAATGCAGTTATTATCGCTAGAACTATAATAAATATACGTATTACTTTTATTATCATCGATATAACACGCATTATTACCCATATAATGGAGTTATTATCGCTAGAACTGTAATAATTATACTTATTACTCCCGATATTATCAATATAACATCCATTATTACCCATATAATGCAGTTATTATCGCTAGAACTCTAATAAATATACTTACTACTTTTATTATCATCAATATAACATGCATTATTACCCATATAATGCAGTTATTATCGCTAGAACTATAATAAATATACGTATTACTTTTATTATCATCGATATAACACGCATTATTACCCATATAATGGAGTTATTATCGCTAGAACTGTAATAATTATACTTATTACTCCCGATATTCTCAATATAACATGCATTATTACTCATATAATGCAGTTATTATCGCTAGAACTGCAACAAATATACTTACTACTTTCATTATCATCAATATAACATGCATTATTACCCATATTGTGCAGTTATTATCGCTAGAACTGTAATAATTATACTTATTACTTATATTATTATCAATATAACATGCATTATTACCCATATAATGGAGTTATTATCGCTAGAACTGTAGTAATTATACTTATTACTTATATTATTATCAATATAACATGCATTATTACCCATATAATGCAGTTATTATCGACAGAAGTATAATAAATATACTTATTACTTTTATTATTATCAATATAACAGGCACTAATAGCCATATTTTACTATTATTATCGCTAGAACTGTAATAATTATACTTATTACTCCCGATATTATCAATATAACATGCATTATTACTCATATAATGCAGTTATTATCGCAAGAACTGTAACAAATATACTTACTACTTTCATTATCATCAATATAACATGCATTATTACCCATATAATGCAGTTATTATCGCTAGAACTATAATAAATATACGTATTACTTTTATTATCATCAATATAACACGCATTATTACCCATATAATGGAGTTATTATCGCTAGAACTGTAATAATTATACTTATTACTCCCGATATTATCAATATAACATGCATTATTACTCATATAATGCAGTTATTATCGCTAGAACTGTAACAAATATACTTACTACTTTCATTATCATCAATATAACATGCATTATGACCCATATTGTGCAGTTATTATCGCTAGAACTGTAATAATTATACTTATTACTTATATTATTATCAATATAACATGCATTATTACCCATATAATGGAGTTATTATCGCTAGAACTGTAGTAATTATACTTATTACTTATATTATTATCAATATAACATGCATTATTACCCATATAGTGGAGTTATTATCTCTAGAACTCTAATAAATATACTTACTACTTTCATTATCATCAATATAACATGCATTATTACCCATATTATGCAGTTATTATCGATAGAACTATAATAAATATACTTATTACTTTTATTATCATCAATATAACATGCATTATTACCCATAGTATGCAGTTATTATCGCTAGAACTATAATAAATATACTTATTACTCCCAATATTATCAATATAACATGCATTATTACCCATATAATGCAGTTATTATCGCTAGAACTGTGATAATTATACTTATTACTTATATTATTAGCAATATAACGTGCATTATTACCCATATAATGCAGTTATTATCGCTAGAACTGTAATAATTATACTTATTACTTATATTATTATCAATATAACATGCATTATTACCCATATAATGCAGTTATTATCGATAGAACTGTAATAAATATAGTTATTACTATTATTATTATCAATATAACATGCACTATTAGCCATATTTTACTATTATTATCGCTAGAACTATAGTAATTATACTTATTACTCCCGATATTATCAATATAACATGCATTATTACTCATATAATGCAGTTATTATCGCAAGAACTGTAACAAATATACTTACTACTTTCATTATCATCAATATAACATGCACTATTACCCATATTGTGCAGTTATTATCGCTAGAACTGTGATAATTATACTTATTACTTATATTATTAGCAATATAACGTGCATTATTACCCATATAATGCAGTTATTATCGCTAGAACTGTAATAATTATACTTATTACTTATATTATTATCAATATAACATGCATTATTACCCATATAATGCAGTTATTATCGATAGAACTGTAATAAATATAGTTATTACTATTATTATTATCAATATAACATGCACTATTAGCCATATTTTACTATTATTATCGCTAGAACTATAGTAATTATACTTATTACTCCCGATATTATCAATATAACATGCATTATTACGCAAATAATGCAGTTATTATCGCTAGAACTGTAATAAATATACTTACTACTTTCATTATCATCAATATAACATGCATTATTGCCCATATTATGCAGTTATTATCGCTAGAACAGTAATAATTATACTTATTACTTATATTATTATCAATATAACATGCATTATTACCCATATAATGGAGTTATTATCGCTAGAACTGTAATAATTATACTTATTACGTATATTATTATCAATATAACATGCATTATTACCCATATAATGCAGTTATTATCGACAGAAGTATAATAAATATACTTATTACTTTTATGATTATCAATATAACAGGCACTAATAGCCATATTTTAGTATTATTATCGCTAGAACTGTAATAATTATACTTATTACTTATATTATTATCAATATAACATGCTTTATTACCCATATAATGCAGTTATTATCGCTAGAACTGTAACAAATATACTTACTACTTTCATTATCATCAATATAACATGCATTATTACCCATATTGTGCAGTTATTATCGCTAGAACCGTAATAATTATACTTATTACTTATATTATTATCAATATAACATGCATTATTACCCATATAATGCAGTTATTATCGCTAGAACTGTAATAATTATACTTATTACTTATATTATTATCAATATAACATGCATTATTACCCATATAATGCAGTTATTATCGCTAGAACTGTAATAATTATACTTATTACGTATATTATTATCAATATAACATGCATTATTACCCATATAATGGAGTTATTATCGCTAGAACTGTAATAATTATACTTATTACTTATATTATTATCAATATAGCATGCATTATTACCCATATAATGCAGTTATTATCGCTAGAACTCTAATAAATATACTTACTACTTTTATTATCATCAATATAACATGCATTATTACCCATATAATGCAGTTATTATCGCTAGAACTATAATAAATATACTTACTACTTTTATTATCATCAATATAACATGCATTATTACCCATATAATGCAGTTATTATCGCTAGAACTATAATAAATATACGTATTACTTTTATTATCATCGATATAACACGCATTATTACCCATATAATGGAGTTATTATCGCTAGAACTGTAATAATTATACTTATTACTCCCGATATTATCAATATAACATCCATTATTACCCATATAATGCAGTTATTATCGCTAGAACTCTAATAAATATACTTACTACTTTTATTATCATCAATATAACATGCATTATTACCCATATAATGCAGTTATTATCGCTAGAACTATAATAAATATACGTATTACTTTTATTATCATCGATATAACACGCATTATTACCCATATAATGGAGTTATTATCGCTAGAACTGTAATAATTATACTTATTACTCCCGATATTATCAATATAACATGCATTATTACTCATATAATGCAGTTATTATCGCTAGAACTGCAACAAATATACTTACTACTTTCATTATCATCAATATAACATGCATTATTACCCATATTGTGCAGTTATTATCGCTAGAACTGTAATAATTATACTTATTACTTATATTATTATCAATATAACATGCATTATTACCCATATAATGGAGTTATTATCGCTAGAACTGTAGTAATTATACTTATTACTTATATTATTATCAATATAACATGCATTATTACCCATATAATGCAGTTATTATCGACAGAAGTATAATAAATATACTTATTACTTTTATTATTATCAATATAACAGGCACTAATAGCCATATTTTACTATTATTATCGCTAGAACTGTAATAATTATACTTATTACTCCCGATATTATCAATATAACATGCATTATTACTCATATAATGCAGTTATTATCGCAAGAACTGTAACAAATATACTTACTACTTTCATTATCATCAATATAACATGCATTATTACGCGTATAATGCAGTTATTATCGCTAGAACTGTAATAATTATACTTATTACTTATATTATTAGCAATATAACGTGCATTATTACCCATATAATGCAGTTATTATCGCTAGAACTGTAATAATTATACTTATTACTTATATTATTATCAATATAACATGCATTATTACCCATATAATGGAGTTATTATCGCTAGAACTGTAACAATTATACTTATTACTTATATTATTATCAATATAACATGCATTATTACCCATATAATGCAGTTATTATCGACAGAAGTATAATAAATATACTTATTACCTTTATTATTATCAGTATAACATGTACTATTAGCCATATTTTACTATTCTTATCGCTAGAACTATAATAATTATACTTATTACTCCCGATATTATCAAAATAACTTGCACTAGTACCCATATAATGCAGGTACTATCGACAGAAATATAATAAATATACTTATTACTATTATTATTATCAATGTAACAGACACTCTTAGGCATATTTTACTAGTATTATCGCTAGAACTGTAATAATTATACTTATTACTCCCGATATTATCAATATAACATGCATTATTACGCATATAATGCAGTTATTATCGACAGAAGTATAATAAATATACTTATTACTTTTATTATTATCAATATAACATGCACTATTTGCCATATTTTACTATTATTATCGCTAGAACTATAATAATTATACTTATTACTCCCCATATTATCAATATAACATGCATTATTACCCATCTAATGCAGGTACTATCGACAGAAATATAATAAATATACTTATTACTATTATTATTATCAATATAACAGACACTCTTAGGCATATTTTACTAGTATTATCGCTAGAACTGTAATAATTATACTTATTACTCCCGATATTATCAATATAACATGCATTATTACGCATATAATGCAGTTATTATCGACAGAAGTATAATAAATATACTTATTACTTTTATTATTATCAATATAACATGCACTATTTGCCATATTTTACTATTATTATCGCTAGAACTATAATAATTATACTTATTACTCCCCATATTATCAATATAACATGCATTATTACCCATATAATGCAGTTATTATCGCTAGAACTGTAATAATTATACTTGTTACTTATATTATTAGCAATATAACGTGCATTATTACCCATATAATGCAGTTATTATCGCTAGAACTGTAATAATTATACTTATTACTTATATTGTTATCAATATAACATGCATTATTACCCATATAATGGAGTTATTATCGCTAGAACTGTAGTAATTATACTTATTACTTATATTATTATCAATATAACATGCATTATTACCCATATAATGCAGTTATTATCGACAGAAGTATAATAAATATACGTATTACTTTTATTATCATCAATATAACACGCATTATTACCCATATAATGGAGTTATTATCGCTAGAACTGTAATAATTATACTTATTACTTATATTATTATCAATATAACATGCATTATTACCCATATAATGGAGTTATTATCGCTAGAACTGTAACAATTATACTTATTACTTATATTATTATCAATATAACATGCATTATTACCCATATAATGCAGTTATTATCGACAGAAGTATAATAAATATACTTATTACCTTTATTATTATCAGTATAACATGTACTATTAGCCATATTTTACTATTCTTATCGCTAGAACTATAATAATTATACTTATTACTCCCGATATTATCAAAATAACTTGCACTAGTACCCATATAATGCAGGTACTATCGACAGAAATACAATAAATATACTTATTACTATTATTATTATCAATGTAACAGACACTCTTAGGCATATTTTACTAGTATTATCGCTAGAACTGTAATAATTATACTTATTACTCCCGATATTATCAATATAACATGCATTATTACGCATATAATGCAGTTATTATCGACAGAAGTATAATAAATATACTTATTACTTTTATTATTATCAATATAACAGGCACTCTTAGCTATATTTTACTAGTATTATCGCTAGAACTGTAATAATTATACAAATTACTCCCGATATTATCAATATAACACCCATTATTACCCATATAATGCAGTTATTATCGCTAGAACTCTAATAAATGTACTTACTACTTTCATTATCATCAATATAACATGCATTATTACCCATATTATGCAGTTATTATCGATAGAACTATAATAAATATACTTATTACTTTTATTATTATCAATATAACATGCACTATTTGCCATATTTTACTATTATTATCGCTAGAACTATAATAATTATACTTATTACTCCCCATATTATCAATATAACATGCATTATTACCCATCTAATGCAGGTACTATCGACAGAAATATAATAAATATACTTATTACTATTATTATTATCAATATAACAGACACTCTTAGGCATATTTTACTAGTATTATCGCTAGAACTGTAATAATTATACTTATTACTCCCGATATTATCAATATAACATGCATTATTACGCATATAATGCAGTTATTATCGACAGAAGTATAATAAATATACTTATTACTTTTATTATTATCAATATAACATGCACTATTTGCCATATTTTACTATTATTATCGCTAGAACTATAATAATTATACTTATTACTCCCCATATTATCAATATAACATGCATTATTACCCATATAATGCAGTTATTATCGCTAGAACTGTAATAATTATACTTGTTACTTATATTATTAGCAATATAACGTGCATTATTACCCATATAATGCAGTTATTATCGCTAGAACTGTAATAATTATACTTATTACTTATATTGTTATCAATATAACATGCATTATTACCCATATAATGGAGTTATTATCGCTAGAACTGTAGTAATTATACTTATTACTTATATTATTATCAATATAACATGCATTATTACCCATATAATGCAGTTATTATCGACAGAAGTATAATAAATATACGTATTACTTTTATTATCATCAATATAACACGCATTATTACCCATATAATGGAGTTATTATCGCTAGAACTGTAATAATTATACTTATTACTTATATTATTATCAATATAACATGCATTATTACCCATATAATGGAGTTATTATCGCTAGAACTGTAACAATTATACTTATTACTTATATTATTATCAATATAACATGCATTATTACCCATATAATGCAGTTATTATCGACAGAAGTATAATAAATATACTTATTACCTTTATTATTATCAGTATAACATGTACTATTAGCCATATTTTACTATTCTTATCGCTAGAACTATAATAATTATACTTATTACTCCCGATATTATCAAAATAACTTGCACTAGTACCCATATAATGCAGGTACTATCGACAGAAATACAATAAATATACTTATTACTATTATTATTATCAATGTAACAGACACTCTTAGGCATATTTTACTAGTATTATCGCTAGAACTGTAATAATTATACTTATTACTCCCGATATTATCAATATAACATGCATTATTACGCATATAATGCAGTTATTATCGACAGAAGTATAATAAATATACTTATTACTTTTATTATTATCAATATAACAGGCACTCTTAGCTATATTTTACTAGTATTATCGCTAGAACTGTAATAATTATACAAATTACTCCCGATATTATCAATATAACACCCATTATTACCCATATAATGCAGTTATTATCGCTAGAACTCTAATAAATGTACTTACTACTTTCATTATCATCAATATAACATGCATTATTACCCATATTATGCAGTTATTATCGATAGAACTATAATAAATATACTTATTACTTTTATTATTATCAATATAACATGCACTATTTGCCATATTTTACTATTATTATCGCTAGAACTATAATAATTATACTTATTACTCCCCATATTATCAATATAACATGCATTATTACCCATCTAATGCAGGTACTATCGACAGAAATATAATAAATATACTTATTACTATTATTATTATCAATATAACAGACACTCTTAGGCATATTTTACTAGTATTATCGCTAGAACTGTAATAATTATACTTATTACTCCCGATATTATCAATATAACATGCATTATTACGCATATAATGCAGTTATCGACAGAAGTATAATAAATATACTTATTACTTTTATTATTATCAATATAACATGCACTATTTGCCATATTTTACTATCATTATCGCTAGAACTATAATAATTATACTTATTACTCCCCATATTATCAATATAACATGCATTATTACCCATATAATGCAGTTATTATCGCTAGAACTGTAATAATTATACCTGTTACTTATATTATTAGCAATATAACGTGCATTATTACCCATATAATGCAGTTATTATCGCTAGAACTGTAATAATTATACTTATTACTTATATTGTTATCAATATAACATGCATTATTACCCATATAATGGAGTTATTATCGCTAGAACTGTAGTAATTATACTTATTACTTATATTATTATCAATATAACATGCATTATTACCCATATAATGGAGTTATTATCGCTAGAACTGTAATAATTAAACTTATTACTTATATTATTATCAATATAACATGCATTATTACCCATATAATGCAGTTATTATCGCTAGAACTCTAATAAATATACTTACTACTTTCATTATCATCAATATAACATGCATTATTACCCATATAATGCAGTTATTATCGCTAGAACTATAATAAATATACGTATTACTTTTATTATCATCAATATAACACGCATTATTACCCATATAATGGAGTTATTATCGCTAGAACTGTAATAATTATACTTATTACTCCCGATATTATCAATATAACATGCATTATTACTCATATAATGCAGTTATTATCGCTAGAACTGTAACAAATATACTTACTACTTTCATTATCATCAATATAACATGCATTATTACCCATATTGTGCAGTTATTATCGCTAGAACTGTAATAATTATACTTATTACTTATATTATTATCAATATAACATGCATTATTACCCATATAATGGAGTTATTATCGCTAGAACTGTAGTAATTATACTTATTACTTATATTATTATCAATATAACATGCATTATTACCCATATAATGCAGTTATTATCGACAGAAGTATAATAAATATACTTATTACTTTTATTATTATCAATATAACAGGCACTAATAGCCATATTTTACTATTATTATCGCTAGAACTGTAATAATTATACTTATTACTCCCGATATTATCAATATAACATGCATTATTACTCATATAATGCAGTTATTATCGCAAGAACTGTAACAAATATACTTACTACTTTCATTATCATCAATATAACATGCATTATTACGCGTATAATGCAGTTATTATCGCTAGAACTGTAATAATTATACTTATTACTTATATTATTAGCAATATAACGTGCATTATTACCCATATAATGCAGTTATTATCGCTAGAACTGTAATAATTATACTTATTACTTATATTATTATCAATATAACATGCATTATTACCCATATAATGGAGTTATTATCGCTAGAACTGTAACAATTATACTTATTACTTATATTATTATCAATATAACATGCATTATTACCCATATAATGCAGTTATTATCGACAGAAGTATAATAAATATACTTATTACCTTTATTATTATCAGTACAACATGTACTATTAGCCATATTTTACTATTCTTATCGCTAGAACTATAATAATTATACTTATTACTCCCGATATTATCAAAATAACTTGCACTAGTACCCATATAATGCAGGTACTATCGACAGAAATATAATAAATATACTTATTACTATTATTATTATCAATGTAACAGACACTCTTAGGCATATTTTACTAGTATTATCGCTAGAACTGTAATAATTATACTTATTACTCCCGATATTATCAATATAACATGCATTATTACGCATATAATGCAGTTATTATCGACAGAAGTATAATAAATATACTTATTACTTTTATTATTATCAATATAACATGCACTATTTGCCATATTTTACTATTATTATCGCTAGAACTATAATAATTATACTTATTACTCCCGATATTATCAAAATAACTTGCACTAGTACCCATATAATGCAGGTACTATCGACAGAAATACAATAAATATACTTATTACTATTATTATTATCAATGTAACAGACACTCTTAGGCATATTTTACTAGTATTATCGCTAGAACTGTAATAATTATACTTATTACTCCCGATATTATCAATATAACATGCATTATTACGCATATAATGCAGTTATTATCGACAGAAGTATAATAAATATACTTATTACTTTTATTATTATCAATATAACAGGCACTCTTAGCTATATTTTACTAGTATTATCGCTAGAACTGTAATAATTATACAAATTACTCCCGATATTATCAATATAACACCCATTATTACCCATATAATGCAGTTATTATCGCTAGAACTCTAATAAATGTACTTACTACTTTCATTATCATCAATATAACATGCATTATTACCCATATTATGCAGTTATTATCGATAGAACTATAATAAATATACTTATTACTTTTATTATTATCAATATAACATGCACTATTTGCCATATTTTACTATTATTATCGCTAGAACTATAATAATTATACTTATTACTCCCCATATTATCAATATAACATGCATTATTACCCATCTAATGCAGGTACTATCGAGAGAAATATAATAAATATACTTATTACTATTATTATTATCAATATAACAGACACTCTTAGGCATATTTTACTAGTATTATCGCTAGAACTGTAATAATTATACTTATTACTCCCGATATTATCAATATAACATGCATTATTACGCATATAATGCAGTTATTATCGACAGAAGTATAATAAATATACTTATTACTTTTATTATTATCAATATAACATGCACTATTTGCCATATTTTACTATTATTATCGCTAGAACTATAATAATTATACTTATTACTCCCCATATTATCAATATAACATGCATTATTACCCATATAATGCAGTTATTATCGCTAGAACTGTAATAATTATACTTGTTACTTATATTATTAGCAATATAACGTGCATTATTACCCATATAATGCAGTTATTATCGCTAGAACTGTAATAATTATACTTATTACTTATATTGTTATCAATATAACATGCATTATTACCCATATAATGGAGTTATTATCGCTAGAACTGTAGTAATTATACTTATTACTTATATTATTATCAATATAACATGCATTATTACCCATATAATGGAGTTATTATCGCTAGAACTGTAATAATTAAACTTATTACTTATATTATTATCAATATAACATGCATTATTACCCATATAATGCAGTTATTATCGCTAGAACTCTAATAAATATACTTACTACTTTCATTATCATCAATATAACATGCATTATTACCCATATAATGCAGTTATTATCGCTAGAACTATAATAAATATACGTATTACTTTTATTATCATCAATATAACACGCATTATTACCCATATAATGGAGTTATTATCGCTAGAACTGTAATAATTATACTTATTACTCCCGATATTATCAATATAACATGCATTATTACTCATATAATGCAGTTATTATCGCTAGAACTGTAACAAATATACTTACTACTTTCATTATCATCAATATAACATGCATTATTACCCATATTGTGCAGTTATTATCGCTAGAACTGTAATAATTATACTTATTACTTATATTATTATCAATATAACATGCATTATTACCCATATAATGCAGTTATTATCGCTAGAACTGTAATAATTATACTTATTACTTATATTGTTATCAATATAACATGCATTATTACCCATATAATGGAGTTATTATCGCTAGAACTGTAGTAATTATACTTATTACTTATATTATTATCAATATAACATGCATTATTACCCATATAATGCAGTTATTATCGACAGAAGTATAATAAATATACGTATTACTTTTATTATCATTAATATAACACGCATTATTACCCATATAATGGAGTTATTATCGCTAGAACTGTAATAATTATACTTATTACTCCCGATGTTATCAATATAACATGCATTATTACTCATATAATGCAGTTATTATCGCTAGAACTGTAACAAATATACTTACTACTTTCATTATTATCAATATAACATGCATTATTACCCATATAATGGAGTTATTATCGCTAGAACTGTAGTAATTATACTTATTACTTATATTATTATCAATATAACATGCATTATTACCCATATAATGCAGTTATTATCGACAGAAGTATAATAAATATACTTATTACTTTTATTATTATCAATATAACAGGCACTAATAGCCATATTTTACTATTATTATCGCTAGAACTGTAATAATTATACTTATTACTCCCGATATTATCAATATAACATGCATTATTACTCATATAATGCAGTTATTATCGCAAGAACTGTAACAAATATACTTACTACTTTCATTATCATCAATATAACATGCACTATTACCCATATTGTGCAGTTATTATCGATAGAACTATAATAAATATACTTATTACTTTTATTATTATCAATATAACATGCATTATTACCCGTATAATGCAGTTATTATCGCTAGAACTGTAATAATTATACTTATTACTTATATTATTAGCAATATAACGTGCATTATTACCCACATAATGCAGTTATTATCGCTAGAACTGTAATAATTATACTTATTACTTATATTATTATCAATATAACATGCATTATTACCCATATAATGGAGTTATTATCGCTAGAACTGTAACAATTATACTTATTACTTATATTATTATCAATATAACATGCATTATTACCCATATAATGCAGTTATTATCGACAGAAGTATAATAAATATACTTATTACCTTTATTATTATCAGTATAACATGTACTATTAGCCATATTTTACTATTCTTATCGCTAGAACTATAATAATTATACTTATTACTCCCGATATTATCAAAATAACTTGCACTAGTACCCATATAATGCAGGTACTATCGACAGAAATATAATAAATATACTTATTACTATTATTATTATCAATGTAACAGACACTCTTAGGCATATTTTACTAGTATTATCGCTAGAACTGTAATAATTATACTTATTACTCCCGATATTATCAATATAACATGCATTATTACGCATATAATGCAGTTATTATCGACAGAAGTATAATAAATATACTTATTACTTTTATTATTATCAATATAACAGGCACTCTTAGCCATATTTTACTAGTATTATCGCTAGAACTGTAATAATTATACTTATTACTCCCGATATTATCAATACAACACCCATTATTACCCATATAATGCAGTTATTATCGCTAGAACTCTAATAAATGTACTTACTGCTTTCATTATCATCAATATAACATGCATTATTACCCATATTATGCAGTTATTATCGATAGAACTATAATAAATATACTTATTACTTTTATTATTATCAATATAACATGCACTATTTGCCATATTTTACTATTATTATCGCTAGAACTATAATAATTATACTTATTACTCCCCATATTATCTATATAACATGCATTATTACCCATCTAATGCAGGTACTATCGACAGAAATATAATAAATATACTTATTACTATTATTATTATCAATATAACAGACACTCTTAGGCATATTTTACTAGTATTATCGCTAGAACTGTAATAATTATACTTATTACTCCCGATATTATCAATATAACATGCATTATTACGCATATAATGCAGTTATTATCGACAGAAGTATAATAAATATACTTATTACTTTTATTATTATCAATATAACATGCACTATTTGCCATATTTTACTATTATTATCGCTAGAACTATAATAATTATACTTATTACTCCCCATATTATCAATATAACATGCATTATTACCCATATAATGCAGTTATTATCGCTAGAACTGTAATAATTATACTTGTTACTTATATTATTAGCAATATAACGTGCATTATTACCCATATAATGCAGTTATTATCGCTAGAACTGTAATAATTATACTTATTACTTATATTGTTATCAATATAACATTCATTATTACCCATATAATGGAGTTATTATCGCTAGAACTGTAGTAATTATGCTTATTACTTATATTATTATCAATATAACATGCATTATTACCCATATAATGCAGTTATTATCGACAGAAGTATAATAAATATACGTATTGCTTTTATTATCATCAATATAACACGCATTATTACCCATATAATGGAGTTATTATCGCTAGAACTGTAATAATTATACTTATTACTCCCGATATTGTCAATATAACATGCATTATTACTCATATAATGCAGTTATTATCGCTAGAACTGTAACAAATATACTTACTACTTTCATTATCATCAATATAACATGCATTATTACCCATATTGTGCAGTTATTATCGCTAGAACTGTAATAATTATACTTATTACTTATATTATTATCAATATAACATGCATTATTACCCATATAATGGAGTTATTATCGCTAGAACTGTAGTAATTATACTTATTACTTATATTATTATCAATATAACATGCATTATTACCCATATAATGCAGTTATTATCGACAGAAGTATAATAAATATACTTATTACTTTTATGATTATCAATATAACAGGCACTAATAGCCATATTTTTGTATTATTATCGCTAGAACTGTAATAATTATACTTATTACTTATATTATTATCAATATAACATGCTTTATTACCCATATAATGCAGTTATTATCGCTAGAACTGTAACAAATATACTTACTACTTTCATTATCATCAATATAACATGCATTATTACCCATATTGTGCAGTTATTATCGCTAGAACTGTAATAATTATACTTATTACTTATATTATTATCAATATAACATGCATTATTACCCATATAATGCAGTTATTATCGCTAGAACTGTAATAATTATACTTATTACTTATATTATTATCAATATAACATGCATTATTACCCATATAATGCAGTTATTATCGCTAGAACTGTAATAATTATACTTATTACGTATATTATTATCAATATAACATGCATTATTACCCATATAATGGAGTTATTATCGCTAGAACTGTAATAATTATACTTATTACTTATATTATTATCAATATAACATGCATTATTACCCATATAATGCAGTTATTATCGACAGAAGTATAATAAATATACTTATTACTTTTATTATTATCAGTATAACATGTACTATTAGCCATATTTTACTATTCTTATCGCTAGAAGTATAATAATTATACTTATTACTCCCGATATTATCAATATAACATGCATTAGTACCCATATAATGCAGGTATTATCGACACAAGTATAATAAATATACTTATTACTATTATTATTATCAATATAACAGACACTCTTAGCCATATTTTACTAGTATTATCGCTAGAACTGTAATAATTATACTTATTACTCCCGATATTATCAATATAACATCCATTATTACCCATATAATGCAGTTATTATCGCTAGAACTCTAATAAATATACTTACTACTTTCATTATCATCAATATAACATGCATTATTACCCATATAATGCAGTTATTATCGCTAGAACTATAATAAATATACGTATTACTTTTATTATCATCGATATAACACGCATTATTACCCATGTAATGGAGTTATTATCGCTAGAACTGTAATAATTATACTTATTACTCCCGATATTATCAATATAACATGCATTATTACTCATATAATGCAGTTATTATCGCTAGAACTGAAACAAATATACTTACTACTTTCATTATCATCAATATAACATGCATTATTACCCATATTGTGCAGTTATTATCGCTAGAACTGTAATAATTATACTTATTACTTATATTATTATCAATATAACATGCATTATTACCCATATAATGGAGTTATTATCGCTAGAACTGTAGTAATTATACTTATTACTTATATTATTATCAATATAACATGCATTATTACCCATATAATGCAGTTATTATCGACAGAAGTATAATAAATATACTTATTACCTTTATTATTATCAGTATAACATGTACTATTAGCCATATTTTACTATTCTTATCGCTAGAACTATAATAATTATACTTATTACTCCCGATATTATCAAAATAACTTGCACTAGTACCCATATAATGCAGGTACTATCGACAGAAATACAATAAATATACTTATTACTATTATTATTAACAATGTAACAGACACTCTTAGGCATATTTTACTAGTATTATCGCTAGAACTGTAATAATTATACTTATTACTCCCGATATTATCAATAAAACATGCATTATTACGCATATAATGCAGTTATTATCGACAGAAGTATAATAAATATACTTATTACTTTTATTATTATCAATATAACATGCACTATTAGCCATATTTTACTATTATTATCGCTAGAACCATAATAATTATACTTATTACTCCCAATATTATCAATATAACATGCATTATTACCCATATAATGCAGTTATGATCGCTAGAACTGTAATAATTATACTTATTACTTATATTATTATCAATATAACATGCATTATTACCCATATAATGCAGTTATTATCGACAGAAGTATAATAAATATACTTATTACTTTTATTATTATCAGTATAACATGCACTATTAGCCATATTTTACTTTTATTATCGCTAGAACTATAATAATTATACTTATTACTCCCGATATTATCAATATAACATCCATTATTACCCATATAATGCAGTTATTATCGCTAGA
The DNA here is from genome assembly GCA_963576845.1 of Megachile leachella. Classification (NCBI taxonomy): domain Eukaryota; kingdom Metazoa; phylum Arthropoda; class Insecta; order Hymenoptera; family Megachilidae; genus Megachile; species Megachile leachella. The sequence continues at coordinate 1,937,723 of CAUYWW010000280.1, forward strand.
ACCATAATAAATATACGTATTACTTTTGTTATGATCAATATAAAATGCATTATTACCTATATTATACAGTTATTATCGATAGAACTGTAATAAATATACGTATTACTTTTATTATCATCAATATAACATGCATTATTACCCATATTATGCAGTTATTATCGATAGAACTATAATAATTATACTTATTACTCCCGATATTATCAATATAACATCCATTCTTACCCATATAATGCAGTTATTATCGCTAGAACTGTAATAATTATACTTATTACTTTTATTATCATCAATATGACATGCATTATTACCCATATTATGCAGTTATTATCGATAGAACTGTAATAAATATACTTATTACTTTTATTATCATCAATATAGCATGCATTATTACCCATATTATGCAGCTTTATCGATAGAACTGTAATCAATATACTTATTACTTTTATTATTATCAATATAACATGCACTATTAGCCATATTTTACTATTATTATCGCTAGAACTATAATAATTATACTTATTACTCCCAATATTATCAATATAACATGCATTATTACCCATATTATGCAGTTATTATCGCTAGAACTATAATAAATATACATATTACTTTTATTATCATCAATATAACATGCATTATTACCCATATTATGCAGCTTTATCGATAGAACTGTAATAAATATACTTATTACTTTTATTATTATCAATATAACATGCACTATTAGCCATATTTTACTATTATTATCGCTAGAACTATAATAATTATACTTATTACTCCCAATATTATCAGTATAACATGCCATATTACCCATATTATGCAGTTATTATCGCTAGAACTGTAATAATTATACTTATTACTTATATTATTATCAATATAACATGCACTATTAGCCATATTTTACTATTATTATCGCTAGAACTATAATAATTATACTTATTACTCCCGATATTATCAATATAAAGTGCATTATTACCCATATAATGCAGTTATTATCGCTAGAACTGTAATAATTATACTTATTCCTTATGTTATTAGCAATATAACGTGCATTATTACCCATATTATGCAGTTATTATCGCTAGAACTATAATAAATATACGTATTACTTTTATTATCATCAATCTAACATGCATTATTACCCATATTATGCAGTTATTATCGATAGAACTATAATAATTATACTTATTACTCCCGATATTATCAATATAACATCCATTCTTACCCATATAATGCAGTTATTATCGCTAGAACTGTAATAATTATACTTATTACTCCCGATATTATCAATATAACATGCCATATTACCCATATTATGCAGTTATTATCGATAGAACTATAATAAATATACTTATTACTTTTATTATTATCAATATAACATGCACTATTAGCCATATTTTACTATTATTATCGCTAGAACTGTAATAATTATACTTATTACTCCCGATATTATCAATATAACATGCCATATTACCCATATTATGCAGTTATTATCGATAGAACTATAATAAATATACTTATTACTTTTATTATTATCAATATAACATGCACTATTAGCCATATTTTACTATTATTATCGCTAGAACTATAATAATTATACTTATTACTCCCAATATTATCAATATAACATGCCATATTACCCATATTATGCAGTTATTATCGATAGAACTATAATAAATATACTTATTACTTTTATTATTATCAATATAACATGCACTATTAGCCATATTTTACTATTATTATCGCTAGAACTGTAATAATTATACTTATTACTCCCGATATTATCAATATAACATGCATTATTACCCATATAATGCAGCTATTATCGACAGAAGTACAATAAATATACTTATTACTTTTATTATTATCAATATAACAGGCACTCTTAGCCATATTTTACTTGTATTAAAGCTACAACTGTAATAATTATACTTATTACTCCCGATATTATCAATATAACATCCATTATTACCCATATAATGCAGTTATTATCGCTAGAACTGTAATAATTATACTTATTACTTATATTACTATCAATATAACATGCACTATTAGCCATATTTTACTATTATTATCGCTAGAACTATAATAATTATACTTATTACTCCCGATATTATCAATATAAAGTGCATTATTACCCATATAATGCAGTTATTATCGCTAGAACTGTAATAATTATACTTATTACTTATATTATTATCAATATAACATGCATTATTACCCATATTATGCAGTTATTATCGCTAGAACTATAATAAATATACGTATTACTTTTATTATCATCAATATAACATGCATTATTACCCATATTATGCAGTTATTATCGCTAGAACTGTAATAAATATACATATTACTTTTATTATCATCAATATAACATGCATTATTACCCATATTATGCAGCTTTATCGATAGAACTGTAATAAATATACTTATTACTTTTATTATTATCAATATAACATGCATTATTACCCATATTATGAAGTTATTATCGATAGAACTATAATAAATATACTTATTACTTTTATTATTATCAATATAACATGCACTATTAGCCATATTTTACTATTATTATCGCTAGAACTGTAATAATTATACTTATTACTACCGATATTATCAATATAACATGCATTATTACCCATATAATGCAGTTATTATCGACAGAAGTACAATAAATATACTTATTACTTTTCTTATTATCAATATAACAGGCACTCTTAGCCATATTTTACTTGTATTAAAGCTAGAACTGTAATAATTATACTTATTACTCCCGATATTATCAATATAACATCCATTATTACCCATATAATGCAGTTATCATAGCTAGAACTGTGATAATTATACTTATTACATATGTTATTAGCAATATAACGTGCATTATTAGCCATATTATGAAGTTATTATCGACAGAGCTGTAATAAATATACTTATTACTTTTATTATTATCAATATAACATGCATTATTACCCATATTATGAAGTTATTATCGATAGAACTATAATAAATATACTTATTACTTTTATTATTATCAATATAACATGCACTATTAGCCATATTTTACTATTATTATCGCTAGAACTGTAATAATTATTCTTATTACTACCGATATTATCAATATAACATGCATTATTACCCATATAATGCAGTTATTATCGACAGAAGTACAATAAATATACTTATTACTTTTCTTATTATCAATATAACAGGCACTCTTAGCCATATTTTACTTGTATTAAAGCTAGAACTGTAATAATTATACTTATTACTCCCGATATTATCAATATAACATCCATTATTACCCATATAATGCAGTTATCATAGCTAGAACTGTGATAATTATACTTATTACATATGTTATTAGCAATATAACGTGCATTATTACCCATATTATGCAGTTATTATCGCTAGAACTATAATAAATATACGTATTACTTTTATTATCATCAATATAACATGCATTATTACCCATATAATGCAGTTATTATCGCTAGAACTGTAATAATTATACTTATTCCTTATGTTATTAGCAATATAACGTGCATTATTACCCATATTATGCAGTTATTATCGCTAGAACTATAATAAATATACGTATTACTTTTATTATCATCAATATAACATGCGTTATTACCCATATTATGCAGTTATTATCGATACAACTATAATAATTATACTTATTACTCCCGATATTATCAATATAACATCCATTCTTACCCATATAATGCAGTTATTATCGCTAGAACTGTAATAATTATACTTATTACTTATATTATTATCAATATAACATGCACTATTAGCCATATTTTACTATTATTATCGCTAGAACTATAATAATTATACTTATTACTCCCGATATTATCAATATAACATGCATTATTACCCATATTATGCAGTTATTATCGATAGAACTATAATGAATATACTTATTACTTTTATTATTATCAATATAACATGCACTATTAGCCATATTTTACTATTATTATCGCTAGAACTGTAATAATTATACTTATTACTCCCGATATTATCAATATAACATGCATTATTACCCATTGAATGCAGTTATTATCGACAGAAGTACAATAAATATACTTATTACTTTTATTATTATCAATATAACAGGCACTCTTAGCCATATTTTACTTGTATTAAAGCCAGAACTGTAATAATTATACTTATTACTCCCGATATTATCAATATAACATCCACTATTACCCATATAATGCAGTTATTATAGCTAGAACTGTGATAATTATACTTATTTCTGATGTGATTAGCAATATAACGTGCATTATTACCCATATTATGCAGTTATTATCGATAGAGCTGTAATAAATATACTTATTACTTTTATTATTATCAATATAACATGCACTATTAGCCATATTTTACTATTATTATCGCTAGAACTATAATAATTATACTTATTACTCCCGATATTATCAATATAAAGTGCATTATTACCCATATAATGCAGTTATTATCGCTAGAACTGTAATAATTATACTTATTACTTATATTATTATCAATATAACATGCATTATTACCCATATTATGCAGTTATTGTCGCTAGAACTATAATAAATATACGTATTACTTTTATTATCATCAATATAACATGCATTATTACCCATATTATGCAGTTATTATCGCTAGAACTATAATAAATATACATATTACTTTTATTATCATCAATATAACATGCATTATTACCCATATTATGCAGCTTTATCGATAGAACTGTAATAAATATACTTATTACTTTTATTATTATCAATATAACATGCATTATTACCCATATTATGAAGTTATTATCGATAGAACTATAATAAATATACTTATTACTTTTATTATTATCAATATAACATGCACTATTAGCCATATTTTACTATTATTATCGCTAGAACTGTAATAATTATACTTATTACTCCCGATATTATCAATATAACATGCATTATTACCCATATAATGCAGTTATTATCGACAGAAGTACAATAAATATACTTATTACTTTTATTATTATCAATATAACAGGCACTCTTAGCCATATTTTACTTGTATTAAAGCTAGAACTGTAATAATTATACTTATTACTCCCGATATTATCAACATAACATCCATTATTACCCATATAATGCAGTTATTATAGCTAGAACTGTGATAATTATACTTATTACTTATGTTATTAGCAATATAACGTGCATTATTACCCATATTATGCAGTTATTATCGACAGAGCTGTAATAAATATACTTATTACTTTTATTATTATCAATATAACATGCATTATTACCCATATTATGCAGTTATTATCGATAGAACTATAATAATTATACTTATTACTCACGATATTATCAATATAACATCCATTCTTACCCATATAATGCAGTTATTATCGCTAGAACTGTAATAATTATACCTATTACTTATATTATTATCAATATAACATGCATTATTACCCATATTATGCAGTTATTATCGCTAGAACTATAATAAATATACGTATTACTTTTATTATCATCAATATAACATGCATTATTACCCATATTATGCAGCTTTATCGATAGAACTGTTATGAATATACTTATTACTTTTATTATTATCAATATAACATGCACTATTAGCCATATTTTACTATTATTATCGCTAGAACTGTAATAATTATACTTATTACTCCCGATATTATCAATATATCATGCATTATTACCCATATAATGCAGTTATTATCGACAGAAGTACAATAAATATACTTATTACTTTTATTATTATCAATATAACAGGCACTCTTAGCCATATTTTACTTGTATTAAAGCTAGAACTGTAATAATTATACTTATTACTCCCGACATTATCAATATAACATCCACTATTACCCATATAATGCAGTTATTATAGCTAGAACTGTGATAATTATACTTATTTCTTATGTTATTAGCAATATAACGTGCATTATTACCCATATTATGCAGTTATTATCGATAGAGCTGTAATAAATATACTTATTACTTTTATTATTATCAATATAACATGCACTATTAGCCATATTTTACTATTATTATCGCTAGAACTATAATAATTATACTTATTACTCCCGATATTATCAATATAAAGTGCATTATTACCCATATAATGCAGTTATTATCGCTAGAACTGTAATAATTATACTTATTACTTATATTATTATCAATATAACATGCATTATTACCCATATTATGCAGTTATTGTCGCTAGAACTATAATAAATATACGTATTACTTTTATTATCATCAATATAACATGCATTATTACCCATATTATGCAGTTATTATCGCTAGAACTATAATAAATATACATATTACTTTTATTATCATCAATATAACATGCATTATTACCCATATTATGCAGCTTTATCGATAGAACTGTAATAAATATACTTATTACTTTTATTATTATCAATATAACATGCATTATTACCCATATTATGAAGTTATTATCGATAGAACTATAATAAATATACTTATTACTTTTATTATTATCAATATAACATGCACTATTAGCCATATTTTACTATTATTATCGCTAGAACTGTAATAATTATACTTATTACTCCCGATATTATCAATATAACATGCATTATTACCCATATAATGCAGTTATTATCGACAGAAGTACAATAAATATACTTATTACTTTTATTATTATCAATATAACAGGCACTCTTAGCCATATTTTACTTGTATTAAAGCTAGAACTGTAATAATTATACTTATTACTCCCGATATTATCAATATAACATCCATTATTACCCATATAATGCAGTTATTATAGCTAGAACTGTGATAATTATACTTATTACTTATGTTATTAGCAATATAACGTGCATTATTACCCATATTATGCAGTTATTATCGACAGAGCTGTAATAAATATACTTATTACTTTTATTATTATCAATATAACATGCATTATTACCCATATTATGCAGTTATTATCGATAGAACTATAATAATTATACTTATTACTCCCGATATTATCAATATAACATCCATTCTTACCCATATAATGCAGTTATTATCGCTAGAACTGTAATAATTATACTTATTACTTATATTATTATCAATATAACATGCATTATTACCCATATTATGCAGTTATTATCGCTAGAACTATAATAAATATACGTATTACTTTTATTATCATCAATATAACATGCATTATTACCCATATTATGCAGCTTTATCGATAGAACTGTAATAAATATACTTACTACTTTTATTATTATCAATATAACATGCATTATTACCCATATTATGCAGTTATTATCGATAGAACTATAATAAATATACTTATTACTTTTATTATTATCAATATAACATGCACTATTAGCCATATGTTACTATTATTATCGCTAGAACTATAATAATTATACTTATAACTCCCGATATTATCAATATAACATGCATTATTACCCATATAATGCAGTTATTATCGCTAGAACTGTAATAATTATACTTATTCCTTATGTTATTAGCAATATAACGTGCATTATTACCCATATTATGCAGTTATTATCGCTAGAACTATAATAAATATACGTATTACTTTTATTATCATCAATATAACATGCATTATTACCCATATTATGCAGTTATTATCGATAGAACTATAATAATTATACTTATTACTCCCGATATTATCAATATAACATCCATTATTACCCATATAATGGAGTTATTATCGCTAGAACTGTAATAATTATACTTATTACTTTTATTATCATCAATATAACATGCATTATTACCCATATTATGCAGTTATTATCGATAGAACTGTAATAAATATACGTATTACTTTTATTATTATCAATATAACATGCACTATTAGCCATATTTTACTATTATTATCGCTAGAACCATAATAATTACACTTATTACTCCCAATATTATCAATATAACATGCATTATTACCCATATAATGCAGTTATTATCGCTAGAACTGTAATAATTATACTTATTACTTTTATTATCATCAATATAACATGCATTATTACCCATATTACGCAGTTATTATCGATAGAACTATAATAATTATACTTATTACTCCCGATATTATCAATATAACATCCATTATTACCCATATAATGCAGTTATTATCGCTAGAACTGTAATAATTATACTTATTACTTTTATTATCATCAATATAACATGCATTATTACCCATATTATGCAGTTATTATCGATAGAACTGTAATAAATGTACTTATTACTTTTATTATTATCAATATAACATGCACTATTAGCCATATTTTACTATTATTATCGCTAGAACCATAATAATTATACTTATTACTCCCAATATTATCAATATAAAGTGCATTATTACCCATATAATAAAGTTATTATCGCTAGAACTGTAATAATTATACTTATTACTTATATTATTATTAATATAACGTGCATTATTACCCATATTATGCAGTTATTATCGCTAGAACTATAATAAATATACGTATTACTTTTATTATCATCAATATAACAAGCATTATTACCCATATTATGCAGTTATTATCGATAGAACTGTAATAAATATACTTATTACTTTTATCATTATCAATATAACATGAACTATTAGCCATATTTTGCTATCATTATCGCTAGAACTATAATAATTATACTTATTACTCCCAATATTATCAATATAACATGCATTATTACCCATATAATGCAGTTATTATCGCTAGAACTGTAATACTTATCCTTATTACTTATATTATTCTCAATATAACATGCATTATTACCCATATTATGCAGTTATAATCGCTAGAACTATAATAAATATACTTACTACTTTTATTATCATCAATATAATATGCATTATTACCCATATTATGCAGTTATTATCGATAGAACTTTAATAAATATACTTATTACTTATATTATTCTCAATATAACATGCATTATTACCCATATTATGCAGTTATAATCGCTGGTACTATAATAAATAGACTTACTACCTTTATTATCGTCAATATAACATGTATTATTACCCATATTATGCAGTTATTATCGATAGAACTGTAATAAATATGCTTATTACTTATATTATTAGCAATATAACGTGCATTATTACCCATAAATTGCAGTTATTATCGCTAGAACTGTAATAAATATACTTAGTACTTTTATTATCATCAATATAACATGCATTATTACCCATATTATGCAGTTATTATCGATAGAACTATAATAAATATACGTATTACTTTTATTATCTTCAATATAACATGCATTATTACCCATATTATGCAGTTATTATCGATAGAACTATAATAAATATACTTACTACTTTTATTATTATCAATATAACATGCACTATTAGCCATATTTTACTATTATTATCGCTAGAACTGTAATAATTATACTTATTACTCCCGATATTATCAATATAACATGCCATATTACCCATATTATGCAGTTATTATCGATAGAACTATAATAAATATACTTATTACTTTTATTATTATCAATATAACATGCACTATTAGCCATATTTTACTATTATTATCGCTAGAACTATAATAATTATACTTATTACTCCCAATATTATCAATATAACATGCCATATTACCCATATTATGCAGTTATTATCGATAGAACTATAATAAATATACTTATTACTTTTATTATTATCAATATAACATGCACTATTAGCCATATTTTACTATTATTATCGCTAGAACTGTAATAATTATACTTATTACTCCCGATATTATCAATATAACATGCATTATTACCCATATAATGCAGCTATTATCGACAGAAGTACAATAAATATACTTATTACTTTTATTATTATCAATATAACAGGCACTCTTAGCCATATTTTACTTGTATTAAAGCTACAACTGTAATAATTATACTTATTACTCCCGATATTATCAATATAACATCCATTATTACCCATATAATGCAGTTATTATCGCTAGAACTGTAATAATTATACTTATTACTTATATTATTATCAATATAACATGCACTATTAGCCATATTTTACTATTATTATCGCTAGAACTATAATAATTATACTTATTACTCCCGATATTATCAATATAAAGTGCATTATTACCCATATAATGCAGTTATTATCGCTAGAACTGTAATAATTATACTTATTACTTATATTATTATCAATATAACATGCATTATTACCCATATTATGCAGTTATTATCGCTAGAACTATAATAAATATACGTATTACTTTTATTATCATCAATATAACATGCATTATTACCCATATTATGCAGTTATTATCGCTAGAACTGTAATAAATATACATATTACTTTTATTATCATCAATATAACATGCATTATTACCCATATTATGCAGCTTTATCGATAGAACTGTAATAAATATACTTATTACTTTTATTATTATCAATATAACATGCATTATTACCCATATTATGAAGTTATTATCGATAGAACTATAATAAATATACTTATTACTTATATTATTATCAATATAACATGCACTATTAGCCATATTTTACTATTATTATCGCTAGAACTGTAATAATTATACTTATTACTCCCGATATTATCAATATAACATCCATTATTACCCATATAATGCAGTTATTATAGCTAGAACTGTGATAATTATACTTATTACTTATGTTATTAGCAATATAACGTGCATTATTACCCATATTATGCAGTTATTATCGACAGAGCTGTAATAAATATACTTATTACTTTTATTATTATCAATATAACATGCATTATTACCCATATTATGCAGTTATTATCGATAGAACTATAATAATTATACTTATTACTCCCGATATTATCAATATAACATCCATTCTTACCCATATAATGCAGTTATTATCGCTAGAACTGTAATAATTATACCTATTACTTATATTATTATCAATATAACATGCATTATTACCCATATTATGCAGTTATTATCGCTAGAACTATAATAAATATACATATTACTTTTATTATCATCAATATAACATGCATTATTACCCATATTATGCAGCTTTATCGATAGAACTGTAATAAATATACTTATTACTTTTATTATTATCAATATAACATGCATTATTACCCATATTATGAAGTTATTATCGATAGAACTATAATAAATATACTTATTACTTTTATTATTATCAATATAACATGCACTATTAGCCATATTTTACTATTATTATCGCTAGAACTGTAATAATTATACTTATTACTCCCGATATTATCAATATAACATCCATTCTTACCCATATAATGCAGTTATTATCGCTAGAACTGTAATAATTATACTTATTACTTATATTATTATCAATATAACATGCATTATTACCCATATTATGCAGTTATTATCGCTAGAACTATAATAAATATACGTATTACTTTTATTATCATCAATATAACATGCATTATTACCCATATTATGCAGCTTTATCGATAGAACTGTAATAAATATACTTACTACTTTTATTATTATCAATATAACATGCATTATTACCCATATTATGCAGTTATTATCGATAGAACTATAATAAATATACTTATTACTTTTATTATTATCAATATAACATGCACTATTAGCCATATTTTACTATTATTATCGCTAGAACTGTAATAATTATACTTATTACTCCCGATATTATCAATATAACATGCATTATTACCCATATAATGCAGTTATTATCGACAGAAGTACAATAAATATACTTATTACTTTTATTATTATCAATATAACAGGCACTCTTAGCCATATTTTACTTGTATTAAAGCTAGAACTGTAATAATTATACTTATTACGCCCGATATTATCAATATAACATCCATTATTACCCATATAATGCAGTTATTATCGCTAGTACTGTAATAAATATACTTATTACTTTTATTATTATCAATATAACATGCACTATTAGCCATATGTTACTATTATTATCGCTAGAACTATAATAATTATACTTATAACTCCCGATATTATCAATATAACATGCATTATTACCCATATAATGCAGTTATTATCGCTAGAACTGTAATAATTATACTTATTCCTTATGTTATTAGCAATATAACGTGCATTATTACCCATATTATGCAGTTATTATCGCTAGAACTATAATAAATATACGTATTACTTTTATTATCATCAATATAACATGCATTATTACCCATATTATGCAGTTATTATCGATAGAACTATAATAATTATACTTATTACTCCCGATATTATCAATATAACATCCATTATTACCCATATAATGGAGTTATTATCGCTAGAACTGTAATAATTATACTTATTACTTTTATTATCATCAATATAACATGCATTATTACCCATATTATGCAGTTATTATCGATAGAACTGTAATAAATATACGTATTACTTTTATTATTATCAATATAACATGCACTATTAGCCATATTTTACTATTATTATCGCTAGAACCATAATAATTACACTTATTACTCCCAATATTATCAATATAACATGCATTATTACCCATATAATGCAGTTATTATCGCTAGAACTGTAATAATTATACTTATTACTTTTATTATCATCAATATAACATGCATTATTACCCATATTACGCAGTTATTATCGATAGAACTATAATAATTATACTTATTACTCCCGATATTATCAATATAACATCCATTATTACCCATATAATGCAGTTATTATCGCTAGAACTGTAATAATTATACTTATTACTTTTATTATCATCAATATAACATGCATTATTACCCATATTATGCAGTTATTATCGATAGAACTGTAATAAATGTACTTATTACTTTTATTATTATCAATATAACATGCACTATTAGCCATATTTTACTATTATTATCGCTAGAACCATAATAATTATACTTATTACTCCCAATATTATCAATATAAAGTGCATTATTACCCATATAATAAAGTTATTATCGCTAGAACTGTAATAATTATACTTATTACTTATATTATTATTAATATAACGTGCATTATTACCCATATTATGCAGTTATTATCGCTAGAACTATAATAAATATACGTATTACTTTTATTATCATCAATATAACAAGCATTATTACCCATATTATGCAGTTATTATCGATAGAACTGTAATAAATATACTTATTACTTTTATCATTATCAATATAACATGAACTATTAGCCATATTTTGCTATCATTATCGCTAGAACTATAATAATTATACTTATTACTCCCAATATTATCAATATAACATGCATTATTACCCATATAATGCAGTTATTATCGCTAGAACTGTAATACTTATCCTTATTACTTATATTATTCTCAATATAACATGCATTATTACCCATATTATGCAGTTATAATCGCTAGAACTATAATAAATATACTTACTACTTTTATTATCATCAATATAATATGCATTATTACCCATATTATGCAGTTATTATCGATAGAACTTTAATAAATATACTTATTACTTATATTATTCTCAATATAACATGCATTATTACCCATATTATGCAGTTATAATCGCTGGTACTATAATAAATATACTTACTACCTTTATTATCGTCAATATAACATGTATTATTACCCATATTATGCAGTTATTATCGATAGAACTGTAATAAATATGCTTATTACTTATATTATTAGCAATATAACGTGCATTATTACCCATAAATTGCAGTTATTATCGCTAGAACTGTAATAAATATACTTAGTACTTTTACTATCATCAATATAACATGCATTATTACCCATATTATGCAGTTATTATCGATAGAACTATAATAAATATACGTATTACTTTTATTATCTTCAATATAACATGCATTATTACCCATATTATGCAGTTATTATCGATAGAACTATAATAAATATACTTACTACTTTTATTATTATCAATATAACATGCACTATTAGCCATATTTTACTATTATTATCGCTAGAACTGTAATAATTATACTTATTACTCCCGATATTATCAATATAACATGCCATATTACCCATATTATGCAGTTATTATCGATAGAACTATAATAAATATACTTATTACTTTTATTATTATCAATATAACATGCACTATTAGCCATATTTTACTATTATTATCGCTAGAACTATAATAATTATACTTATTACTCCCAATATTATCAATATAACATGCCATATTACCCATATTATGCAGTTATTATCGATAGAACTATAATAAATATACTTATTACTTTTATTATTATCAATATAACATGCACTATTAGCCATATTTTACTATTATTATCGCTAGAACTGTAATAATTATACTTATTACTCCCGATATTATCAATATAACATGCATTATTACCCATATAATGCAGCTATTATCGACAGAAGTACAATAAATATACTTATTACTTTTATTATTATCAATATAACAGGCACTCTTAGCCATATTTTACTTGTATTAAAGCTACAACTGTAATAATTATACTTATTACTCCCGATATTATCAATATAACATCCATTATTACCCATATAATGCAGTTATTATCGCTAGAACTGTAATAATTATACTTATTACTTATATTATTATCAATATAACATGCACTATTAGCCATATTTTACTATTATTATCGCTAGAACTATAATAATTATACTTATTACTCCCGATATTATCAATATAAAGTGCATTATTACCCATATAATGCAGTTATTATCGCTAGAACTGTAATAATTATACTTATTACTTATATTATTATCAATATAACATGCATTATTACCCATATTATGCAGTTATTATCGCTAGAACTATAATAAATATACGTATTACTTTTATTATCATCAATATAACATGCATTATTACCCATATTATGCAGTTATTATCGCTAGAACTGTAATAAATATACATATTACTTTTATTATCATCAATATAACATGCATTATTACCCATATTATGCAGCTTTATCGATAGAACTGTAATAAATATACTTATTACTTTTATTATTATCAATATAACATGCATTATTACCCATATTATGAAGTTATTATCGATAGAACTATAATAAATATACTTATTACTTTTATTATTATCAATATAACATGCACTATTAGCCATATTTTACTATTATTATCGCTAGAACTGTAATAATTATACTTATTACTACCGATATTATCAATATAACAGGCACTCTTAGCCATATTTTACTTGTATTAAAGCTAGAACTGTAATAATTATACTTATTACTCCCGATATTATCAATATAACATCCATTATTACCCATATAATGCAGTTATCATAGCTAGAACTGTGATAATTATACTTATTACATATGTTATTAGCAATATAACGTGCATTATTAGCCATATTATGAAGTTATTATCGACAGAGCTGTAATAAATATACTTATTACTTTTATTATTATCAATATAACATGCATTATTACCCATATTATGCAGTTATTATCGATAGAACTATAATAATTATACTTATTACTCCCGATATTATCAATATAACATCCATTCTTACCCATATAATGCAGTTATTATCGCTAGAACTGTAATAATTATACTTATTACTTTTATTATCATCAATATAACATGCATTATTACCCATATTATGCAGTTATTATCGATAGAACTGTAATAAATATACTTATTACTTTTATTATCATCAATATAACATGCATTATTACGCATATTATGCAGCTTTATCGATAGAACTGAAATAAATATACTTATTACTTTTATTATTATCAATATAACATGCACTATTAGCCATATGTTACTATTATTATCGCTAGAACTATAATAATTATACTTATTACTCCCGATATTATCAATATAACATGCATTATTACCCATATAATGCAGTTATTATCGCTAGAACTGTAATAATTATACTTATTCCTTATGTTATTAGCAATATAACGTGCATTATTACCCATATTATGCAGTTATTATCGCTAGAGCTGTAATAAATATACTTATTACTTTTATTATTATCAATATAACATGCACTATTAGCCATATTTTACTATTATTATCGCTAGAACTATAATAATTATACTTATTACTCCCGATATTATCAATATAAAGTGCATTATTACCCATATAATGCAGTTATTATCGCTAGAACTGTAATAATTATACTTATTACTTATATTATTATCAATATAACATGCATTATTACCCATATTATGCAGTTATTGTCGCTAGAACTATAATAAATATACGTATTACTTTTATTATCATCAATATAACATGCATTATTACCCATATTATGCAGTTATTATCGCTAGAACTATAATAAATATACATATTACTTTTATTATCATCAATATAACATGCATTATTACCCATATTATGCAGCTTTATCGATAGAACTGTAATAAATATACTTATTACTTTTATTATTATCAATATAACATGCATTATTACCCATATTATGAAGTTATTATCGATAGAACTATAATAAATATACTTATTACTTTTATTATTATTAATATAACATGCACTATTAGCCATATTTTACTATTATTATCGCTAGAACTGTAATAATTATACTTATTACTCCCGATATTATCAATATAACATGCATTATTACCCATATAATGCAGTTATTATCGACAGAAGTACAATAAATATACTTATTACTTTTATTATTATCAATATAACAGGCACTCTTAGCCATATTTTACTTGTATTAAAGCTAGAACTGTAATAATTATACTTATTACTCCCGATATTATCAATATAACATCCATTATTACCCATATAATGCAGTTATTATAGCTAGAACTGTGATAATTATACTTATTACTTATGTTATTAGCAATATAACGTGCATTATTACCCATATTATGCAGTTATTATCGACAGAGCTGTAATAAATATACTTATTACTTTTATTATTATCAATATAACATGCATTATTACCCATATTATGCAGTTATTATCGATAGAACTATAATAATTATACTTATTACTCCCGATATTATCAATATAACATCCATTCTTACCCATATAATGCAGTTATTATCGCTAGAACTGTAATAATTATACTTATTACTTATATTATTATCAATATAACATGCATTATTACCCATATTATGCAGTTATTATCGCTAGAACTATAATAAATATACGTATTACTTTTATTATCATCAATATAACATGCATTATTACCCATATTATGCAGCTTTATCGATAGAACTGTTATAAATATACTTATTACTTTTATTATTATCAATATAACATGCACTATTAGCCATATTTTACTATTATTATCGCTAGAACTGTAATAATTATACTTATTACTCCCGATATTATCAATATATCATGCATTATTACCCATATAATGCAGTTATTATCGACAGAAGTACAATAAATATACTTATTACTTTTATTATTATCAATATAACAGGCACTCTTAGCCATATTTTACTTGTATTAAAGCTAGAACTGTAATAATTATACTTATTACTCCCGATATTATCAATATAACATCCACTATTACCCATATAATGCAGTTATTATAGCTAGAACTGTGATAATTATACTTATTTCTTATGTTATTAGCAATATAACGTGCATTATTACCCATATTATGCAGTTATTATCGATAGAGCTGTAATAAATATACTTATTACTTTTATTATTATCAATATAACATGCACTATTAGCCATATTTTACTATTATTATCGCTAGAACTATAATAATTATACTTATTACTCCCGATATTATCAATATAAAGTGCATTATTACCCATATAATGCAGTTATTATCGCTAGAACTGTAATAATTATACTTATTACTTATATTATTATCAATATAACATGCATTATTACCCATATTATGCAGTTATTGTCGCTAGAACTATAATAAATATACGTATTACTTTTATTATCATCAATATAACATGCATTATTACCCATATTATGCAGTTATTATCGCTAGAACTATAATAAATATACATATTACTTTTATTATCATCAATATAACATGCATTATTACCCATATTATGCAGCTTTATCGATAGAACTGTAATAAATATACTTATTACTTTTATTATTATCAATATAACATGCATTATTACCCATATTATGAAGTTATTATCGATAGAACTATAATAAATATACTTATTACTTTTATTATTATCAATATAACATGCACTATTAGCCATATTTTACTATTATTATCGCTAGAACTGTAATAATTATACTTATTACTCCCGATATTATCAATATAACATGCATTATTACCCATATAATGCAGTTATTATCGACAGAAGTACAATAAATATACTTATTACTTTTATTATTATCAATATAACAGGCACTCTTAGCCATATTTTACTTGTATTAAAGCTAGAACTGTAATAATTATACTTATTACTCCCGATATTGTCAATATAACATCCATTATTACCCATATAATGCAGTTATTATAGCTAGAACTGTGATAATTATACTTATTACTTATGTTATTAGCAATATAACGTGCATTATTACCCATATTATGCAGTTATTATCGACAGAGCTGTAATAAATATACTTATTACTTTTATTATTATCAATATAACATGCATTATTACCCATATTATGCAGTTATTATCGATAGAACTATAATAATTATACTTATTACTCCCGATATTATCAATATAACATCCATTCTTACCCATATAATGCAGTTATTATCGCTAGAACTGTAATAATTATACTTATTACTTATATTATTATCAATATAACATGCATTATTACCCATATTATGCAGTTATTATCGCTAGAACTATAATAAATATACGTATTACTTTTATTATCATCAATATAACATGCATTATTACCCACATTATGCAGCTTTATCGATAGAACTGTTATAAATATACTTATTACTTTTATTATTATCAATATAACATGCACTATTAGCCATATTTTACTATTATTATCGCTAGAACTATAATAATTATACTTATTACTCCCGATATTATCAATATAAAGTGCATTATTACCCATATAATGCAGTTATTATCGCTAGAACTGTAATAATTATACTTATTCCTTATGTTATTAGCAATATAACGTGCATTATTACCCATATTATGCAGTTATTATCGCTAGAACTATAATAAATATACGTATTACTTTTATTATCATCAATATAACATGCAATATTACCCATATTATGCAGTTATTATCGATAGAACTATAATAATTATACTTATTACTCCAGATATTATCAACATAACATCCATTATTACCCATATAATAAAGTTACTATCGCTAGAACTGTAATAATTATACTTATTACTTTTATTATCATCAATATAACATGCATTATTACCCATATTATGCAGTTACTATCGCTAGAACTGTAATAATTACACTTATTACTTATATTATTATCAATATAACATGCATTATTACCCATATTACGCAGTTATTATAGCTAGAACTATAATAAATATACGTATTACTTTTATTATCATCAATATAACATGCATTATTACCCATATTATGCAGTTATTATCGATAGAACTGTAATAAATATACTTATTACCTTTATTATTATCAATATAACATGCACTATTAGCCATATTTTACTATCATTATCGCCAGAACTATAATAATTATACTTATTACTCCCAATATTATCAATATAACATGCATTATTACCCATATAATGCAGTTATTATCGCTAGAACTGTAATAATTATACTTATTACTTATATTATTAGCAATATAACGTGCATTATTACCCATATTATGCAGTTATAATCGCTAGAACTATAATAAATATACTTACTACTTTTATTATCATCAATATAACATGCATTATTACCCATATTATGCAGTTATTATCGATAGAACTGTAATAATTATACTTATTACTTTTATTATTATCAATATAACATGCATTATTACCCATATTATGCAGTTATTATCGCTAGAACTATAATAAATATACTTATTACTTTTATTATTATCAATATAACATGCACTATTAGCCATATTGTACTATTATTATCGCTAGAACTATAATAATTATACTTATTGCTAACGATATTATCGATATAACATGCATTATTACCCATATAATGCAATTATTATCGCTAGAACTGTAATAAATATACTTACTACTTTTATTATCATCAATATAACATGCATTATTACCCATATTATGCAGTTATTATCGATAGACCTATAATAAATATACTTATTACTTTTATTATTATCAATATAACATGCACTATTAGCCACATTTTACTATTATTATCGCTAGAACTATAATAATTATACCTATTACTCCCAATATTATCAATATAACATGCATTATTACCCATATTATGCAGTTATTATCGCTAGAACTGTAATAATTATACTTATTACTTATATTATTCTCAATATAACATGCATTATTACGCATATTATGCAGTTATAATCGCAAGAAATATAATAAATATACTTAGTACTTTTATTATCATCAATATAACATGCATTATTACCCATATTATGCAGTTATTATCAACAGAAGTATAATAAATATACTTATTACTTTTATTATTACCAATATAACAGGCACTCTTAGCCATATTTTACTAGTATTATCGCTAGAACTGTAATAATTATACTTATTACTCCCGATATTATCAATATAACATGCATTATTACCCATATAATGCAGTTATTATCGCTAGAACTGTAATAATTATACTTATTACTTATATTATTATCAATATAACATGCATTATTACCCATATTATGCAGTTATTATCGCTAGAACTATAATAAATATACTTACTACTTTTATTATCATCAATATAACATGCATTATTACCCATATAATGCAGTTATTATCGACAGAAGTATAATAAATATACTTATTACTTTTATTATTACCAATATAACAGGCACTCTTAGCCATATTTTACTAGTATTATCGCTAGAGCTGTAATAATTATACTTATTACTTTTATTATTATCAATATAACATGCATTATTACCTATATTATGCAGTTATTATCGCTAGAACTATAATAAATATACTTACTACTCCCGATATTATCAATATAACATCCATTATTACCCATATAATGCAGTTATTATCGCTAGAACCATAATAAATATACGTATTACTTTTGTTATGATCAATATAACATGCATTATTACCTATATTATACAGTTATTATCGATAGAACTGTAATAAATATACTTATTACTTTTATTATTATCAATATAACATGCACTATTAGCCATATGTTACTATTATTATCGCTAGAACTATAATAATTATACTTATTACTCCCGATATTATCAATGTAACATGAATTATTACTCATATAATGCAGTTATTATCGTTAGAACTGTAATAATTATACTTATTACTTATGTTATTAGCAATATAACGTGCATTATTACCTATATTATGCAGCTATTATCGCTAGAACTGTAATAATTACACTTATTACTTATATTATTATCAATATAACATGCATTATTACCCATATTACGCAGTTATTATAGCTAGAACTATAATAAATATACGTATTACTTCCTTATCATCAATGTAACATGCATTATTACCCATATTAAGCAGTTATTATCGATAGAACTGTAATAAATATACTTATTACCTTTATTATTATCAATATAACATGCACTATTAGCCATATTTTACTATCATTATCGCCAGAACTATAATAATTATACTTATTACTCCCAATATTATCAATATAACATGCATTATTACCCATATAATGCAGTTATTATCGCTAGAACTGTAATAATTATACTTATTACTTATATTATTAGCAATATAACGTGCATTATTACCCCTATTATGCAGTTATAATCGCTAGAACTATAATAAATATACTTACTACTTTTATTATCATCAATATAACATGCATTATTACCCATATTATGCAGTTATTATCGATAGAGCTATAATAAATATACGTATTACTTTTATTATCATCAATATAACATGCATTATTACCCATATTATGCAGTTACTATCGCTAGAACTGTAATAATTACACTTATTACTTATATTATTATCAATATAACATGCATTATTACCCATATTACGCAGTTATTATAGCTAGAACTATAATAAATATACGTATTACTTTTATTATCATCAATATAACATGCATTATTACCCATATTATGCAGTTATTATCGATAGAACTGTAATAAATATACTTATTACCTTTATTATTATCAATATAACATGCACTATTAGCCATATTTTACTATCATTATCGCCAGAACTATAATAATTATACTTATTACTCCCAATATTATCAATATAACATGCATTATGACCCATATAATGCAGTTATTATCGCTAGAACTGTAATAACTATACTTATTACTTATATTATTAGCAATATAACGTGCATTATTACCCATATTATGCAGTTATAATCGCTAGAACTATAATAAATATACTTACTACTTTTATTATCATCAATATAACATGCATTATTACCCATATTATGCAGTTATTATCGATAGAACTATAATAAATATACGTATTACTTTTATTATCATCAATATAACATGCATTATTACCCATATTATGCAGTTACTATCGATAGAACTGTAATAATTATACTTATTACTTTTATTATTATCAATATAACATGCATTATTACCCATATTATGCAGTTATTATCGCTAGAACTGTAATAATTATACTTATTACTTATATTATTAGCAGTATAACGTGCATTATTACCCATATAATGCAGTTATTATCGCTAGAACTATAATAAATATACTTATTACTTTTATTATTATCAATATAACATGCACTATTAGCCATATTGTACTATTATTATCGCTAGAACTATAATAATTATACTTATTGCTAACGATATTATCGATATAACATGCATTATTACCCATATAATGCAATTATTATCGCTAGAACTGTAATAAATATACTTACTACTTCTATTATCATCAATATAAGATGCATTATTACCCATATTATGCAGTTATTATCGATAGACCTATAATAAATATACTTATTACTTTTATTATTATCAATATAACATGCACTATTAGCCACATTTTACTATTATTATCGCTAGAACTATAATAATTATACTTATTACTCCCAATATTATCAATATAACATGCATTATTACCCATATTATGCATTTATTATCGCTAGAACTGTAATAATTATACTTATTACATATATTATTCTCAATATAACATGCATTATTACGCATATTATGCAGTTATAATCGCAAGAAATATAATAAATATACTTAGTACTTTTATTATCATCAATATAACATGCACTATTACCCATATTATGCAGTTATTATCAACAGAAGTATAATAAATATACTTATTACTTTTATTATTACCAATATAACAGGCACTCTTAGCCATATTTTACTAGTATTATCGCTAGAGCTGTAATAATTATACTTATTACTTTTATTATTATCAATATAACATGCATTATTACCTATATTATGCAGTTATTATCGCTAGAACTATAATAAATATACTTACTACTCCCGATATTATCAATATAACATCCATTATTACCCATATAATGCAGTTATTATCGCTAGAACCATAATAAATATACGTATTACTTTTGTTATGATCAATATAACATGCATTATTACCTATATTATACAGTTATTATCGATAGAACTGTAATAAATATACTTATTACTTTTATTATTATCAATATAACATGCACTATTAGCCATATGTTACTATTATTATCGCTAGAACTATAATAATTATACTTATTACTCCCGATATTATCAATATAACATGAATTATTACTCATATAATGCAGTTATTATCGTTAGAACTGTAATAATTATACTTATTACTTATGTTATTAGCAATATAACGTGCATTATTACCTATATTATGCAGCTATTATCGCTAGAACTGTAATAATTACACTTATTACTTAGATTATTATCAATATAACATGCATTATTACCCATATTACGCAGTTATTATAGCTAGAACTATAATAAATATACGTATTACTTCCTTATCATCAATATAACATGCATTATTACCCATATTAAGCAGTTATTATCGATAGAACTGTAATAAATATACTTATTACCTTTATTATTATCAATATAACATGCACTATTAGCCATATTTTACTATCATTATCGCCAGAACTATAATAATTATACTTATTACTCCCAATATTATCAATATAACATGCATTATTACCCATATAATGCAGTTATTATCGCTAGAACTGTAATAATTATACTTATTACTTATATTATTAGCAATATAACGTGCATTATTACCCCTATTATGCAGTTATAATCGCTAGAACTATAATAAATATACTTACTACTTTTATTATCATCAATATAACATGCATTATTACCCATATTATGCAGTTATTATCGATAGAGCTATAATAAATATACGTATTACTTTTATTATCATCAATATAACATGCATTATTACCCATATTATGCAGTTACTATCGCTAGAACTGTAATAATTACACTTATTACTTATATTATTATCAATATAACATGCATTATTACCCATATTACGCAGTTATTATAGCTAGAACTATAATAAATATACGTATTACTTTTATTATCATCAATATAACATGCATTATTACCCATATTATGCAGTTATTATCGATAGAACTGTAATAAATATACTTATTACCTTTATTATTATCAATATAACATGCACTATTAGCCATATTTTACTATCATTATCGCCAGAACTATAATAATTATACTTATTACTCCCAATATTATCAATATAACATGCATTATGACCCATATAATGCAGTTATTATCGCTAGAACTGTAATAATTATACTTATTACTTATATTATTAGCAATATAACGTGCATTATTACCCATATTATGCAGTTATAATCGCTAGAACTATAATAAATATACTTACTACTTTTATTATCATCAATATAACATGCATTATTACCCATATTATGCAGTTATTATCGATAGAACTATAATAAATATACGTATTACTTTTATTATCATCAATATAACATGCATTATTACCCATATTATGCAGTTACTATCGATAGAACTGTAATAATTATACTTATTACTTTTATTATTATCAATATAACATGCATTATTACCCATATTATGCAGTTATTATCGCTAGAACTGTAATAATTATACTTATTACTTATATTATTAGCAGTATAACGTGCATTATTACCCATATAATGCAGTTATTATCGCTAGAACTATAATAAATATACTTATTACTTTTATTATTATCAATATAACATGCACTATTAGCCATATTGTACTATTATTATCGCTAGAACTATAATAATTATACTTATTGCTAACGATATTATCGATATAACATGCATTATTACCCATATAATGCAATTATTATCGCTAGAACTGTAATAAATATACTTACTACTTCTATTATCATCAATATAACATGCATTATTACCCATATTATGCAGTTATTATCGATAGACCTATAATAAATATACTTATTACTTTTATTATTATCAATATAACATGCACTATTAGCCACATTTTACTATTATTATCGCTAGAACTATAATAATTATACTTACTACTCCCGATATTATCAATATAACATTCATTATTACCCATATAATGCAGTTGTTATCGCTAGAACCATAATAAATATACGTATTACTTTTGTTATGATCAATATAACATGCATTATTACCTATATTATGCAGTTACTATCGCTAGAACTGTAATAATTACACTTATTACTTATATTATTATCAATATAACATGCATTATTACCCATATTATGCAGTTATTATCGATAGAACTGTAATAAATATACTTATTACCTTTATTATTATCAATATAACATGCACTATTAGCCATATTTTACTATCATTATCGCCAGAACTATAATAATTATACTTATAACTCCCAATATTATCAATATAACATGCATTATTACCCATATAATGCAGTTATTATCGCTAGAACTGTAATAATTATACTTATTACTTATATTATTCTCAATATAACATGCATTATTACGCATATTATGCAGTTATAATCGCAAGAAATATAATAAATATAGTTAGTACTTTTATTATCATCAATATAACATGCATTATTACCCATATTATGCAGTTATTATCGATAGACCTATAATAAATATACTTATTACTTTTATTATTATGAATATAACATGCACTATTAGCCATATTGTACTATTATTATCGCTAGAACTATAATAATTATACTTATTGCTCCCGATATTATCAATATAACATGCATTATTACCCATATAATGCAGTTATTATCGCTAGAACTGTAATAATTATACTTATTACTTATATTATTATCAATATAACATGCATTATTACCCATATTATGCAGTTATTATTGCTAGAACTATAATAAATATACTTACTACTTTTATTATCATCAATATAACATGCATTATTACCCATATAATGCAGTTATTATCGATAGAACTGTAATAAATATACTTATTACTTTTATTATTATCAATATAACATGCACTATTAGCCATATGTTACTATTATTATCGCTAGAACTATAATAATTATACTTATTACTCCCGATATTATCAATATAACATGAATTATTACCCATATAATGCAGTTATTATCGCTAGAACTGTAATAATTATACTTATTACTTATGTTATTAGCAATATAACGTGCATTATTACCTATATTATGCAGCTATTATCGCTAGAACTCTAATAATTAGACTTATTACTTATATTATTATCAATATAACATGCATTATTGCCCATATTACCCAGTTATTATAGCTAGAACTATAATAAATATACGTATTACTTTTATTATCATCAATATAACATGCATTATTACCCATATTATGCAGTTATTATCGATAGAACTGTAATAAATATACTTACTACTTTTATTATTATCAATATAACATGCACTATTAGCCATATTTTACTATTATTATCGCTAGAACCATAATAATTATACTTATTACTCCCGATATTATCAACATAACATCCATTATTACCCATATAATGCAGTTATTATCGCTAGAACTGTAATAATTATACTTATTACTTATGTTATTAGCAATATAACGTGCATTATTACCCATATTATGCAGTTATTATCGCTAGAACTGTAATAATTACACTTATTACTTATATTATTATCAATATAACATGCATTATTACCCATATTACGCAGTTTTTATAGCTAGAACTATAATAAATATACGTATTACTTTTATTATCATCAATATAACATGCATTATTACCCATATTATGCAGTTATTATCGCTAGAACTGTAATAAATGTACTTACTACTTTTATTATAATCAATATAACATGCATTATTACCCATGTTATGCAGTTATTATCGCTAGAACTATAATAATTATACATATTACTTATATTATTAGCAATATAACGTGCATTATTACCCATATTATGCAGTTATAATCGCTAGAACTGTAATAAATATACTTACTACTTCTATTATCATCAATATAACATGCATTATTACCCATATTACGCAGTTATTATAGCTAGAACTATAATAAATATACGTATTACTTTTATTATCATCAATATAACATGCATTATTACCCATATTATGCAGTTATTATCGATAGAACTGTAATAAATATACTTATTACCTTTATTATTATCAATATAACATGCACTATTAGCCATATTTTACTATCATTATCGCCAGAACTATAATAATTATACTTATTACTCCCAATATTATCAATATAACGTGCATTATTACCCATATTATGCAGTTATTATCGCTAGAACTGTAATAATTACACTTATTACTTATATTACTATCAATATAACATGCATTATTACCCATATTACGCAGTTATTATAGCTAGAACTATAATAAATATACGTATTACTTTTATTATCATCAATATAACATGCATTATTACCCATATTATGCAGTTATTATCGATAGAACTGTAATAAATATACTTACTACTTTTATTATAATCAATATAACATGCATTATTACCCATATTATGCAGTTATTATCGATAGAACTGTAATAAATATACTTATTACTTTTATTATTATCAATATAACATGCACTATTAGCCATATTTTACTATTATTTTCGCTAGAACCATAATAATTATACTTATTACTCCCAATATTATCAATATAACATGCATTATTACCCATATAATGCAATTATTATCGCTAGAACTGTAATAAATATACTTACTACTTTTATTATCATCAATATAACATGCATTATTACCCATATTATGCAGTTATTATCGATAGACCTATAATAAATATACTTATTACTTTTATTATTATCAATATAACATGCACTATTAGCCACATTTTACTATTATTATCGCTAGAACTATAATAATTATACCTATTACTCCCAATATTATCAATATAACATGCATTATTACCCATATTATGCAGTTATTATCGCTAGAACTGTAATAATTATACTTATTACTTATATTATTCTCAATATAACATGCATTATTACGCATATTATGCAGTTATAATCGCAAGAAATATAATAAATATACTTAGTACTTTTATTATCATCAATATAACATGCATTATTACCCATATTATGCAGTTATTATCAACAGAAGTATAATAAATATACTTATTACTTTTATTATTATCAATATAACATGCACTATTAGCCACATTTTACTATTATTATCGCTAGAACTATAATAATTATACCTATTACTCCCAATATTATCAATATAACATGCATTATTCCCCATATTATGCAGTTATTATCGCTAGAACTGTAATAATTATACTTATTACTCCCGATATTATCAATATAACATGCATTATTACCCATATAATGCAGTTATTATCGCTAGAACTGTAATAATTATACTTATTACTTATATTATTATCAATATAACATGCATTATTACCCATATTATGCAGTTATTATCGCTAGAACTATAATAAATATACTTACTACTTTTATTATCATCAATATAACATGCATTATTACCCATATAATGCAGTTATTATCGCCAGAAGTATAATAAATATACTTATTACTTTTATTATTACCAATATAACAGGCACTCTTAGCCATATTTTACTAGTATTATCGCTAGAGCTGTAATAATTATACTTATTACTTTTATTATTATCAATATAACATGCATTATTACCTATATTATGCAGTTATTATCGCTAGAACTATAATAAATATACTTACTACTCCCGATATAATCAATATAACATCCATTATTACCCATATAATGCAGTTATTATCGCTAGAACCATAATAAATATACGTATTACTTTTGTTATGATCAATATAACATGCATTATTACCTATATTATACAGTTATTATCGATAGAACTGTAATAAATATACTTATTACTTTTATTATTATCAATATAACATGCACTATTAGCCATATGTTACTATTATTATCGCTAGAACTATAATAAATATACTTACTACTCCCGATATTATCAATATAACATCCATTATTACCCATATAATGCAGTTATTATCGCGAGAACTATAATAAATATACTTATTACTTTTATTATTATCAATATAACATGCACTATTAGCCATATTGTACTATTATTATCGCTAGAACTATAATAATTATACTTATTACTCCCGATATTATCCATAAAACATGAATTATTACCCATATAATGCAGTTATTATCGCGAGAACTGTAATTGTTATACTTATTACTTATGTTATTAGCAATATAACGTGCATTATTACCTATATTATGCAGCTATTATCGCTAGAACTGTAATAATTACACTTATTACTTATATTATTATCAATATAACATGCATTATTACCCATATTACGCAGTTATTATAGCTAGAACTATAATAAATATACGTATTACTTCTTTATCATCAATATAACATGCATTATTACCCATATTAAGCAGTTATTATCGATAGAACTGTAATAAATATACTTATTACCTTTATTATTATCAATATAACATGCACTATTAGCCATATTTTACTATCATTATCGCCAGAACTATAATAATTATACTTATTACTCCCAATATTATCAATATAACATGCATTATTACCCATATAATGCAGTTATTATCGCTAGAACTGTAATAATTATACTTATTACTTATATTATTCTCAATATAACATGCATTATTACGCATATTATGCAGTTATAATCGCAAGAAATATAATAAATATAGTTAGTACTTTTATTATCATCAATATAACATGCATTATTACCCATATTATGCAGTTATTATCTATAGACCTATAATAAATATACTTATTACTTTTATTATTATGAATATAACATGCACTATTAGCCATATTGTACTATTATTATCGCTAGAACTATAATAATTATACTTATTGCTCCCGATATTATCAATATAACATGCATTATTACCCATATAATGCAGTTATTATCGCTAGAACTGTAATAATTATACTTATTACTTATATTATTATCAATATAACATGCATTATTACCCATATTATGCAGTTATTATTGCTAGAACTATAATAAATATACTTACTACTTTTATTATCATCAATATAACATGCATTATTACCCATATAATGCAGTTATTATCGATAGAACTGTAATAAATATACTTATTACTTTTATTATTATCAATATAACATGCACTATTAGCCATATGTTACTATTATTATCGCTAGAACTATAATAATTATACTTATTACTCCCGATATTATCAATATAACATGAATTATTACCCATATAATGCAGTTATTATCGCTAGAACTGTAATAATTATACTTATTACTTATGTTATTAGCAATATAACGTGCATTATTACCTATATTATGCAGCTATTATCGCTAGAACTCTAATAATTAGACTTATTACTTATATTATTATCAATATAACATGCATTATTGCCCATATTACCCAGTTATTATAGCTAGAACTATAATAAATATACGTATTACTTTTATTATCATCAATATAACATGCATTATTACCCATATTATGCAGTTATTATCGATAGAACTGTAATAAATATACTTATTACTTTTATTATTATCAATATAACATGCATTATTACCCATGTTATGCAGTTATTATCGCTAGAACTATAATAATTATACATATTACTTATATTATTAGCAATATAACGTGCATTATTACCCATATTATGCAGTTATAATCGCTAGAACTATAATAAATATACTTACTACTTCTATTATCATCAATATAACATGCATTATTACCCATATTACGCAGTTATTATAGCTAGAACTATAATAAATATACGTATTACTTTTATTATCATCAATATAACATGCATTATTACCCATATTATGCAGTTATTATCGATAGAACTGTAATAAATATACTTATTACCTTTATTATTATCAATATAACATGCACTATTAGCCATATTTTACTATCATTATCGCCAGAACTATAATAATTATACCTATTACTCCCAATATTATCAATATAACATGCATTATTACCCATATTATGCAGTTATTATCGCTAGAACTGTAATAATTATACTTATTACTCCCGATATTATCAATATAACATGCATTATTACCCATATAATGCAGTTATTATCGCTAGAACTGTAATAATTATACTTATTACTTATATTATTATCAATATAACATGCATTATTACCCATATTATGCAGTTATTATCGCTAGAACTATAATAAATATACTTACTACTTTTATTATCATCAATATAACATGCATTATTACCCATATAATGCAGTTATTATCGCCAGAAGTATAATAAATATACTTATTACTTTTATTATTACCAATATAACAGGCACTCTTAGCCATATTTTACTAGTATTATCGCTAGAGCTGTAATAATTATACTTATTACTTTTATTATTATCAATATAACATGCATTATTACCTATATTATGCAGTTATTATCGCTAGAACTATAATAAATATACTTACTACTCCCGATATAATCAATATAACATCCATTATTACCCATATAATGCAGTTATTATCGCTAGAACCATAATAAATATACGTATTACTTTTGTTATGATCAATATAACATGCATTATTACCTATATTATACAGTTATTATCGATAGAACTGTAATAAATATACTTATTACTTTTATTATTATCAATATAACATGCACTATTAGCCATATGTTACTATTATTATCGCTAGAACTATAATAAATATACTTACTACTCCCGATATTATCAATATAACATCCATTATTACCCATATAATGCAGTTATTATCGCGAGAACTATAATAAATATACTTATTACTTTTATTATTATCAATATAACATGCACTATTAGCCATATTGTACTATTATTATCGCTAGAACTATAATAATTATACTTATTACTCCCGATATTATCCATAAAACATGAATTATTACCCATATAATGCAGTTATTATCGCGAGAACTGTAATTGTTATACTTATTACTTATGTTATTAGCAATATAACGTGCATTATTACCTATATTATGCAGCTATTATCGCTAGAACTGTAATAATTACACTTATTACTTATATTATTATCAATATAACATGCATTATTACCCATATTACGCAGTTATTATAGCTAGAACTATAATAAATATACGTATTACTTCTTTATCATCAATATAACATGCATTATTACCCATATTAAGCAGTTATTATCGATAGAACTGTAATAAATATACTTATTACCTTTATTATTATCAATATAACATGCACTATTAGCCATATTTTACTATCATTATCGCCAGAACTATAATAATTATACTTATTACTCCCAATATTATCAATATAACATGCATTATTACCCATATAATGCAGTTATTATCGCTAGAACTGTAATAATTATACTTATTACTTATATTATTCTCAATATAACATGCATTATTACGCATATTATGCAGTTATAATCGCAAGAAATATAATAAATATAGTTAGTACTTTTATTATCATCAATATAACATGCATTATTACCCATATTATGCAGTTATTATCTATAGACCTATAATAAATATACTTATTACTTTTATTATTATGAATATAACATGCACTATTAGCCATATTGTACTATTATTATCGCTAGAACTATAATAATTATACTTATTGCTCCCGATATTATCAATATAACATGCATTATTACCCATATAATGCAGTTATTATCGCTAGAACTGTAATAATTATACTTATTACTTATATTATTATCAATATAACATGCATTATTACCCATATTATGCAGTTATTATTGCTAGAACTATAATAAATATACTTACTACTTTTATTATCATCAATATAACATGCATTATTACCCATATAATGCAGTTATTATCGATAGAACTGTAATAAATATACTTATTACTTTTATTATTATCAATATAACATGCACTATTAGCCATATGTTACTATTATTATCGCTAGAACTATAATAATTATACTTATTACTCCCGATATTATCAATATAACATGAATTATTACCCATATAATGCAGTTATTTTCGCTAGAACTGTAATAATTATACTTATTACTTATGTTATTAGCAATATAACGTGCATTATTACCTATATTATGCAGCTATTATCGCTAGAACTCTAATAATTAGACTTATTACTTATATTATTATCAATATAACATGCATTATTGCCCATATTACCCAGTTATTATAGCTAGAACTATAATAAATATACGTATTACTTTTATTATCATCAATATAACATGCATTATTACCCATATTATGCAGTTATTATCGATAGAACTGTAATAAATATACTTATTACTTTTATTATTATCAATATAACATGCATTATTACCCATGTTATGCAGTTATTATCGCTAGAACTATAATAATTATACATATTACTTATATTATTAGCAATATAACGTGCATTATTACCCATATTATGCAGTTATAATCGCTAGAACTATAATAAATATACTTACTACTTCTATTATCATCAATATAACATGCATTATTACCCATATTACGCAGTTATTATAGCTAGAACTATAATAAATATACGTATTACTTTTATTATCATCAATATAACATGCATTATTACCCATATTATGCAGTTATTATCGATAGAACTGTAATAAATATACTTATTACCTTTATTATTATCAATATAACATGCACTATTAGCCATATTTTACTATCATTATCGCCAGAACTATAATAATTATACTTATTACTCCCAATATTATCAATATAACGTGCATTATTACCCATATTATGCAATTATTATCGCTAGAACTGTAATAATTATACTTATTACTCCCAATATTATCAATATAACGTGCATTATTACCCATATTATGCAGTTATTATCGCTAGAACTGTAATAATTACACTTATTACTTATATTACTATCAATATAACATGCATTATTACCCATATTACGCAGTTATTATAGCTAGAACTATAATAAATATACGTATTAGTTTTATTATCATCAATATAACATGCATTATTACCCATATTATGCAGATATTATCGATAGAACTGTAATAAATATACTTATTACTTTTATTATTATCAATATAACATGCACTATTAGCCATATTTTACTATTATTATCGCTAGAACCATAATAATTATACTTATTACTCCCGATATTATCAACATAACATGCATTATTACCCATATAATGCAGTTATTATCGCTAGAACTATAATAAATATACGTATTACTTTTATTATCATCAATATAACATGCATTATTACGCATATTATGCAGTTATTATCGATAGAACTGTAATAAATATACTTATTACTTTTATTATTATCAATATAACATGCACTATTAGCCATATTTTACTATTATTTTCGCTAGAACCATAATAATTATACTTATTACTCCCAATATTATCAATATAACATGCATTATTACCCATATTATGCAGTTATTATCGCTAGAACTGTAATAAATATACTTACTACTTTTATTATAATCAATATAACATGCATTATTACCCATATTATGCAGTTATTATCGCTAGAACTGTAATAATTACACTTATTACTTATATTATTATCAATATAACATGCATTATTACCCATATTACGCAGTTATTATAGCTAGAACTATAATAAATATACGTATTAGTTTTATTATCATCAATATAACATGCATTATTACCCATATTATGCAGTTATTATCGCTAGAACTGTAATAAATATACTTACTACTTTTATTATAATCAATATAACATGCATTATTACCCATATTATGCAGTTATTATCGATAGAACTGTAATAAATATACTTATTACTTTTATTATTATCAATATAACATGCACTATTAGCCATATTTTACTATTATTATCGCTAGAACCATAATAATTATACTTATTACTCCCGATATTATCAACATAACATGCATTATTACCCATATAATGCAGTTATTATCGCTAGAACTATAATAAATATACGTATTACTTTTATTATCATCAATATAACATGCATTATTACGCATATTATGCAGTTATTATCGATAGAACTGTAATAAATATACTTATTACTTTTATTATTATCAATATAACATGCACTATTAGCCATATTTTACTATTATTTTCGCTAGAACCATAATAATTATACTTATTACTCCCAATATTATCAATATAACATGCATTATTACCCATATTATGCAGTTATTATCGCTAGAACTGTAATAAATATACTTACTACTTTTATTATAATCAATATAACATGCATTATTACCCATATTATGCAGTTATTATCGATAGAACTGTAATAAATATACTTATTACTTTTATTATTATCAATATAACATGCACTATTAGCCATATTTTACTATTATTATCGCTAGAACCATAATAATTATACTTATTACTCCCGATATTATCAATATAACATCCATTATTACCCATATAATGCAGTTATTATCGCTAGAACTATAATAATTATACTTATTACTTATATTATTATCAATATAACATGCATTATTACCCATATTATGCAGTTATTATCGACAGAAGTATAATAAATATACGTATTACTTTTATTATCATCAATATGACATGCATTATTAGCCATATTATGCAGTTATTATCGATAGACCTTTAATAAATATACTTATTACTTTTATTATTATCAATATAACATGCACTATTAGCCACATTTTACTATTATTATCGCTAGAACTATAACAATTATACTCATTACTCCCGATATTATCAATATAACATGCATTATTACCCATATTATGCAGTTATTATAGCTAGAACTACAATAAATATACGTATTACTTTTATTATCATCAATATAACATGCATTATTACCCATATTATGCAGTTATAATCGCAAGAACTATAATAAATATACTTAGTACTTTTATTATCATCAATATAACATGCATTATTACCCATATTATGCAGTTATTATCGATAGACCTATAATAAATATACTTATTACTTTTATTATTATCAATATAACATGCACTATTAGCCATATTGTACTATTATTATCGCTCGAACTATAATAATTATACTTATTGCTCCCGATATTATCAATATAACATGCATTATTACCCATATAATGCAGTTATTATCGCTAGAACTGTAATAATTATACTTATTACTTATTTTATTATCAATATAACATGCATTATTACCCATATTATGCAGTTATTATCGCTAGAACTATAATAAATATACGTATTACTTTTATTATCATCAATACAACATGCATTATTACCCATATTATGCAGTTATTATCGATAGAACTGTAATTAATATACTTATTACTTTTATTATTATCAATATAACATGCACTATTAGCCATATGTTACTATTATTATCGCTGGAACTATAATAATTATACTTATTACTCCCGATATTATCAATATAACATGAATTATTACCCATATAATGCAGTTATTATCGCTAGAACTGTAATAATTATACTTATTACTTATGTTATTAGCAATATAACGTGCATTATTACCTATATTATGCAGCTATTATCGCTAGAACTCTAATAATTAGACTTATTACTTATATTATTATCAATATAACATGCATTATTGCCCATATTACCCAGTTATTATAGCTAGAACTATAATAAATATACGTATTACTTTTATTATCATCAATATAACATGCATTATTACCCATATTATGCAGTTATTATCGATAGAACTGTAATAAATATACTTATTACTTTTATTATTATCAATATAACATGCACTATTAGCCATATTTTACTATTATTATCGCTAGAACCATAATAATTATACTTATTACTCCCGATATTATCAACATAACATCCATTATTACCCATATAATGCAGTTATTATCGCTAGAACTGTAATAATTATACTTATTACTTATGTTATTAGCAATATAACGTGCATTATTACCCATATTATGCAGTTATTATCGCTAGAACTGTAATAATTACACTTATTACTTATATTATTATCAATATAACATGCATTATTACCCATATTACGCAGTTATTATAGCTAGAACTATAATAAATATACGTATTACTTTTATTATCATCAATATAACATGCATTATTACCCATATTATGCAGTTATTATCGCTAGAACTGTAATAAATATACTTACTACTTTTATTATAATCAATATAACATGCATTATTACCCATGTTATGCAGTTATTATCGCTAGAACTATAATAATTATACATATTACTTATATTATTAGCAATATAACGTGCATTATTACCCATATTATGCAGTTATAATCGCTAGAACTATAATAAATATACTTACTACTTCTATTATCATCAATATAACATGCATTATTACCCATATTACGCAGTTATTATAGCTAGAACTATAATAAATATACGTATTACTTTTATTATCATCAATATAACATGCATTATTACCCATATTATGCAGTTATTATCGATAGAACTGTAATAAATATACTTATTACCTTTATTATTATCAATATAACATGCACTATTAGCCATATTTTACTATCATTATCGCCAGAACTATAATAATTATACTTATTACTCCCAATATTATCAATATAACATGCATTATTACCCATATAATGCAGTTATTATCGCTAGAACTGTAATAATTATACTTATTACTTATATTATTCTCAATATAACATGCATTATTACGCATATTATGCAGTTATAATCGCAAGAAATATAATAAATATACTTAGTACTTTTATTATCATCAATATAACATGCATTATTACCCATATTATGCAGTTATTATCGATAGACCTATAATAAATATACTTATTACTTTTATTATTATCAATATAACATGCACTATTAGCCATATTGTACTATTATTATCGCTAGAACTATAATAATTATACTTATTTCTCCCGATAATATCAATATAACATGCATTATTACCCATATAATGCAGTTATTATCGCTAGAACTGTAATAATTATACTTATTACTTATATTATTATCAATATAACATGCATTATTACCCATATTATGCAGTTATAATTGCTAGAACTATAATAAATATACTTACTACTTTTATTATCATCAATACAACATGCATTATTACCCATATTATGCAGTTAATATCGATAGAACTGTAATTAATATACTTATTACTTTTATTATTATCAATATAACATGCACTATTAGCCATATGTTACTATTATTATCGCTGGAACTATAATAATTATACTTATTACTCCCGATATTATCAATATAACATGAATTATTACCCATATAATGCAGTTATTATCGCTAGAACTGTAATAATTATACTTATTACTTATGTTATTAGCAATATAACGTGCATTATTACCTATATTATGCAGCTATTATCGCTAGAACTCTAATAATTAGACTTATTACTTATATTATTATCAATATAACATGCATTATTGCCCATATTACCCAGTTATTATAGCTAGAACTATAATAAATATACGTATTACTTTTATTATCATCAATATAACATGCATTATTACCCATATTATGCAGTTATTATCGATAGAACTGTAATAAATATACTTATTACTTTTATTATTATCAATATAACATGCACTATTAGCCATATTTTACTATTATTATCGCTAGAACCATAATAATTATACTTATTACTCCCGATATTATCAACATAACATCCATTATTACCCATATAATGCAGTTATTATCGCTAGAACTGTAATAATTATACTTATTACTTATGTTATTAGCAATATAACGTGCATTATTACCCATATTATGCAGTTATTATCGCTAGAACTGTAATAATTACACTTATTACTTATATTATTATCAATATAACATGCATTATTACCCATATTACGCAGTTATTATAGCTAGAACTATAATAAATATACGTATTACTTTTATTATCATCAATATAACATGCATTATTACCCATATTATGCAGTTATTATCGCTAGAACTGTAATAAATATACTTACTACTTTTATTATAATCAATATAACATGCATTATTACCCATGTTATGCAGTTATTATCGCTAGAACTATAATAATTATACATATTACTTATATTATTAGCAATATAACGTGCATTATTACCCATATTATGCAGTTATAATCGCTAGAACTATAATAAATATACTTACTACTCCCGATATTATCAATATAACATCCATTATTACCCATATAATGCAGTTATTATCGCTAGAACCATAATAAATATACGTATTACTTTTATTATCATCAATATAACATGCATTATTACCCATATTATGCAGTTATTATCGCTAGAACTGTAATAATTATACTTATTACTTATATTATTAGCAGTATAACGTGCATTATTACCCATATAATGCAGTTATTATCGCTAGAACTATAATAAATATACTTATTACTTTTATTATTATCAATATAACATGCACTATTAGCCATATTGTACTATTATTATCGCTAGAACTATAATAATTATACTTATTGCTAACAATATTATCGATATAACATGCATTATTACCCATATAATGCAGTTATTATCGCTAGAACTGTAATAAATATACTTACTACTTTTATTATCATCAATATAACATGCATTATTACGCATATTATGCAGTTATTATCGATAGAACTGTAATAAATATACTTATTACTTTTATTATTATCAATATAACATGCACTATTAGCCATATTTTACTATTATTATCGCTAGAACCATAATAATTATACTTATTACTCCCGATATTATCAACATAACATCCATTATTACCCATATAATGCAGTTATTATCGCTAGAACTGTAATAATTATACTTATTACTTATGTTATTAGCAATATAACGTGCATTATTACCCATATTATGCAGTTATTATCGCTAGAACTGTAATAATTACACTTATTACTTATATTATTATCAATATAACATGCATTATTACCCATATTACGCAGTTATTATAGCTAGAACTATAATAAATATACGTATTACTTTTATTATCATCAATATAACATGCATTATTACCCATATGATGCAGTTATTATCGCTAGAACTGTAATAAATATACTTACTACTTTTATTATAATCAATATAACATGCATTATTACCCATGGTATGCAGTTATTATCGCTAGAACTATAATAATTATACATATTACTTATATTATTAGCAATATAACGTGCATTATTACCCATATTATGCAGTTATAATCGTTAGAACTATAATAAATATACTTACTACTTCTATTATCATCAATATAACATGCATTATTACCCATATTACGCAGTTATTATAGCTAGAACTATAATAAATATACGTATTACTTTTATTATCATCAATATAACATGCATTATTACCCATATTATGCAGTTATTATCGATAGAACTGTAATAAATATACTTATTACCTTTATTATTATCAATATAACATGCACTATTAGCCATATTTTACTATCATTATCGCCAGAACTATAATAATTATACTTATTACTCCCAATATTATCAATATAACATGCATTATTACCCATATAATGCAGTTATTATCGCTAGAACTGTAATAATTATACTTATTACTTATATTATTAGCAATATAACGTGCATTATTACCCATATTATGCAGTTATAATCGCTAGAACTATAATAAATATACTTACTACTTTTATTATCATCAATATAACATGCATTATTACCCATATTATGCAGTTATTATCGATAGAACTATAATAAATATACGTATTACTTTTATTATCATCAATATAACATGCATTATTACCCATATTATGCAGTTACTATCGATAGAACTGTAATAAATATACTTATTACTTTTATTATTATCAATATAACATGCATTATTACCCATATTATGCAGTTATTATCGCTAGAACTGTAATAATTATACTTATTACTTATATTATTAGCAGTATAACGTGCATTATTACCCATATAATGCAGTTATTATCGCTAGAACTATAATAAATATACTTATTACTTTTATTATTATCAATATAACATGCACTATTAGCCATATTGTACTATTATTATCGCTAGAACTATAATAATTATACTTATTGCTAACGATATTATCGATATAACATGCACTATTACCCATATAATGCAGTTATTATCGCTAGAACCATAATAAATATACGTATTACTTTTGTTATGATCAATATAACATGCATTATTACCCATATTATGCAGTTATTATCGATAGAACTGTAATAAATATACTTATTACTTTTATTATTATCAATATAACATGCACTATTAGCCATATTTTACTATTATTATCGCTAGAACCATAATAATTATACTTATTACTCCCGATATTATCAACATAACATCCATTATTACCCATATAATGCAGTTATTATCGCTAGAACTGTAATAATTATACTTATTACTTATGTTATTAGCAATATAACGTGCATTATTACCCATATTATGCAGTTATCATCGCTAGAACTGTAATAATTACACTTATTACTTTTATTATTATCAATATAACATGCATTATTACCTATATTATGCAGTTATTATCGCTAGAACTATAATAAATATACTTACTACTCCCGATATTATCAATATAACATCCATTATTACCCATATAATGCAGTTATTATCGCTAGAACCATAATAAATATACGTATTACTTTTATTATCATCAATATAACATGCATTATTACCCATATTATGCAGTTATTATCGATAGAACTATAATAAATATACGTATTACTTTTATTATCATCAATATAACATGCATTATTACCCATATTATGCAGTTATTATCGATAGAACTGTAATAAATATACTTATTACTTTTATTATTATCAATATAACATGCACTATTAGCCATATTTTACTACTATTATCGCTAGAACTATAATAATTATACTTATTACTTTTATTGTTATCAATATAACATGCACTATTACCCATATTATGCAGTTATTATC
This sequence comes from Megachile leachella, assembly GCA_963576845.1. Lineage (NCBI taxonomy): Eukaryota > Metazoa > Arthropoda > Insecta > Hymenoptera > Megachilidae > Megachile > Megachile leachella. The sequence continues at coordinate 1,980,110 of CAUYWW010000280.1, forward strand.
GCTCGAACTATAATAATTATACATATTACTTTTATTATTATCAATATAACATGCACTATTACGCATATTATGCAGTTATTATCGCTAGAACTATAATAATTATACTTATTACTCCTAATTTTATCAAAATGTTATGCATTCTTACCCATATTATACAGTTATTATCGTCAGACCTATAATAAATATACTTATTACTCCCAATATTATCAATATAACATGCATTATTACCCATATTATGCAGTTATTATCGCGAGAACTACAATAATTATACTCATTACTCCCAATATTATCAATATAACATGCATTATTGCCCATATTATACTGTTATTATCGTCAGAACTATAAAAAATATACTTATTACTCCCAATATTATCAATATAACATGCGTTATTACCCGTATTATGCAGTTATTATCGCTAGAACTACAATAATTATACTTATTACTTTTATTATTATCAATATAACATGCACTATTACCCATATTATGCAGTTATTATCGCTCGAACTATAATAATTATACTTATTACTTTTATTGTTATCAATATAACATGCACTATTACCCATATTATGCAGTTATTATCGCTAGAACTATAATAATTATACTTATTACTTCTAATATTATCAGTATGTCATGCATTATTACCCATATTATACAGTTATTATCGCTAGAACTATAATATTTATACTTATTACTTATATTATTATCAGTATAACATGCATTATTACCCATATTATGCAGTTATTATCGCTAGAACTACAATAATTATACTTATTACTTTTACTATTATCAATGTAACATGCATTATTACCAATACTATGCAGTTGTTATCGCCAGAACTATAATAATTATACTTATTACTCCCAATATTATCAATATAACATGCATTATTACCCATATTATGCAAATATTATCGCTAAAACTATAATAGTTTTACTTGTTTCTTATATTATTATCAGTACAACATGCATTATTACCCATATTATGCAGTTATTATCGCCAGAAATATAATAATTATACTTATTACTCCCAATATTATCAATATAACATGCACTATTACCCATATTATGCAGTTATTATCGCTCGAACTATA